>OX336903.1:6880903-7430015 GCA_946959425.1 Argyrosomus regius
ATAATATATTAAAATAAATTATAATATATATCAGGATCATGGATTGTGTCTACACCTAGACTAGAGATTGTGGTTGAGCCTGCTGCTGTGGTCCTGCTTGATGTCCACTACAAATACATCATAATCATCATTATTATCATAATTCTTACTATTAATCATGACTCCATTGAAATTTCTGAGTTCTATTTAACATAATTGATATTCTTGTTGTGCATCTTCTCCGCCTCCCGTTTTTCTCCCCGTCTGTCTGTCTGTCTGTCTGTCTGTCTGTCTGTCTGTCTCTCCTCCACCCTCCTCTCTCACCCTTTGATTCAACTGGTCTCAGCAGACGGCTGCTAGCCATGAGCTGGTTTCTGCTCGAGGTTTCTGCCTTTCAAAATAAAGTTTTTCCTTGCCACTGAAGCAAAGTGCTTCCTCATGGTGGGAATTGTCAAGTCTGAAAATAATATTATAAAGAGTACATTCTATATCTGCATATGGAAAATATCATGAGATAACTTCTGTTATGATTTGGCGCTATATGAATGAAACTGAATTGAATTGAAAAGAAAATATATCTGTATGAAGGTAACAGACTGAGCAAACATACAGTTTGACATCGGGGTCAGCTCAGGTCTCGTGACATAAATATGCATGCAAAAAGGCAGTAATGTAGTCATTTTATGTGTTGATACATGGAGTAAAATGAAACGTGCACGGAAAAAGACAAATGCAAAAAGAGGAAGTGATATACTGATATCACTCTTCTTCAGATCACTTCCTCTTTTTGCATTTGTGTTAAATACTGTGTAAGAAAAGATGATTTCTCACCTTCAGCGTGTACGTAGAGGAGTGTATTCAGCACTAAAATAAAAATTAAAACTTTATCAGAAATACTCAAAGATCTTCAAAATCTACTTAAAGTTTTATCAGTGGTGACTGTCATTCAATCAACAGTAGCAAGAGGTAAGAATAAAAAAACACACAAAACTCTTTAAAATTCAAAAAGCAACACAATATATTCAAAAGTGATGATACCTTAGAACACATAATGCATGCACTGTGCAAAAACTAGTGCAAAAATAACTAGTCCAGTCGTGTATTTAACACAATCGTCCACTCTGAACAAAGATCATGTCTACAAAACCAGGCGGTGTACACCCTGGACAAGTCGCCAGCTTAGAGACATAGAGACAAACAACCATTCACACTCACGGCCAATTTAAAGTCACCAATTAACATATTAAGTGCATGTCTTTGGAGTGTGGGAGGAAGCCGGAGTACCCAGTGAGAATCCACACAGACATGGGGAGAACATGCAAACTCCACACAGAAAGGCCCCAGCCGAGGTTCAAACCAGGAACCTTCTTGTTGTGAGGTGACAGTGCTAACCACTGCCATTTACTGCATAAATTGTGCAAATAGGAGTGAAAAAATAACTAGTCCATTTGTATATCTAACACAATCCTCCACTCTGAACATGTCTACAAAAACCACCATGCTGATAAAAAAAGAAACACGAGTCTGCCTCTGAAAGTCACAAAGTTATAAAGTCACAGATACTTACAGAATAACTCCAGCACACAGAGCAAAGTGTGCCCCATCTTCACATCCAGCACCGACACCTCGCTCTGTTCCTCTGCTTCTGAGGAAATGTTCGACTGTTTTAATAATAACGGAGCAGAGAGAGAGAAGAGAGAAAGACTTTTCTAACTTCAGAGAATAGCCGGTCAGTTCTTCCTTCCCTTTTACACAGAACTCAAACAAACACAGTGGTTGTGACCACAGCATACTGACATGTTCACACCTTCCACCTACTGCAAAGATCTTTTATCTCGTCTCTTGTGCAAAAGTTTGTTCCAGAGAAAAATGGCATAAACAATTTATAAATATAAAATGTAATCATATCAGATCATAGACTTTTTATTGTGGTAATTTGTGCATGTTGTGCAGTACATGCCCACTGTTCTTGCATGCACAGTGTCTGTATTGTGATGAGGGCGTGTGTTGTGTGTGTATATATACAGTGCATCCAGAAAATATCCCCTCATCAATCTACACTCAATTCCCCATAATGACAAAGTGAAAACAGGATTTTAAATTTTTTTTGCAAATGTATTATTAATAAGAAAAAAATCACATTGACAGAAGTATTCAGACTCTTCACTATGAGTTCATCAGACAAACAGGTAGAAACCTGAACAAATACAAACAAACCTTGTGTTATCTCATGAAGATCTGCTGCTGACATATAATATACATGATGGGGTGGACAACAGAGAGAGGCAACAGGTGATTCCAGGCACAGAGCACAGGAGGAATTTTTATCTTATTAAAAAGACTCAGGCTGAAAATCGATAGTTTTAAATACTTAAAGTTTGTCATTGTGCTATTAAGATTAGTTTCTTACTAGAGCCTGAGAAAAAACAAGAAAGATTAATAAAAATGTCCGACCAGAGAGGGGAACATTCTGGATCACTGTTACACCACAGTCAGGGATGCTTATCACGCCGTCCCCCGTGCTGCACTGGGACACTCTGACCACGTCATGGTCCACCTGATTCCTGCATACAGGCAGAAACTAAAGCTCTGCAAACCTGTAGTGAGGACTTCAAGGAAGTGGACCAGTGAGGCTGTGGAGGATCTTCAGGCGTGTTTAGACTCTACTGACTGGGATGTGTTCAGGACTGCTACCAACAGTCTGGATGAGTACACAGAGGCTGTGACGTCATACATCAGCTTCTGTGAGGACTGCTGTGTTCCATCACGCACCAGGGTGAGTTACAACCATGACAAACCCTGGTTCACAGCCAAACTCAGAAGGTTAAGGTTGGATAAGGAAGAGGCCTTCAGGAGTGGGGATAAGGACAGATTTAAAGAGGCAAAGTACAAGTTTAGCAAGGCGGTAAAAGAGGCTAAATGATGTACTCTGAGAAACTCCAACACCAGTTCTCAGCCAACGACTCTGCATCTGTCTGGAAAGGGCTCAGGCAGATCACCAACTACAAGCCTAAAGCCCCCCACTCCATCAACAACCAACGCCTAGCCAACGACCTGAACGAGTTCTACTGCCGCTTTGAAAGACAAAGGGTCAGTCCTGCAACCATCCCCCACGACACCTCCCAACAGCTCCAGCTCACGTCACCTCCACCAATGCCCACCTTAAAGGTCTTCCCCTCCACCCCCCCACCCACCTCAGTGACGACTCTTTCCATCCATGAAAGGGACGTCAACAAACTCTTCAGGAGACAGAACCCCCGGAAAGCAGCTGGACCGGATTCTGTCTCCCTATCCAGCTTGAAGCACTGCGCTGATCAGCTCTCTCCAGTGTTCACGGACATCTTCAACACCTCACTGGAGACATGTCACGTGCCAGCCTGCATCATATATACACATACATGCTCCATATGAAAAGTGTCATAAGATAACTTCTGTTATGATTTGACATCTGGGTCAACTTAGCATTAGGTCTCCTGACATAAATATGCATTTAAAAACTGGGCACTAATGTAGTTATTTCATAATTTGTATTGATACAGAGACCGTTACAGGAAGTCATTCCTACCAACTGCCATTACTCTGTATAATGACTCCCCTCTGTGCAGAGAGAGGAGACTCATTCTGTAACAGCTGATTGATTGATGGACATAATGAATGCATAATTGCACTCTCCCCATTTAAGTTTTTCATAATACACATTTGCACAAGAGTCAATATGTATGTATATAGTGTGTGCCTGTTCTGTGTTGTTACTTGTGACGCTGGTGCAACAAAAGAATTTCCCTTCGGGGATAAATAAAGCACTCTATCTATCTATCTATCTAAAACAGATACTGTATATAAATAGTGCATAGAAACACAAACGCAAAAACAGGAAGTCTTGATCTCTTCCTCTCTTTGCAATTGTGTTAAATATTGGGTGGGTAAAAAAAGAAAATGTCTCACCTTCAGCATGTACGTAGGAGTGTATTCAGCACTGAAATAAAGATTAAAACTTCAGTCAACAAATCAAGACCTTCAAATTAACAACATGTGATGACATTCTGTAAGTTGGTCAAAACAAAAAGAAAAACCTTAAATGAAATGTTTAAAAAAGCAATACACTAAAGGTACAAGACACCGCAGCTCAAATTCAAAACACTGAAGAGTCATCTCCCCCCTCTCCCCTCTCCCCAGGCTGCAGCTAACGCAGGTTGCCAGCCTAAAGACACTGAACCTCCATGAGGGCAAAATGAGCACAACAAGGTTTCATGAAGCAGCTTCTATGTCTGAGCCTGACTTCAGTCTGTGCTGCTAAATAACGACAACATGAAGTTTAATTTGGTTTGTGTCCGTTTGTTTGAGAGAGAGAGAGGGAGAGACACACACACACACACAGGGAGAGAAAGAGAAATACAACGGTTTTGGTAACTTTGAGAGCTTCGGCATGAGCCGTGTAGTCATCAAGCCGGATCAAAACACACAGAATAAAACACAAACAGTCGGCCCGGTCCGTCAAGGCAAATTTCAAAATAAGAAACATACTGACTATAGTAATTTATTAAGAAGTTTATTATATTTCAATAGAGCATGTTTCCTTAATCTCTGATGACACAGAATATTCATTTTAAAATGTAATACAGTAAATATCTTGCATATTGTACCTTTAAATTCAAAAGTGATAATATATCAGAACACATACTGCATGCAATGTGCAAAAACAAGTGCAAAAATAACTAGTTCAGTCGTGTATTACACAATCCTCCACTCTGAACAAAGATCATATCTACAAAACTACCATGCTGATTAAAAAAAAAACATGAACACGTCTACATCTGAAAGTCACAAAGTTATAAAGTCACAGATGTACTTACAGAACAACTCCAGCACACAGAGCAAAGTGTGTCCCATCTTCACATCCAGCACCGACACGTCGCTTTGTTCCTCTGCTTCTGAGGAGATTTTCGACTTTGTGAGAGAGAGAAAGACTTTTCTAACTGTAGAGCTCAAACGACCGTAGTTGTTTCGACCACAGCATACTTTGACATGTTCACACCTTCTGCCTACTGCAAAGATCTTTTATCCCGTCTCTTGTGCTGTTCCTCTGCTTGAGGAAATTTTCTACTTTGTATTAATAACGCAACAGAGAGAGAGAAGGACTTTTTTTAAGCCCACTTCCCTATTACGCAGACCTTTAAAAAAAACAAAAAAAAACTGCAGTGGTTTTGAACATAGCATATCTTGACATGTTCACACCTTCCGCATACTGCAAAGATCTATTTGCTCCAGAGAAAAATGGCATCAACAATTCACAAACCAGTGAAAACCAGAGAATTTATTCATAACTAACATTTTATTTTGTTAATCTGTGTTATACAGTATGTTCACTGATCTTGAATCTCTGTCTCTATTGTGATGGTGTGTGTATAGTATAGCATACCATAGTGCAGGGATCATCAACTGCATTTGTCCAAGGGCCAGAATTTTTCTTGGCAGACACTATCAGGGCCAGACGCTCTCGTAAAATTAAATGAATATTGTATCCTAAGTAATATATTATTATTTCATATATCAATTGAAATGTATGTTATTTTTTAGCGTTTGTCAGCCACTAGGGGGCTAAAATGATATTTTAGGCTCCATATTCATGAGGCTGTCAACTGCTAATGTGGGGAAGGTGATGCTGCTGGATGAGGCGGCTAATCACAGTGATTGACATCCAGGCCGCTGGTGACATGAAGGCTGCTCTCCGTGGTGCTGAAAGCTTGAGTGCCTTTTGGGTGGCTTGTCCCCAAAAGTATGATACACTGAAGACATTGGCCATGTATGTGCTCATCACGTTCGGATCAACATACACCTGTGAAGTTGTGAAAAATGAACTCTATAAAAACGCACGAGATGAACTGACTGTCAAACCAGTCTTTGGAGGACTGTCGGCGCATAAGGCAAACGTGAGTATTTCAGTTTTGTGATTTTCTTGGTTTTACTTCGTATTTATTTGTTGGATCACAGGCTACTTTAATTTGATATAAAGAGTAACATTTCTCATAACTGATGGCCTGACGCTTTTATTTGTCGTTTGTATCTATTTACTGATGTGCAAAGCTTGCACTTACCATGCCCTTCTCTGTTATATTGACGGTTGTTATTGAGACACTGCAATAGTGCGCTATTTTGTGGGGAAATGAAGCCCAAGAAAGGACAATTTTGACAGATGTGAAACAATAAAAGAGCAGCGCGTTTATCGTCATTTTTGATTGGAGGCGGGCTTTGGCACAAGCTACTTTTCAGAGGGCGTTTCATTTCACTTAAAGAAAAATGTAGAAACATACTTTTTCCTCTTCACTAGGCTATTCCTGAATTCAGTAATATTCTGGGGGCCAGATGGAAAGCTCTGGCGGGCCGGATGTGGCCCGCGGGCCGCCAGTTGACGTTCACTGCCATAGTGTATCCTTAGGCTAAATTCCTTTTAATTCATTTATACCCTCAATCTACAGTACACTCAATACCCCATAATGACAAAGAGAAAAAAAGAAACATCACATTGACAAAAGACTCAGACTCTTTGCTGTGACAGAAATCTAGTTGCATCTCATGAAGATCTGATGCTGACATAATATATATCATAGTGGGGGACAACAGAGAGAAACAGAACAGGTGATTCCAGGCACAAGATGAATTTTTATGAACATTAAAAAGATTCAGGTTGAAAATCGCTGAAGTTTTTAAATATTAAGTTTGTCTGTACACACAGTATGTTATGTCACTGTATGTCTGTAAGCAAGTTAAGCTTTAGATTCAAGAGATTTATTGTCATATGCACAGTAAAAACATGGTTTATGCAGCAATGAAATTTGATTTCTTGTTATGCGGTGTCCTTCAAGTTAAATTAACTAAAACTGGACAACTGGTTTATGTAAATATGTATTTAATATATCTTTTGTATAAAATCTGCAGCTCCGCACTAAAAACAGGTGCATAAACGTCCACATTCTCGCAGATATCATGTGAAAACTTTGTCTCCTTCAAAAACCATTGAGAAATTGTTGGATATGTTTACTTCCTGAATACTTTCAGAGAAAAATTGTGAAAGCAGAGGGCGGGCTGTGGGGATGGTCTCGTCCATTGCGTGGGAACCAAAATATACACAGCTGTGTCACGCCATTAGCAAGGAAATATTTGTCAAAAACCATGACTGAAATCTGTCAGCATGAGGTTCAACCTGCAAAGATAGTAAGGAAAATGAGTGGTGGTTCAGAATTGAAACAATAACAGAATCTATGCTTCATGAAGTAGCATTGGTGCTTAAAACAAACCTTGTCAGGTGGGCAAATATTGTTAACTCTGCCCATCAGCATGGACAAGAGGCATCCTTACCCAAGATAGCTTCAACATTACTGGAGGTTCCAGAATCAGCACCTTGGACAGCAATAGTGACACAGCAGATTATTTTTAAAGATCCATCAGAAATCATAATAGCTTTGTCATTCAAACAGACAAGGTCACACTGAAGACAGACCTTTATGTATCATTATATTTTGTGGGTCTATTAGACTACGGCCTGTGCATGGGCCTGTGCATTAATCTGTGCCTGTGTCTGTATTCATAATTGAAAATTAGGTGACTAAATGTAACACACAAATATGAAATATGAATAAATACCAAAACACTTTAGGAGCTATGTAGTTTTAAATGCTGTCATCCATGCCTCTTTTGATTTGTGGCCTGACGTACTACTCATTATGGATTTAAAACAAAATCAAAACATGCACTTTAAAAACTGAACTACAGAGTTGGATATTCTGATACAGATCCAAAGTCTACCTACCCTCATTCCTCACTAGATTCAGAGGCTAGCTCGGAGAGGGTCTCTAATAAAATGTGGGACATACACAACATCTGATATATTTTGAATCACAATGGAATGTTTAAAATAATTTAGAAAAGAAAAAGTGTAATGAAACCATACCCTGTATAGTGATGTTGCTGAACTCTCTTGATTCAGACTCACACGAGAACACTGCTTCGTTCTGTCTGTAACTCCATGTGTTGCATGAGCGACCTGACAGGTAGCTGTTCTTAGCAAACATTGTTCTCCTCTGACCAGAGTTTCCCTCACTCTTCAGTTTGTCTTTGGTGAAGTGATGCATTCTGGCAGGAGTCGCTGTAAGTGACAAAATATGAAAACATGTAATAAGTGGACAAACAGATCTTAATGTTAAGATAACAACAATGACAATGTAAATATTCCTTTGCTTTTATACAACTCTTAACTGTCTGAGGTGATCTTACTGTCAGACTTCTGATAGCTAGACATCCCTAATTATTTCGAGGAATTTTATCAAGTGCAAAGAAAGACAGCCAGATTTCATTATTACAAGCAAAGAAAGACCCTATCTAAAATGTTTTCACCTCCATTTGACGTGGCATGTTAATAAAAACGTGTACTGTACCACATTCAGAGTCCATAGGTCCTTTGATTGATTCATAGAGACCAGCATCACCTACAGAGCATTGAACATCAAGTCAAGGTCATATTTGATTGCATCATTCAAAGTAAACATGCTGATTTTTTTTTAGTTTACATGCTTACCATGGAGAAGAGTGGAGTATACTCCACCTTGAGCCCCATTGTGATTGTCTACATAATTTATGTCAGAGCCCTGATTGGTTCTCTCAGACTGACTTTGCCTACATGAAACAAATACATTTTAAAAAGGAACATTGAATGTTTTGTTTATTTGCTATCATAGCTATTGCTATGTTGAAAATGAGAGAAGAGTGTTGAACCAACCTGATACAGCAGGAATCTGTGGAAAAGGCATTTGTCGTTACACGGATTTGTAATGTAAGTTGTCCTATGACATCAGAATGAATCTGTGTATTTGAATAATGAAATTAAACATCTAATGATGTTATAGAAGAAGGTCTTACCCTTGGATGGTCTGTAGAGACACAAAAGAAGCAGAAGAATCATAGGTACGATTCCACAAACCAGCCCAGCAATCAACCATACAGGAAATGAGCCTTCAGGCCTGGACATGAATAATAAATAACTCTTAATAAATAAATAAATAGAAATGAAATATCATGAGATTGCTAATATTTGGTATAACCCTAGAGGGAGTTCTGGCCACCAGAGCATCCCCCAGGGTGCTATGTCTGTGCAGTTTTCAACATGCAGACGTATCAACAAGCATTGGTGCTCAAAGTGGGGGTTGGTGCAGCAGCTCCGCCTAGTAGTAGCTTCAAGTGGGAGTGGTATGAGCTACAGCTTGTCTTGTCTTTATTAGATACAGGAAATTATATGCCCATGGTGATCTGAAGAATAATGCTGACCTCACAGTTCTGAAGCATCAAGCTCAAATAATCAGTATTGTTTAAATGACTGTGGGGACATCATAGTTGTTTTTACTGTTACAGACTCAACTCTGGTTTTGCAGATGCTTGCCTTATCTTTAAGTTCTTACCTAAGCTTGCTCCTCCCCTACTGAGCCACTTCATGATGCAGAAGGATAGTAGCAGCAGCAGGACAACAAGGGGAACTAACCAGAGGGGACTGTTGTACAATACGGACATAGCAAGTTAGGGCAAACAGTCCTCTTAATCAGAGGCACCTACTACTGAAAATGTCAGCCTATTTAATTAAGAATGAGCACTAATTACTTAAACTTTAAATATAAACTTAAGATATGGCTTAAAGCTAATCAAACTTGCAATCTTGAGTAATCTTACTAACTCATTTTTGGCACTGCCTTTACATGTGTTTATATACAGCATCTCTAATAAAATATTTTGTCCTTGGTACATTAATACAATATTTAGAAGACAACTGTATAATACATGTACATTATATCTATTCTCCCATTATCTGCATCCACATATCCTTTGCATGGTCATAGTGAGCTGAATCATCCGCAACTCCCTTATTAGCTACATTTCCTATATTTTCCTTCTCAACAGGTGCCTGTTACAAAAATGGAGCTAATCAAGTAAAGATGTGAACCTCTGTCATTAATATCAACATTATGTTGGATTTAGAAGAAGCTGTAGCACACATTTATAATTAATCATGTTCTCTAAATACATTTACCCATTTCTCCAAAACAACTTCTGCCATGTTTGTTATCTCATGGTAACAGTTATAAGAATGTTTCTTTTACAGGACACAGAGGATGGGTTCATTTTTACAGTTAAGTTCTATATTTGGCTTTCACAAAGAAATATTATCTGATGGTTAGTTGTGACAGCCCACCCACAGCTAAACTAAATGTGTTCTCTGATTGTGTTTGTGATAGGTCATGTAAAGCACATCACTATAATGTGTTGCTTTCCGTGAGAGAAACTGTAAAGAAACAATAAGTTTTGCGACCCTAAAATAAGCTTGAATTTATATTTCTGTTCATATATCATATAATGCCTGTCTGCCTCTTAAAGTCACAAAATAAGAGAGTCACAGTTGTACTTACAGAATAACCCCAGCACACAGAGCTCGCGCCATCTTCTCATCCAGCACTGCCACGTCGCTCTGTTCCTCTGCTTCTGAGGAAATTTTCTTCTTTGCGTTACAAGAGGCGAGAACGAGATGGGCGTAACGTGACGTTGGACTGACGTTACAGGACAGCCAATACAAAAACTTACCACACTTTGTCCTCGCTCAGCATAAACATAATCATTCGGCAAAATAATTGTTTAGACATTACCAAATAATCAATTCAAGACAGGCTACAAAGTCCATTGTGACAATATATAAAATATCAATAACAACCTTTCAAACATTGGACTATAGAAAATTGAGAAATATAAAAATATAAGTATATACAGTACAGGAGGAACCGCACATTCAATACAGATCATGCAAGTGTCAGATTGATTTCAAATGATACAGTTTCTCTGTGCCTTTTTGTGTCCATATGCTATATTCTGCCAATTAAACAGTACCTACATTAAACATACTATTATCTGCTATCTAAAATTCTAGCTGTAACCTTGAAACTAGTTAAGTTTAGCTTACCTGTGTCACTCAGCATTGACTTTGAATCCTGAATTATTCCTCTTCATCACGTACAAGCTCTTCTGCATCTTGCTTAGTGCAGCAAACTGTTCCGGTCCCGTAATTTTTAAATAAGTGTGTCGTGCTAGACATAGCAAGGCTGAGACTTTATGGCCAGAAGATGTTACAGTAATACTGCCAGTAATTAGTTAAATAACATGAAGCGTGTCTGTGTAGGAGAAAAGTTTTGTCAGCCTAACATGCTTAGTGAAGCAAGTCCCGGTCCCGTAATTTTTTTAAGTGTGTTGTGCTAGACATAGGCAGGCAGAGACTATATGACCAGAAGATGTTACACTAAAATTGTCAGTAATAAGCTAATAGTACTACAATAACACGAAGTGTGTCTGTGGAGGAGAAAAGTTTTATCAGCCTCACTGATCATCAAGTCTCACTGCTCAGGAACCTAGTAGCATTACAGTGCTATGGTCCGAACAAGCTAGTCAGCTAGCTGCTTTACAATGATTTACAAAGGCTAATAATGGCTAACGCTATGGGGCTATCATGTATTCAAATGACACATTTACAAACCTCCTGTGATTAATAATTGTGCATTGTAAGGCTATAAACTAACTGCTTGCTACAAAACAAGTATGAGAAACTTTTCTGGGATGAGTCTCCACGTAATGGGCGTAATGCAACTCTTCATCACGTACAAGCTCTTCTGCATCTTGACACATGCTTAGTGCAGCAAATTGTCCCGGTCCCGTAATTTTTAAATAGGTGTTCATGCTAGACATAGCAAGACTGAGACTTTATGGCCAGAAGATGTAACAGTAATACTGTCAGTAATTAGTTAAATAACATGAAGTGTGTCTGTGTAAGAGAAAAGTAATGCGACTCTTCATCACGTACAAGCTCTTCTGCATCTTGAAACATGCTTAGTGAAGCAAATTGTCCCGGTCCCGTAATTTTTTTCAAGTGTGTTGTGCTAGACATAGCAAGGCTGAGACTTTATGGCCAGGAGATGTTACACTAAAATTGTCAGTAATAATAATTAATAGTACTGCAATAACGTAAAGTGTGTCTGAGGAGGAGAAAGGTTTTATCAGCCTCAGTCTCACTGCTCAGGAGGCTAGTAGCTTTAGCGTTTTATGTTCTGAGCAAGCTAGTCAGCTAGCTGCTGGATGCTAATCAAAGTTACACACATGTGCTCAAGCAAATTAACTCCTTAAGTTTGATCATTTATTCTTCTACAAAGCTATATTGTTACTTTTGTCTATCAAGTGCATTTATCTACAGCAGAAACACACACATAGAGCGAGGTTTCTGAATGGTGGCTAACGTTAACTTACCTCGTATCCCGGTAACTTCTCCGGAAAAGCGTGTTGGTCAAAGTCACGACGGTGTGTCAAATTAAAATGCTTACCGTGACACGTAAAAAGTTGAAAGTGAAGTGCCGTAATCTTCATTCCATCTCCCTCCTTTTTATATCGATACAGGGCTGCTTTACGACGAATGACGGGGCTAATAATGGCTAATGCTAAAGAGCTACTTCAAATGACACATTTACAAACCTCCTCTGATTAATAATAGTAAATTGGAAGGCTATAAACTAACCCTTTGCTACAAAACAACAAAAGCATATTGAGAGTACTGCAGAGGACCTGAAAGACCAGGCTTTTGTCGCGGGAGTGACTGCCTGATGAGAGACGTGTGCCCTGTTATTAAAACACCACACACCCACACACACACTGCTGGGCCGAAACAGAAAAAGGCGGGAAAAGCACCAAACTAAAGCATAACCATGAAATTATTACTGTTAAGCTAATTTAATTCATTTAGTATCTAGCATAATTAGATATAACGTAGATAATGTAACTTGCATGCAAATTATTAAATTAAGATTTAAGAATTTAAATACAGTATATGGGAGTGAGTCAATCTCCATAAGCGCCCGCATTAAAATGCCCAATTTCATAGCAGAAATAAACATGTTTACAGCCTGGTACAGACAACAGTTTTGGTCTCTATAGCTAATTTCACCGAAAGCTCGAAGTTATGCAGAATTAACAGCATCAGCGCTTGATTGACAGGTAAGTGCCGTTACAGATGGCTTATTCAAGCGCCCAGCCTGAAATATGTCAACAGGGCAGGTAACGTTAGCCTTCCAGTGATCCTCAAATATTAGCAAACGATGCATTTTACACTTCTGTTGATGCACATTGCTCGCTACTCTCTCTTAACTACTCAGCCTGGAGAAGAAGTTGATTGACAGCTTGGCCCTTCAAGGAATAGCAAAAACAATGAAGAAAAATCAGCCAATATATTGTGTCACATAGTTACACTTTTCTGGCTCTGCTCTAAACAGTGTCCAGATTCTCGTGAATAGGCAGAGATATGGGAAAACTTGCATTCGAGGACCACTGGTGAACTATTTGTTTACTTTTTTTTTTTTTTTTTAATTGTGAAAGCAGAGGGTGGACTGACCACAGACAGTATAGATAGTATAAAATATGGACCTAAGGTGGGCTGCGTGCCTTAATATAATTTGAACAGGTGAGTTAAATATAAATTGACCCTCAGTACAGTTGTCATGAACGGGGAAATTAGCTATAGAGACCAAAACTGTTTTTTGTACCAGGCTGTAAACATGTTTATTTCTGCTGTGAAGTTGGACATTTTAACATGGGGACTTATGGAGACTGACTCGTTCTGTAGCCAGACTCAGTTTTTGGCTTCATTTCAGGCACAGAGGTTGCTGCGCGGGAATGACTGATCAACTGTGTTGGAGCCAGAATGAACACAGCAATGTCTTGCCATAACTAGAGTCTGAGAAGAGCCAAGCCTTAGCATGTGTGGAAAAAGAAAAAAACTTTCTACTTCCTCTTTATGCACAAAGATGTGATAGCAGATACCAGATTAAATGTGTTTATATGCACCAAAGAAGAAGGATAGATAAGATATGTTAGATAAGATAGATCATATACTTTGCAGGATGTACAAGACTGTTTTAAAGGAGAGAAATTGAGCCCAGTACAATGCATAGATAGCAACAGATAGTATAGTATGTGAGAAAGACGCCTAACCGTGTTAACAAGTGGTGACGTCATGATTTTCATTGCTTTTACCCACTGTTCTTTGCATTCATTGTGCAAAATGATACTCAAAAGCAAGCTGCATGAACTGACTCTTGCAACTGTGCAACACTGCATGTCTGTGATCAGTTACAATGTAAAGAATTCGTTTTTGCACATGCAGTCATAGGCAATAAGTGACACAAAGATTAAGAGACAACAACAACACACTCAGCATGGCCTTGAGTACTCTGTGGAGTTCTGACTGGAGTTTTTTAACAGTCCACTTTTCCTTACTGTTGGTGTTTTTTTTTTACTGTTTTGAAGATTTTGTCCATGATCCAAGAAAGCATCCCACTTGACTCTTGATTGCGACACCGTGATAACCTCTTTCATCCACTCTCAAATCATCAGGACAAAGTCAAGTCGCCGTCAGCTGCTTAGCCCCAGCGGGAGCATCAGTGTCCTCAGGAACACTAACGTTACCTCCATCACTGCAGCTTGTGCAGTATTAACTGAGCTAATACTAGCTACATCATTAGCTTGAGCTCGGTTGTTACTTCCATGACTTTTTGTGCATGCTGCTGTTCCAAACCACTTTTTTTACATACATATTAACTGAATGATGGCTACATTTTGCACGTTGCAAGTAATCTTAATTTACCGCCAAGAAAGGCAAGTATTTTTAATTGGCTAGACAGTGTGGTATTATTTATAAGAAATGGTCTCCTAAATACAGTTTTCCTTTATTTTGCATTACAGAGTTAAGTCTTCCATTACCAAACTACATGACTTGTTTTGTCAGAGAGAGAATTCATGTAAGGGGGCACACTGACTTTTTTAGACAGATCTGGATCCCAGAGGCCTTTTACAAAAAGTCAGAGATGGCAAAGTAGAACAGGCAAACTAATCTAAACTAAACAGGCAAATGACAATCAATGAAAAAAAAGAGAATAAAGGTAACTAAATAAATAAACGTTCAGCTGATTGCCTGTAGCTTACTTGGCACACTGGGTGTTACATTACATAATATTACAGTTCAGTTCAGTTGTTGTACTTTTTTTATTATTATTTTGTTTGATAAAAAAATATACACAAGTCACCAAGTGCTTCTGAAATAAAACAAATGCCACAATATCAAAATACTGTACAAAATACTACATGAATGTCATTGTTCTGGCTTTGACTGAACAGGCCTCTTCCACTTGTCATGTTCATCCCTTTGGCTTCTGTAGATCTTGTTTGACCTATTGGTGGTGCTGTGAGTTCATATTTGTGGCTTTTGCAACACACTGTACAGTGTGTCAATTTCCGCAGGCTGCTCTGCCTGATTCTGAGTGACAGACGGTGAAGTCGATGCCACTGTTGTCTTGTTGTGTTCTTTCGCATCATTATTGATGCCACTCTTGCCAGGCGAGGCAGCCTTGTTTGGTACCTGTAAAAAGCTGTAGACGGTATCCACTTCCTGACTTTGCTTTGGCTCCAGTTCCTCTCTTGGGCCGATGGTTGGACTGCTGGTCTGGCTGGGCTGCATGGCGCTCACGTTTTCATAAGAGACTTCAGAAGAGGTAGAGGCTCTGGGCAAAGATGGTGGCTGTATCTCCACTTGCTGGATTTGCACAAGAGAAACAAGGGATGTCTGTGCCTATAAATAATGCAGTAAAATATGTTTTTAAGCAAAATGCCATACACTACGGCAAGACACCAAAGCACATCTTGAAGAATTGTTCGAGTTTGAAATCATCTAAACACATTTTCCTCAAAAAACAGAAGTACACCTCCAATCATAAAATTCAAGTATACATCCTGAAAGTCAGATCACACAAATCTATTTAAATATCGATTAGTAAATTCAACTTACCTGAAATTGATTACATTTGGTTGAAATGTCCCTCTTTGCCACACAGACAATAATTGCAGTGAGGAGGAAACCCACTGCAATTATTGTAACTATTACCACTAATATTACAACACGTGCTGGCTTGACATCATCAGTATCAGGCTGACCACTGAAGCCTGGAAAAACATGGAGAAACTTTGTAGTAGACAGGGACCACACAACAACTGGAGTATTACAATAAAGAAACAACTCTATATATATTTTCTAAAATTAAAGATGAACCTTAGAGAGTGTGACTATCTTAAAACATCACATTATACTTACACATTGCCTCTACGCTTTTGGAAACATTTCTTCTGCTGACGTCATTATTGCTAATGCAGACAATAGATCTGTTGACAACGGAGATTGTGATGTTGACCTTCCCGAGTGATCTCTGGGATTCTCTGCAACTGTCTTGATCACAGACAAACAACATCCAGTCATGCTGGACGGTACAGTTAACTGTGACGTTGCAGAGATCAGCGGAAATGTTGGAGCGCATTACTGACATCCTGATGACAGGTGTGGGAACAGTTTCTGAAATAGCCAAACAAGCAGATAAAGTAAAGGGGATTAGTTTGTATGTTGGCGCCCTCTGTTGGCAGATAGCAAGAAACACAGCAACAACAATAAGGCCTACTGCCTAAAAATAACATAATTCACAGACAATATTAAGTGTGCATTTCTTTCCACTACACAGGACATTCCTGTTATAACTGTATTTTTACATAATTTATTACTTTTGTTTTCTGTATTTCCCCAGCCCCTACAGTACCCCGCCATTTGCCTACATCTACAGCCAGCTCTATTCACACTAAATTTACATGAAGGTTTCGAGACAAATGCTCTGTGGCCACTGATGTCATGGAAAAATTAATGATCTGAAAACATGTCATTTTTAACATGGTGTGTGAAATCTTTAAATAAATAAAAATTTGTATTTTATGTGATCTATGTCGACTTTGTTTGAAAAAGAGTAAAAGTAATCATCTTAAATATCAAGTAATCTTAAATGCGGTCTTCAAAATAAACTTTGTATCAGACTCTCATGGTGATTTTAAATAATGAAATCTACAGACCAGTCTATACAAGGTATACACAGGCTAAAGACAAAGAACTACTTAGAACTTACCTTGAACAGTAAGTATGTGAGTCTCAATTGAAGAACGGCCATCATTAATGATTGAAACTTCATAGATGCCACTGTCTGTCTCACTGAGTTCGTTGATACACAAGGAGATGTTCCTTTGATAGTAATTCACTTTGTTTGTGAAGTTGGATGCAACCTTTTTATTTAGAACAATAATTGCCTTATTAAAAGTCCACATGATATCATCACTTCCTGGTGATTTTCCAACTTGTAGACAGAATGAGCTGTTTTTCACGCGGTAGTGCCTCATTGGTGTGGCCTCTGCTGTAATCCCTGATAAGAAACATTGCATTATATGATTTAAAAGAAAACATCTTGAAATACATTACAGCATTTTACCTTTAAAAAAGATACATACAACCATAATGTGTCTACAAATATCTTATGATACATGATACAACTTTTTTTTTTTTAACTAATTAATTAAATTTTTTTTAGTTCGTTGAATTTATGTTCTACCAACTAAACAAATGGAAAAATAGTTGTGGCTCTGACATATAACATGCAAATGACGACACAGTTTTCGTTCATCTTACCTGCGATAATCCAACAACTCAGAATAAGAAGCATCTTCAATCCACTTAATTCTTTTTGGGTAATGTCAACAAGTCTGAAATTGCAAAACAGGAAGTTTTACATGAGTTCGATGGATGTCTCATGAATGTAGCAAAGCAACGACAGCAGATGTTAGATATGTGACTTAGAGCGGAAACCACATGCAGTGCAGCTGGCAGCTAAAAAAAAAGTTCCAATGAAAGAGAAGTGACAGGTAATTTGTTTAAAATCATTTGAATGTAATCCACACAGACTAATCCGAAACTACTACACTGTAACATTTTTATTGCAGTAATATAATGTAATGTAATGTTAAGGTAGTTACATTTCACAAAGTCGGCATAACCTTAACCTTTGCACACTCTCACCACGAATCCAAAGTGCCTCTGTGCATTACTTCTCATCTGTCTTGTGTCATGCTCATGTTCAATGTTCAGCACAGCTGAATTGATACAGGTCATTACACTGACTGAAGACCTGAACAGAAGTCTTTCTCTTGCTATTTCAGCAAAACTTTCTTATATCAAAATTGGAAAAGCTGAGATTTTGCAGATTTGTCTTCATTTGTCTTTTCTGTGTGTGGGCTGATGTGTGCTTTTTACCTGTAGCTTTGTTGAGTTTCATAACAAACAATGTGTTTCCTGTGGGTTGTGCAGGAAAGAAGGAGGTTTTAACACTAAGCCAGTCTTGTCAGCCTTGCACTTACAGGAGACATTTGTTTTGTGTATCAAACATAATTATGTACAAACATTGATCTACACAAATAAGGTACATCAATATATACTTAAAAGACCTACAGTTTCTGCCTATTAGCTATGTGCTGCATTATGACTAAAAAAAAAAATCACCTACTGAAGGTGTCATCATTGGGGATTTTGAACTCATGGAAACTACATCTGGACTTTTTAAAAACTAGCCCTCTAATAAAATGTGATACCATGAACATAATAACAATTACTGTACATGTCTCCGATACAGCATACATTATTCATTTGGAAATTACATTTCACGTGCTCTCCTTTGAACAGAAAATCAATGCACCAAAGGGAAAAATGTATGTGACAGAAAAGCTGTTGGTCCTAAGTCAATGAGGACGGACAACTTCTTTTGATATTCTTAATCTAATTGAATTTTTTATACTGTGTTATATACATAATGAAATAAACCTTTTTTAGCCATTAACTAATCAACTATCCAATACTGCCCAGTTTTCATACCACTATCCCAAAAGACCAATTTATTTTTCCAAGTAATTGTGTAGGAATGGCACACCTGACTCTGCCTCCGACTGGCCAGCCTTTGATTTGATGGTTAGGTTGGTAATGTTCAATCATTAGGTGATTAGGTTTATGCAGAAAGACTGAGATTGGTAAAGGTTAGGATAAGACTTTCACTGTAAGCCAATGAGAGGCAGAGTAAGGAAGGTCATAGCTTCATCAACCTCAGAAAAGAAATATCGGAGTAGGGTGAAGCATAAAATAATGTGTCTCAATCTGTCTCCCAGTTTCACCACCCCTAGTAACTCACGTCAGCTGGAGTCTTCGTCCCTGGGATGCCAACCACAGCAGCATGCACTAACCTGGCACCAGGATGCCAGCACACCTCAAGCAACTGCAGTAAGTTGCTCTCATGGATGGTTGGTCGCGAACGCCTACATTCATTCAGATCTCAAATCTACTCTATCGTGTCTCAAGTAACTGGAAGCTTTGGGGATCCGTCATGCTCTGATGTTACAGCGAATTCCCCCCCGAAACTTCCCAACAATGCAGGAACAGACCAAAAAAGTACTCAGTTCTCACTTTACTCATGATGATTTCATTTTTCTGATAAATCATTTTATTGTACCTTGTTTTTGGGGGCGTGGTCCTCGCTAGTGAAAGTTTTGGCTTTTAACGTTGATAATGTATAATTGCCTGTGGAGTCAGTTTAAACAGGAATCAATTTGTTTCATGCACACACACATACAGACATGTTGTAAATAATACATTTATTAAAAGAGCCACTTAAAAAAGTGCTTACTCAAAAAGTTAGACCAATGAGCTTCCAGTATTATGAGTGATCCATATACAGTAGGGTTTGCAGAATAAACAAGCACAACATCTCACGAGACATTGATATTTTCAGTATTTTGTTTTTCATTGGGCTTGTGTGGAGCAGCAGAGGATTTCATTTGAATAGTGGCACTTAATCTTATATTATTATCAAGAGCACAGATTTAAAACAAATCATCAGATGTATAATATACTGATTTTTAAAATCACACTTTATGGGGCATTCAAACAAAAATACGTATAGAAAAAAAAAAAAATTCTCTGTTAATTCTTCCTGATTCCTTCACTTAAAAATTCAGATATCCAATAATTTTTACCACAATAAACCAAGAAATTGGTCATTTTTATCCAAATATATGCACTGATCTAATACAAAAAGTCAGTTGATTAGGCACACATTGGCAGAATCCACAGATACTTTCATAACCACCGTATGAAAATAAATACAGCAGTAAAAAGATGTGTGTACTTTACAGAAATAACATTGTGCACTAACAACAATTCATAGGGTATATTGAAAATGTGGAGTTGTGTATCAAATGTCAGGACATAAAAAAATACACTGTACAGAGATACATTAACACACACACACACACACACACACATACTGTACATGAAATTTAAGGCAGGTCACAAAAAACTTCAGTATTATCACATTCACAGAATTATCCATTCTCAAGCATAAAAACACACACTCACACTCACAAACCCCAAACATAACTACAAGATTTAATCATTTATTACAGTGCATTAAGTATCAGAGTTAGTTCAGTTATTCCCTTGTGAATAATGCCACTTTTCTTTCAAGTTAAAGTGCTTTTAGTAATATTACTAAAAATATTTTACCCCAATAAACGAGAAACATTCATATCACAGAGCACAGTATTTTCATGTGCAACAAGTAACAATGTTGTTAGAAACTATTGGGTACATAAAATATGATACATTCCTTTAAAATCCTTCGTTAAAAAAATAATATGGTTCCAGTATTTTCGCCACCTGTTGCAGGTATTTTATTAATTAAAAAAAAAAAGAAGAAAAAACAGTACTGTGATTCAGTGATTAACATCCAGTTCAGACAAGTACACTGCAAAAATCATCTCATAAAGTCAATTTGTCTGTAATTTAGTTTTATTTTAACCTTCCTTCTGTCTTGGTTCAAAGAAGAGACATAATTTCTAGTAAACTCTTGACACAAGTTGATTTAATTTGGAAAAATATGGCTAAATTAAAGACAGAAATGACCTGAGATGATTTTTGGTGTTTGAGTATCCTCCAGTTACAGTGAATCAAGTCCTTTCCAAAAAAAAAAAAATGTATTAAGTATAGAAAACAGATGACTTGATGTTGTGCTGTACATTTGTACATGTTGGGTTTGTAATTCGCTCCCTTTGTTTGGTTTGCAGACACAGGTATAATCAGTGTGTTACCCCCACAGTCCTGTGGTTACAGGAGCACATTGTAGGCAGTGTTTGTGTGCGGTTGGGGGGGGTGTAGTGAAAGGCCTTCAAGGTGTTCAATGTGCGTAGGCGTAGTGAGGGTGGAGGAGATATTCTTTTATGAGAGAGTTTGACTTCTTCGGTTGAGCAGCTTGTTTCTTGTCTTCCTGTGTTGACCTCATCTCAGTTTCACATCAGCTTGCTGTAACCTTTTCCTCTTTCCTCACACATTACTAATGCGCACACTCAGCGGGCTGCTATCTCTGATGCGCCCTCTTTCTCGCCCCCTCTCTTCCCCCCTGTAGCTCTCTTCTAGTCGCATCTTTTCCGGATCCGTCCCATCCTCCTTGCCGCTGCGGTGACGGGACGCCTGTGACGGCGGGCTCGATGACAGGGACTGCTTGAAGAGGGGTGGTGTTTTGGTTTTGGCCACTTTGTCAAAGAAGGCAAAATCGGCTACATATTTTCCTGAGGGAGACAGAGAGACAACGGGGGGAAACTCGTAGCCCCAGAGGATTTCATCTGGAAGATAGGAGGTCCGAACCTGGCAGGTAGCGGACGTTGGCTCAACTGTGGCGCTCAAGATCACCAGCAGCTCAAAGTCAGCCAGCTCTGGGTCTGTCCAGCCTCCGCCTGAAGGGAAAAAGAGACCTTAGGTTAAACAACAAACTAAGCAAGCCATATGTTTTTAGTTTCCTCAAAGTATGAAATCACTTAATGAAAGAGGAATTCAAAGCCGCATTTCTTGCGGCCACTTGAACGCAGCATAACAAGCTGAACCGTGGAGCTGGAGGGGTAGCTTCTTGGGCTCAAGTCATGAATGTTTTATTATTAAATTGTTTATAATGAATACAATATTTAATGTGATTAAGAAATGTTAGGTTAGATTAATTAGACGCCGAACATGAATTGCACCACCACAAACTGCGGCCTCAGTAATAAAAGTATAATTGAATTGGAAGATCTGTTGCATTGAATTCCCTTTAAATTATGTAGGTGTATCAAAAGTCTCATCTCCAAGACCATAGAACTGAAAACAAAACAGGACTGAGTCATCAACGTATAAACTAGATGTGGTAAAGATGTTGCTTCTTCACACATCCAGCAGACTCATAGCAACATTCTCATACACTACTCTCTGGCTTCTCAGTTCTCCACTGTGTTCACCAGCAAGGCTGTATCTTTGGTGCTTGACAGATAGAATCATCAGTATGTTATTGCTTTTCTGTTGAAAACAGCTGGATGACACAGTTGCAAGGCAGACAACCACAACAATGAGCTATAATAAGCTAGAACGCTCCATAGAGCTAAGGGGAAGTGCAAAGCTGGGTGATCATTCTCTGTGGGGCACTAATGATGCTTTCACTTTACATACAGTATTATAGTTACTTCACCTACTGTCAGTATGTATAAAGCAACAATATGAAGTAGCAGCAGATAATTTGGCCTCAACAGAGCTTTGTTAGTTGTCTCGTGTCATTGTCCATGAGCTGTTTAGCTTTTCTACCATGAAATAACAAAAAAAGAAAAATCATGTTGATTCTGCAATGACTTGTAATGACTTGGTGAATGGTGTCATTTCCACTCTGTGCCCTGAACGTCTGTTTCTGCACTATGTGCTATCAGTTTCCTGATGGACAGTAAAGTAAACTGCTGCAAACTGTAGCTGCTGCAGCTAATGTTAGCACAGTTTGTTAGCCGGGCTGCCCAGGCTGTGAGCTCAGAGCACTGGGAGAATGTTAATGTTTGTACAACAGGTGTTTTGGACCACCGGAAAGCGGACGTTTTCAGGCCCGGGGCACTTGATTGATTCATTCAGTAAAAGTAGTCCAGAGAGTGGAATATGTGGGTAAGGAAAGATACACACAAACATACACAAACACACACACACAAACACATCCAGAAATTTCCAAAACATAAATTAACATTTTTTATTTTACAGACTCATCCCAAAAAACACTTGAACAGGGCACAACACTTATACAACTCTTTTCTGAAGAGACACACAAAAAGCTGCCGCAAACATTCAAATCATAAATGTTTGATAGATTTTAAAAACAAATGCAATATATACTTCATCAACACACAGCCACAGTAACACAAAGGACACGCTAGAGGACATAGGCACTCAAACAAGCACACACCTGCATCAACAGGCCTCACTCAGAATGCAGACTCTGTCATCTGTCTAAACAGCCCTTACCCTAACCCAGACCCAGTACCGCTCCCACCGGGGAAAAAAACACCAGGTTTCGCAACCGCTTGTACACACTGCAACAAACTTGGTTGAGGCATTCTTTATATTGGCCTGTAATGGGCGGTGCAAAGAGCTCATCTGCATGTAGTGATCTTCCTTTCATCTCTAGCAGTATGGTTAGAGATGACCATCTGTCAGTTGGTCAGTCGTTCCACCACTTTGGTCTTAAATATCTCTTTAAGTGCTACATGGGTGGCCATGGACTCCTGATGATGTAAGTGATACACTAACTCTTCCTCTAGCGCCACCATCAGGTGAAAATTTCAAAATGTCTTGTAGGCCCCTGTGGTTTATGACCAAATACTGTACTTTGTATTTTGTGCTAATTAGCAAACGTTAGCATGGAAAAAATGTTAAAGGAACTTCCATACTTGCTATTTTGAGCACATAAGTGTGTTTACTGTCAATTATGGCAAAATGCAGTGTACTGTGATGAATGGTGTAATCATAGCGGTCGAAAAGTTGAGTCTGGACACCTCTCGCCCTCAGTGGTCGCCGTTTTGGCTACAGAGCGGAATGGGAGGGACCACCGGTATTGTGAAAATGGCAGCCGTGGAAGCTGCTTTAGCTGAAATGGTTGCAGTTGGCAGTCAAATGTTGATGCCAATGCTCTACACGGTTTCAATTCAGCGGAAGAGGAAGACGTTATGAAATGTTACTATCATCATTTCTGATAAAGCACAACGGCTGTACTCGAACTGAGAACGCCCTGCAGAAATTAGCGCACTATGCCAGGAAGTACACACAGTGCACTACAATGAAGTGTACTAACGGAAGTATCGGAATTGAGACACGGTATATGACAGCGAACATGGAAAGTTATACTTGCTTAACAGCAGCACGCCAATGTAAGCACTGAGTTCAAAGCACTACCTTGGAGAGGCAGCCTCTTAGTTTCTTCTGGGTTAATTGTCATAACATGTTTGACATTCACATAGCGAGCTACTAAGTGTTACTACTGCACATTATCAGCCAAGTGATGAGTGCAATATTTCTCTCTCCGCATTTTGCCTCCCAAAACTATACAATAAACAATAAACAATATTGTCATGATAAAATTTGACCATTTTGGGGACTTTTCTTGTCTGCTAGCCACTAATTCTCCTGTTGTTTCAGACCATGTGATCACCTGCTCATCTCACCTAACTTAAAACATTTCCTCACCACCCACACTTCTCAACCAGCAAGCATTTTTTCCGTTTTCAGTTTCATCATCCCTCAGTTCTATAGAAAATAAAGTCCTTGAATGAGTCATCGACGGTGTTTCTTACAGTGCACACACACAATCAGCCTTGTGTGGTACAATACAACTACATGGTTAAGAGGAATTTCCTGATAATCCAGCTCAGTGGTATGGACAGCCATGACCTCCCTTCTATATACTGTCTCCACAGTGTTCTGTCCTCCTGATTCAGTGACTCATAGTCAGTTCCCTGCGGAAGGTCCCTTAAATTTTTGAACATGTTGAGAACATAAAGCCAGCTTTGCAGGGAGCTTGAAGTGTGCTCAGTCATGAATGCATGTCCAAGAAATGCAGACTTGTCCAAATGTCCATTAAGGACACCTATCCAACCATTCAACCGTCCATCCATGAGCTATACGTAATTATCCTGTGCAGGATTGCAGGGAGCTGCAGCAGCCAACTAGGTCACACCGAGCCAGAGGCAGGGTATATCCTGGGCAGGATACCAGTCTATCACTGGGCAAAAGAGTTATGTTTTGTGTTTTTTTTCTTCTTTGTTTAATAAATCTAATAAACAGAGCTACTTATCATATTTAAGTTACAAGATCTTTTCAGTGCTTTGCATGAGTGCTTTTAAGGCATCACATCCTGGATTCATTCAACACTGGGGACCTGGCAACAAAAATAGGCTACTGTTACAGTTGGCACCAAGAACGGGGATTACTGAAGTACTGTGGATGGCATTATGTGTGTTGTAATGTAATCTCTTAAATATGGCAACAGGTAAATTAACTGGAAGTTCAAGATTCACTACAGTGAGGCTAATCATAATGACAAGAGGGAAAAGTACAGCTGGAGGGGAGGTGACATGACAGACAATGATGACAGAAACCAAGGCAGAAATGAAAGTTCAAGTTAAAGGGCAGAGCGTAAAGGTACTGTAAGGACGGGAACTGATCATAACAAATCAGAAAATCAAGCGTGTCATGTGAAGCCAAGAATAGAAATGAAAGAAGCTGTCTGGAGTAAATGAGTAGTGTGAGCGTAAATCACGCAGCGATCAGAAGTCCTTTGTGGCTTCCAGCGCTGAGAGGTCTGTGCGGCTGTAAGTGGATCTGTGCAGGCTTCGTGTCAGCACCCCGGACTGTACAGCATTGTGCTCTAATGAGGGGTGTCTCTGGCGATCTCTCTCACACACATTCCAGCCAGCGAAACCCTCTCCTCCAGTGCCAAACCAGCCCAACTCCGGGCAGTTAGAGGCAGCCAAGCACGCAGCACATGACCATAAATACCAATACACCTACATACACATACATACTGAACGTACAGTTATTCTCCAGAGACATTTGAATCTCTGACTTCAAATAAAGATATTGCCTGTTTCATAAAACATATTACACCTGATGCCATTACTTTCCAATTTCAATATTAATATAAAAGCCTCAAAAAATAAAAAACGTTGTGTGTGACATGAAAAAAAATGACTAGTTTTCTTCTTGCTATTTGTTCATCAGACCTGCCAGACAACTTGACACGAGAGTCATGATCTACCTTTTGCCGCCCAGGCCCTGAGGGGGCTGTTGTCGTCAATGATGTGGTAGAAAGTCAGGGGGATGATGAGGAATGGGCTGTCGCTGGACGTGTCCACCTGGAAAGGCACATTTCGCTGGTCCAGCCGCACTGTCTCACCCTCCTTTGTCAGGGACGTCTGAAGGAACTTCCCCGTCACCTGGGAGCCAAGATGGAGTCAGTAAATGTAGCCAAGAGGTTGCAGAAGGCATCCTGTAACCAAAAGGCCCCAGGTTTAATACCTGCAACGGCCAGTACCTTCAGCATGGCACTGACTGACTTGCTCAATCAGTGCCATTAGTTACATAGATTATTATAGTTAAGCAAGCATTCAAAAAAGGTTTACAGCACTTCTAAACCTCCATGCATTTTCCATCTTTTCAAGACCTGTACTCCTCCAGGACTCTGAGGCATGGAGGTAAAATTGTGGCTGATGCCTCCCACCCCAGACACAAACTTTTTGAGATACCCCCTTCCAGCAGGAGGTTGCGTTCCATCAGGACCAAAACTTAAGCCACAAAACAGTTTTTCCTGACTGCAAATGGCCACCTCTGACACTGATCATCCACCCACCCAGACCCTACATGCTGCATACTGTATACTGACACTATGCATTAGGTTAACACGTACCTTTAACGGAGTTGGACTATTTTAGTCCATGATAAATTTCTTGCACATTTAAATACTGTGCATACTGTGAACTTTTGGACATCACCTGGTTAATACTTGCACATTCCTGCACAAACTGTACAACTCTATTCATAAAAAAACACAGTTTATATATTTGTATTCTAGTACTTGATTGTTTTTCTTCCTGGCATTTTTTACTTAATGTTTGTAATGCACTATAAACACCAAGACAAACATACTTGGCAATAAACCTGATTCTTATACACGGTTATACACCGTAGTCTAGACTGAACGCTTGCCATTACTTGACATTACAACAGTCCTTTTAAAGAGCTTATGGTTCTCATGAAAGCCTTTCTGTTCTTTTTCTTCACTGCATGCGCTTCCAGGAACGACTGTATGTCAGTGTCAGCGGGTTCATATCCATTTGGCATCAGGTGAAATCGAAAGCATACACAGAAACACAATACAGACACACACACAGGGTATCAGGTGCATCAAATACAGTAGGGTTGTAATTACAGTACTACTGATAAACTTCAACTGCCCCAATAGAAATGAATAATACCCAAAATACAAACTTGCATACCTGGCATCCTAACAACAGGCTTTTGCGCATGTTGGCAACTCTGATCATGAGGCAGGGCCGACCCTCATGATTTGACACAACAGCATGTTGACTAAACTTCACTGTCTCGCCTCTCTTCTTGGGACGGGCGACCTGCAAGAGAAGGAAAACAGTATTTATAAAGGGGTGTGAGGCAACGCCCTAGTCCAAGCTGGCTGTGTTTCTAGATCTTGTGGATATCTGGCTTTCTCTTTGCATGGTCAAGTCTTAACTTGCATTAGAAATTGTTGCACCAACAAAGTGTGTTTATGGACAACAGTTTTCTGAAGTAATATCCTTTATACAAACATGTCATTTTAGTGCAGTGCCGCGTCGAAGGTCACAGGCATTTAATGTTGTTTTTTATTTGCACCTTGAGTGCAGGGATTTCTTTTTCTACATAGCAAGCTCGAGAGAGCGCATGCCACAATTTCCACTTCTTTAACAATCATGTTTTGCCATTCCTGTTTTACCCCAGACTAAAAACTACATCTGACTACCTTTGCAAGAAAGGTGCCTGTGATGAAGATCTCCATCACCATGGTGATGACCAGCTGAAAGATGAGCAGGACAATGGCCACAGGACACTCTTCTGTGATGCACCGGAAGCCGTAACCAATTGTGGTCTGAGACTCCAAAGAAAAAAGGAAGGCTCCCGTCAGGGTCTTCACCTCCATTACACATGGGGTATGGTTGGAGGGGGGATCAAACTCTGGAGGACCGGAGGAAGAACAGAAGATCTTGGTTTTAGGGGTGTAAACAAATTATCAAAGGACATTTTGTTCCCTCTCTCAGTGTTCTGCCAGGTCTTTCTCATGCTCTTTCTACAATGCAAAACTGTATTCCTGCGTGTCTTTCTTTCATTCACAAAAAAGTACATCATGGGTCGTTTTTACAGAAAGCCAAAGGACATGGATAAAGACATTTTTTTTGTTGCTCTCTTGTCACAGCATGAATTCACTCTGAGCTCTCTGGAAACTGAATATATTAAAATAATTACTATTTGATCTTGGCATAAAAAGGAGTCAAAAACATTTTCCTGGCAACATGGAATAATTATTTTGTGACCACAGAAGAAAGAAAAATAATTACCTCCAAGCATTGTGCAACATCTGATTTAACTGTTGTAAAGGTATTTTATCACTCCCTCAGAATTTCAATTTCAATGTATGTAGTTAAAATAACAATAATATATTTGTGGAGGGCTGATAAGGTTTATGATCAGTGATCAGTTTTTTAGTGTGATTCACTTAAGATCATTAAAAGTCAGGGGATCACCAAAGTCATTAATCTTCATCCTCTGGGGACCATGAATGTCTGTTTTATGGTAATCCATCCAATATACATTATGGACATTCGTAAAGTCTTGTTCCCAGCATGGCTAAAAAGCAAGCAAGCTGTCATGGGGTTGGGGATTTGATCTAACCTGATAGCTTGTTCATTTCGAAAACTTTAACGCTTATGTCAATTTCAGACCATCAAGATGACTTTCCTACTTTTTTTTTTTTTCCTTGACTCTCCACTATCAACCCTCCTTCCTTCTTACCCAGCAGATCTCCATGCACCATTGCAACTAGGTACCAGAGCACTCCAAACAGGAACCAGGTCCCAGCAAAGGTGGCAGCGAAAAGGAAGAACTTGTAGCGCCATTGCATGTCCAGGAAAGTCGTCCATAGGTCCCGGAGGTACAGCGCCCCTCGTCCACTTACATGCTCGATGCGTACATTGCTTCGCCCATCTTTGGAGAGCACGCGGCGCCTCCTTCGCAGTGCATTGGGCCCTCCAGCTGCTGCTCCTACTCCACCTGCACCAGCACCTCCGTTCCCCCCTGTGGAGCCCAGCAGGGGCTTGGTGATGTCAGTCTGTGTCTGGGAGTGGCATACTTTCTGAGGGGAGGAGCTCTCAGAGGAGGGGGGAGTGGCTGAGGTCATGGCGGGCGCTACAGGGGGTAAGAAGAAAGGCAGTCAGATCAAGTGAACAGCAGGTGAGTCCAAATGAAAAGGTGCAGGATGTGTGAAGAACGGAAAGAAGAGAACATTTGAGAACCACATGAATGAGAAAAATGACAGAGTGGAACATTTGAGAGGAGAAGAAGGAGATTAGAAGCACAGCTTTCACTGGGCAGTTTTGTGGCTGTCCACGGAGGTCCATTTAAGCCCCTTTCCTTTTCACCAGAGGCAGCTGGCCTTGTCAAAATAAAAGCCTTCTTTCAGCATGAAGGCACAGCTGCTCTTTCACATTAAAAGTTTGGTAGTGCAAGCTCATTCACGTGTCCGTTGCACAAGACGGCTACTGAATTGAGATGAGGAGACGCTGGTGGCTGTTACTTGGTGAAAACATCTCTAAAGAGAAGTCTTTAAATTTGAATCAAGGACGCTGAGATCTTCTAGTGGACCACCCTCTTTCATTTTGCTCAAAGCTGTTTTCATACTCTACCCTTCCCTGTTTGAACTGTTTTTACTTGAATAGAGACCTCAGTTATGTAGCATTTGCAGCAGATGTGACATGCAGATGTGTGTTCTTTTAGATCTTCTTTATGAGAAGTTGTCCGCTGTGGAGAACGTCAGTAAACATCCCTGTTTGACATTTTTCAGGGAGTCTAGAAGTTGCTTTGTGATGTCCAAATCTAACAAATCTGTTTCCAAGCCAACAGCAAACATGAACACCAGCATACTGTATGTCAAAGGAGCCACAACAACTAAACAGGCTGGAACGCTGAACTAATGCATGCAAACTGCAAGGAAAGCAAAAGGGAGTGAGACGGCACCTGGACATGTTTTTGTTTCTTGTCTCCACTTCTGTCAGTGCGCATGACGTCTTTTACTCTTGAGGAGTACAGTACATTTAAACATTATCAAATTAAAACTCTGCCAAACCTCAAACAATTAGAGCAAGCTCTAGTTACAAGATATATTTCATAATGTAGATCTATACCCAAATCACCATGTTCTCTAGCTGTAGCTGGCTGGAGTTGATTCACTTAAACATGTTTGCCTGTGATAGATCTGACCTGTGTTCCCTTAATTGTAATTGGGTTGTTTCCGTATTATAGACATATTGATGACAACAACTGTTAAAAAAGTCAAACCTCTCTCCTACTACTGAAGTTTAACTGATGTTTTTTATTGTGCTGATTTCAGGGGGTGCTGCTCTATTCTGCACAGAGCACTGACCTCAACCCTATTCAACACCTTTCAGATGAACTGCAATGCCAACTGCTAGCCTCTAGCGACTGACCTACTGATGCTCTTGTGGCTCAGTTGGAGCAAAGCCCTGCAACCAGTTTCCTAAACCTTGTTGAAAGCCTTCCTTGAAGACTGGATGCATGTGGCTTTGAAATTGGATGTTATTATTAATTAGATTTGTTAAATATGGCTGACGTGAATGAGTAATGGTGTATTTGTAGTCCCATACACTCAAGCTAAGTGCTTGTTGTCACTGAACGAGAGTCATATGAATGCCTCTGTCAGAGAATAATGGGATGGGATGGATGAGTATATAATTGGCAGTGAGTGTCAGCAGTATATCGACATAATGAGAAGTTCCCCACCCTACTCCTGGGTGCCATGGACACTTATTGTCACAGTACGGGTTGTTCCTTGTACACTCTTAACAGTTTTACCCTCATCTGGGCTGCAGTTTTTCTTTCTCCAAGTCCTTTTTCTTTTCTTCTCTCTCGCTCTCACTCACTGTTCACTAAATGGCCCTTTTGTCTCAAACTTCCTCTGCTTTCCGGAGCAAATATAACAAAACCAAAAACAAAACAACACAAACAAAAGCCTAAGAACCAAGACGATCTGATACGCTCTGTCCTTTCCTGTCCTTTCTGACCCTTCTCTCTCCTCTCTCCATGCCGGAGCTCACACTGAGTGAATGAATAGAGATCTGTGTTGATGTCTGTGCTCTGAATACTAAGATATGGAGGGGGAGAGAGAGGGCAGGGAGGCGGGGTCAAGAGGAGGCCCATGTGATTGGCCGTGTCCATCTCCAGCTGAACTCTGAACCCTGCGGAGCTCCTGCCTACACATACAGTAAACACACACTCGTGTATTGGACATATAGACCTTTTGAACAGTTAGATCGCAATACAATACTATTTATTGTCCAAAGGAATGTTTGGTTTGCAAAGCAAGGACCTTACACATGACATATAGCAGCTGGCATCTGTATTAATATTAATTCACTACTTAAAGGTTTCTATATTTTTCTCATTGTCAAGAAAACCTACGAAATACCAAACTAACAATACATTAATCCATTATTTCCAACTTCCCTACAGGGTCTGTTTACAGCCTGGTCCAAAAAACTGTTGAATTGAACTCACCTGTTCAAATTATATTAAGGCTTAAAGTTATGCAGAATTAACAGCGTGGTCGCTTTGATTGACAGGTGGGTGCTGTTACAGATGGCTTGTTTGAGCACCCAGGTCCACCAACTATCAATGTCTTTGAGCCGGGAGGTGACAGAGGGAGGACTGCCAAGATAGCAGTGGCCATAGCTTTCAATCTGAGCTTTACCAAGGCTCTTCAGAAACCTGTGGGTGATGTAATGGAAACTACGTCCATGTTTTATACAGTCGTGGAGCTTTTCTGCTGAAAACTACATCAGCACATTGCTGCCACACCATAAAAAGAAGAAAGGATAAGTATTGCATTATAACATGAAATGTTTATTGTTTTAAAAAGATGTTTTAGCATGAAAACGTTTCATGTTGTAACATGAACATGAATATTATGTGAAAAACATCTTGTTACAACAATAAACTTTTAAAGTTATAATGATACTGTTCTGTTTGGACCCAGTTGTGGAGTTTTTGGACAAGTGTGAGGCTGATGGTTCGATTAGAAGGACAATATTGGGGTAGTGTATCAGTCTTGCTGACAGTAATTCTGATGGATTCCCTCTCTTGTAAAAATGACTTTTCCCACTCATTTGACGACCACGACCAAGGTTAGGATCTCTTCCTTTCTGTCCGACTCGCCGTCCCTCTCCTTCCCTCTGTCCTGTGCGCACAAGAATCCTTTGTTTCCGATGAGATGAAAGGGACAAAAGCCACCATTGAAAAATACGACTGGGTGAGCGAGTGAGTGAAAGAGGGAGCAAACTTAGATGGGGAGAGGAGAGCGGTACGAAGCGTCAAAGTGTGTATGTGCGCGTGGTGTGTGTTTGCGGCCGCGTTTGATCGTGTATGAGTATGCAGTGCTTGACATTGTGAGGGGGCAGAGATGGGGTGGGGTGGGTAGGAGGGAGAATAATTGGTTTCGGGTGACAAAAGGAGTGAAAGAGGAAGAGGATGAGAAATGGATGGCGAAGGAGAGAGAGGAAGGGGTCTGTGGAGTGAAGGTGGAGGAAACAGGTCGGTGACAAAAGACGGTCATTAGTATTCCAGAGGAGGGAGTAATCCCTTCCACTCAGTGCCCCTGTCCAGTGTCCACAGCCATAAAGAACCCCCAGCAGCCAGTACACTGCGCTGAAAGGACTCAATACAACACGGCTTGAATGGCTGTGACCAGTGTCCACACCACAGCAGCCTCTGCACTGGACTGAAAGGACTGTCTAAACATCAACACAGGCCGTGCCAAGAAGGCATCTGCGCAGCCAACACAAGACGTTGAAACCCCGAACTTACTGGAGCCAAACTGAGCACCCCATATTGCCGTACAAATGAGCTGCTGTTGTGTCACTGTGTCTCTATATATACAGTGAATGATTTCAGACAGTCTCTTGTTTCATTTCCATTTTGTCTCTCCACTTGTCTTGCTATTGCTGGCAACAGTAAGTAAGTAAAAAGTCATAGCCTTGATTGCTTCAGACAGTTGGGAACACACATTCACATTCATGAGGAGCTGACAGCACCAAATCTGATTTAAAAGATGATATTTGGCGCAAAATTACCTACTACATCATCTAATGTTCAGCCAACTTACAAACAATTCAACTAGCCTATAGTGTGGAAGCATTTGGTGGCTTTTTATTTTTATTATACAGAGGAAAATTGGGGAGAGAGAGGTCATATGATATGCAGCAAAGGGCTGTGGGTAGGAATCGAGCCCAGGCTGCTGCGGTACGCTGGTAATCATCTAAAGTTATTAACAATAATCTGCATTTTTGTATAGATTAGTTAAACATCAGTGTTCTTTGGGCCCCCTGGTAGCTCACCTGTAGAGCATAGACCTGGTAGAACATTGATGTAGAACAGTCACTACACCAGGAGATCTTTTTGTTTGCTTATAAATATTAATTGAAATACAACCTTTAAACCAAATATGTAATCATGATGTATTTAATTATTATATGTAACTATTATATAATTGTGAAAAATCAGCGTCAATTGAACGTCCGGACAGTGTGTAATAGTGAAACTAACCAAAAGAGTCTCTGCCACCAACGCAATACATAGAGACATTTTTAATACGACTTCCTGCGTAGACAGGAAGTTAAGAGATAAAATTACAACTACAGTCTGAGCACTTCTTTATTTCTCAAAATAGATCAATATAGAAACATCATATATGATCACTGTCAGGAGCAGATGAGGCCACATATAAATTAACCTTTAATATTAATAATATTTTAATTTTTATGCCAAAATTTCCCTATCCTGTGAAAACCATTTATCCAAAATATCAACTTTTAACAAAGTAGAAAAATAGTCAGCTTTGTGACTGTGCTTCATTTCAGATAATAAAAATGAATACTTTAATCACGTTATCTTAAAGGGGAAGTGTGTTTTTTTGTTGTTGTTGTTGTTGATTCTGGTGGTCCCTGTGAAATGCAAATGGTACTTTGTACAGGCATTAATGATTACTATATCGAAACAGTCTTCACACTAATGGTCGTTTTTTGTTTATGTGTTACATTTACAAATTCACAAATGTTACAAGTTACGTTTACACTGTATCATAACCAATTAAAATTTCCTTAAAGATTTAGGAGAATTTTTCACAACCCATAAATGAACACTTAATTCTGCACAGCCTGTAATTTAAGCAAAACCTTGAAAATCATTGTATCCTGAAAGATTTTTAAACACATCCATCATACATATAATCTTTATTCCGTCTTCCCACAGACAACCGTGGTTTGGTAGTTATTCTTCTTCTACTTTTTATAACTGTGGATACTTCTCGGAAACAAATAATGTAAATATAGCGTACCTTTGATCATTTTGACTGTTACATGAAGACCCCTGTGGGAGCTCCCTAAAACCCCCCAGAGGCCAATGTGGCAGATGTCAAAGCTTCAATAAACTGGGTATAGGTTTTAACACTAACTCATTCAATTACCAAATCCACTCAATGGTATTCCAACGTCTTTCCAACCCAACCCCAAAGCTTGTGATACATACTATAAGAGACTTATTTATAGGGCTATATATATACAGCCTTATGCGGCTGTATAAGAACAAAGTTTGGATCCTTAAAGGTCCAAAGGATCCATCATCTGACCATGCGTGAAGACATACCGGCATACAAGTCATACAAGTCAAAGAGAGATGTAATAATGATTCAAATGGGGATAACAGGGTACTCTTTTCAGTTAGTCACACCTCTGATGCATTCATGGTGTTGCATCATGACAAAATGATAAAAGAGGACACTTTAAAGTTTCTCACTTCCACAAAGTTGGTCAATGGTTGCCTGAAGCTGGCATCATTGTTGAAGACTACAAAAACTGTCGTATGTGGTCCCATCAGAAAGGTGGTGTGGTTAGAGGGTTTCAAGTGCTGTTTGACCATCCAACAAACTCTGATTGAAGCATACTGGCTTATCTTAACTTTTCCTGTTTTTCAATGTAATCAAGGCAGCAGTTAATTTCCTCCTCATGGAAAGAACAGCAGTTGCATATAAACCTGCAACTTAAACTTACATCTGAATTCTGTATGCATCGTCTGCATTCACGTTAACATAATGTACCTTAATGTAGAATTTAACAACAGGAAGTAAATGTAAGCAGTAACCATGGCGTTTAGACGTTTGTCTCAATGTCCAGCAGTCTGTCCAAACCTCCATCTAAATCTAACACTTCCTTAAACTGCTTAAAGAGAGAGTTACGACATTGACCTAAATTAAACAATGGAGAGCAGCTGTTGGCCACTACGCTGTAATTTAGCACTGACTTTTACCATCTTTTTCCAAGTCGGTAGTAGCCAAATGTCTGTCTCTCTGCTGTAAATCTGACTGGTTTACTACTGAAGTGATGAGGATTCCTCAATGAGAAGTTGGGGTTTGTTTTGGTTTTCAGAGTCTAGACTTTTTGTAGCGTCAAAGCACCATCAAACTCACAAGTCCAATATTTTCTGTTACTATCAGCACTGTACTTTAAGTCCTGTTGGTCAGCTATGCTTCCCATGTAGCTATGGCAGGAGCCGAAATGTTTTTCTGTCTGTTTTGCATCTAAACATGTACCACTCTGCTATTGTAAACTGTCCGGAAAACTATATTAACCACGGGTATCTGTTGGGGACACGTGTAGTATGTGGTACTGTACAGTCCAACTGTAAAACATTGTCCAAACAGTACAGGACTTGAAGGATTTTATGCATTTCGACCCAGATAATTCTCGTAGTATTTCGTAGTAGTACAGATCTGATAGTGGAATCTTATCTATTGTTACACATCGCTAATCACCTCCGCACTGTAAACACAACACCCGCAGCAAGACTGAGCAACTGTTTGAACGTTAACCTCAACCCATTAAAAAGTTAAAGGATTTACAGTATGTTTCCGCTGATTATTCCACAAATTACACCTTTATAGGAGACCTTGATATATGATATGATAAATATGAGGACACAAGATGAATATCAAAGCCAAAAACAAGTGTATTTTGGGATGTTAGAGGAATGTCACAATGCAGTATTGTAGGGAAATAACAGAAAAGGAAATTAAAGGCACAGTAGACCACTAGGACAGACACTAGAAGTATAAGAAGTATATTTGATGACACTGAAATTGCAACTGAAACACAACTGTATAGTAAGTAAATAAATAGCACCAACACTTGGCCTGCACACAAATCAAATAAACTGTCAGATCTTGACATAATTTTCACACTTTAATCAAAAAAGAAACATGATTTTAAACTGTTTATGTGTCTCTTACCTCTCTGCTGACTCTGTAACAGAAGTTCACTTGGACCACAGCTTGGAAACTTGAAGATTTAATTACTTTCACTGTGCAGCAGACATGTGAAAAACACAGAAAGTGAACAATAGTTAAAAAAAGATTGGAGGCACAAAAAAAAAACAAGAAGAGAAATTTCACGACTGTGAACGACGAGCACTTGTTGACAGCTCGAACAAGTCACCTCTCACTTTGACATCACATTGTTTGCATGTTTTTCTCTTGCAGTCCCTCTACGTCGTTGTCATCTTGTATTTTAAAAAAGAAAAAACGCCGTCAGAAGAGAGGCCTGGATGAGGATTAACCGGCGTTCAGTCGGTGTCTCCCGGCACACTGGTACTGGCAGTACCGGTTCTGGCTCACTGTTAGTGGGTCATTATGTAATCAGATGAGCACAGTTTGCGCTTCTTCTTCTTCTTGCATGTGAAGCAGAGAGAGAGAGCCCTGTGTGCTCGGACAGAGAGAAGTTAAAGAAGCCTGTGCTGTCCACTCCTCCAGGACCCCCCTGCACGCCTCGCTATATAAACCCAAAACTATTCAGACAGCCGCTGTTTCACGACATTTTTAATTCATTAATTCAACTCTCCTCCCAGCTTCTCCTCCTACCCTCCCTCTCCCTGACTGTACACTATAAATGGGCCTCTTTGTTGCAAGGCCTCCTCCGCTGTTTCAGCCTTTGTCAACTTTCTCATGTAAATGTTTGATGGTTATAAGATACAAGCCTGGAAGTTGTTGCACTGCAACGGAGGTATTTACAAATCAAAGACAGAAAAAAAAATGAGCTCTTTTCTTGGGCACTTGGCTCCTTACAGTTTTGCGTTGGCCAGTGTGCACTGAATGGATAATGTCGGTGCATCTCTGTGAGGCTGTGCCATGTCCGCCTGCAAGGAGGAGGGGGACTCTGTTGTGTATAAGCGAGTACACATGGTCATGCTGTGAATGGACAGCACAGGATGAATTAATTCATCCCTGTGGTGGTAGAACGTAACCAAATACAAGTACTGTGCTGAAGAACAATTGTTTTATTTACTGTATTTTCCATTCATAATACACTTCAGAGGGAAATTAACTTTTCTAGGCAAGACACTTTTATTCTTGAAATTTGGAGTACATTTTGCCAATAATATTTCTGTACTTTTACTTGTAATTCAGTACTTTTAGTTGCTGATTGCAACCCCGTCGCCTCACCCTCTCCTGCCTATAGAGCGAAGGAGAAACTATGGTGGCTGTGAAAAACGCTAAACGCCCCTTTTAAGTTAAGACAAGATGACGAGACACAGGTGTGAACTAATGAGGGACAGGTGAAACAATCAAAATTGGCGGCAAACCCAAAGGCAGGAAGTAAAGTAACACAAGACATGGAAAGCGGAGAAATACAAAATAAAACAGGAAGCGAGTTTTGTGTTCTGTGGTGCCAGTGAAAGAAACTGGCTGACTACTGAGGTGGCTACAAAATGTAGCTTTAAAAAGAAGTCCAAATTAGAAAAATTAAAAGTGCAGGCTATCAAATTGGCTTTAACTTGTATGTTATTCTTTATAATTCAATGTTTGTTTAACCAGGAGTGATTTTATTAATGATGATATAGGTATGCATGTGTTTATTGTTGTCATAATGTCAAACAAACCAGCAAAAAACTCACAGCTGAGTACCATGTAGATACTTACAGGAATATATCTTACTACTTTTCCTACACCTGTAATATTACTGCCATTTTTTATGACTTGTACTTTATTAGTCATACATGTTTTTATTGTAGACATGATGGTCTGGTAATCTGTAACAGTATTTTTTATTCTTGGAAAGAATATTCCTGGAGTATCATACACACCAATAAAACAAGATATATGGTCTGACTCTCTATAAAGTTAGTCTGTGTCTCTGTAGGAGCCTAATAGAGTTTTTTTATTCCAAAGAAAGCGTAAAGGGCAACTTGTCAGCCCACCATTCAAAGCTTGCCTTTTAACTTTGTTTTGACGGGAGTTAAATTTACCGTATGTTCAGATGAGAACACCCAGGCGGGGCGCAGACGCATGAATCTGCAGCTGAGACGCACCGCACAATAAACCCGGCACTGCGCAATATCTGGCCCCGATGGTTTCACACGCACATCAATCTGTGAGGGCCCCTCCAACCTGCCAGCGGGTGTTGTTCCTCCTAAACACCCTCTCCTGTCCTGCAGAGCTTGGGGCTCCCCTTATCCGGAGCTATGGGGCCCTGCATCCACGGGGGACCTGATTATATGTGTTTGTTTACCTTCTGGGTGACGATTTCATAAGGATTTGGCACCTTTTAGGTCGGGGTCATCCTTGGCTTCCTGGGTGGTGGAGCTTCACCTGGAGCCTTGAAGCAGCTGATGAAAAGCATGATCAAGGAAAACAAATACTAGATTCTGAGGATGCTGAAGAACTTTTCTCGGAGTTGGCAAATTGTTGTCCAAACTGTGGAAGAAATTTACACTTTTTACTGCTCAAAACCAACGTACAACTTTTCAAACTACCAGCATTTAACTTGTTGCATCATAACAAACAGTTACAGGAATAGAACTGACCTGTATCTTTGCCGCATCACTATCAGAAGTTGCTTTACTTAGTTTTGTCTGTTGCACTCCTCATTCTCCTCTCTTAAATTCTGAAAACAGAGCTCAGTTTTGTTTTTCCTTCAACACAAACTGGTTCTTGTGGCAGAGTTCCTTTGAATGCAAAAATAATCCCACTGGTTGATTAAGGAGTCAAAAAAGAATCCAGTAGTGTATGCACATGGGGGGCTTTATGTTTCCCAGTAACTCTCACTTTAACCATGTCTTATGAGGTTGTGATCCTGTTCTTCAAGTCCAAGCAGACATTTCCATGCCTTCAAACCGCCTCATGTCCTACCTAAAAAAAAAAAAAGTTGCTCCTAGTGATGAAATTCAGGTGAAATGATGATGTTTTTTCACTTACGTAAAGACTAGATCCTGTTAATGATAGAAGTTATTCATAAAGCATCTTAACCCTAAAGAGAGCTCTGAAGGTGAGGAACTGTGTGGACTATGGACGAGGACTTTTAAGAGGTTTAAGAGTTTTTAAGCAAAGAGCAAAGACAAAGTTGTAGGAGAAATACTCTCCAAACTTAGAATGACAGTACGTTTATGAAACCCTACCTGACATGACATGAGATTGTGTAGAGATAATGTTTGTGGTCGATCTCAGTAGAAATTAACTGTCTACTATATTTGTGTCTGTTGCAACCCCTTCATCGGTTTTAATACCAACATGTGAACAGGCTACTGAGCAACTAGCCCTGTGTTTTCACACATTTTAAAGTAGTGGCTCATAAATTCAGTAGAAATGTTAATTACATGAAACAGTATTCATCGTTACACCATGTTTTAAACACCTCCTCCACAGCAGCGGATGTGTTAAGTTAAGAGTTTCCTGAAAGCATTCTCCGGATGTTTTTGAAGGTTTTGAAACCTTATCTCTCTCACTGTCATTAAGCATTTCTAGACTCATAGAGAGTCAGAGTCATAATGGTAATGGAAAATTCTTAAAAGATACATGAGTATTAGCAGTTTGTTTATTAGTCAGAAGACTTTTGTAAGAATTTCACACTTGGAGCAACTTACTTGGAAGCTTTTTGAATATGTCTAGAACGGGATTTTCGAAATTTTTACTTCCACATGAGTCCTGCATGGCTTTAATGGATAAGAAATGTTTTTTCTAGTTTGGTGAGAATATTGTGAAACAATTACAGTTGCAGCACAGAACTTAAAACTCTAAACTCTAAACTACTAAACACTGGCTTTAGAAAGAGCCACCATGGTTTCTCCAACATGCTTGGAAGGTGACGCAAGGGAATATTCAGTTGATTGCAATGTGCAACTTTACCAATAGATGCCACTAAATCAAACATACTGGACCTTTAACAAATCAATCTACAACCAACCACATTGACTGGATGATACCAAAGACATATTTTGTCCTCCAAAAAAAGCTCCTACTTTACTGTATAAAGGCCCAATATTTCCTTGTATCATATTTAACCCAGGTCATGTATGTATGAAAGAATGTGACCCCACGAAGCCAACAGAAACCAAGACATTGTCTCTCTGTTTTCAGACCGGCGATAGTTTTAGGAAAACTGTGTGACGCAGGTCAGCGGTCACTGAGAGGGAGTCAAGAGAGGAGGGAGAAGAAGAAAAGAGAGAGGGAGAGGACATGAATACTAATATGGAGGCGAGAGGAGACAATGAAAGAGGGGGGTATGGAGGAAGGAGAGAAAGTACATGATGGCGTACTGTGGACCGGTAGGAAGGCTCCATCTTCCTTTTTTCCACCCCTCTCTTTGTTGATCTGTCCCTTTGGCCCCGGATAAGGTTTGTGTTTCCATCACATGTTGCACATGTTGTCCTCCCTCTTTGTTTGTTCTTTTTATTCTGTCACTTTCACTACCCTCTAACCTCCAGTCACACGTCAGGTGTAGGTCTATATTTGTCTTACATTTGCAAATGGTTGGGTTTTTTCTGGGGGAAAAAAAACTATTTGTGTATACAGTTGAAGAAAGGTGTGAAAATGTGCACACACCTACAGTGCCAGTCATAGGTTTGGTCACATCTTCTCAATGAATGGTTTTACTTCTTGTGTCATTATTTTGTAAATTGCAGATTTACACTGAAGACATCAAAACTTGAAAACTTGAAATAACACATATGGAATTATGTGGTTAAAAAAAAACAGGCTGCTTTTCCTTTACTCTGCAGTCCAACTGATCTCGAACCATCTCACTCGGGTTCACGTTGGGTGATTGTGGATGGCAGGTCATCTGACGCAGCACTCCATCACTCTACGTCTCGGTCAAATAGCCCTTGCATAGCCTGGAGGTATGTTTGGGGTCACTGTCCTGTTAAAAAAACAAATGATGGTCCCGCTAAGTGAAAACCAGATGGGGTGGCATGTGATTTGTTTTAAATAAATCACCAACAGTGTCACCAGCAAGGCACCTTCACACCTTAACACCTCCTCCTTTGTGTCTCACAGTGGAAACCACACATGCAAAAAGCATCCATTCACCTTTTCTTGTCAGAGGCGGTTTTGAACCAAAAATAATCTGAGGTGCTGCTAAGTGGTGATTTTCGAGGCGGGTAACTGTAATAAGTTCTCTGCAGCAGAGGTAACTCTTGGTCTTTCTTTCCTGGGGCCGTTCTCACGAGAGCCAGTTTCATTATAGTGTTGTGATGGTTTTTTGTAGCATTTCATACACACACTAACAAACATACAGGCATTGGTGGAGAGATCCTGGGTTTACCAAGTTCTCTTATATCAATAATAACTGGTTGCTTCAAAATTTCTCTGAGAAGAAGCTTCTGAGCATCTTTAGATTGAAATCTCTTAAAGTAGCCAAGAGACAATAAGAAAACATGGCTGCTCTGCATTAATGAGACACACTATATCCACAGAATGTCTTTTTATGTAATTAATTTTAAGAGTTTTTAATTGAAAATTAAAATTGAAGAGTTGTCAAGCTGACAAAGGTATGGTGGTTATGTTCAACACTAATCTCTCTCTCCATCTAGTGGTTATCTGTGAAACACACACTCGTCAGAGGAACAATAGAAGCAAAAGAGGTGTAAGGAAGAACTACCTCACAACTACAAACCATGACAACGTGAAGATTTGTGCATATTTACACATTTCTTCATCAACTTGCTTAATACTTATTGAACCCATTATATTGTGGAATGAGAATAAGATTCAGGAATAAATATTAAAATCAAAAGTTTAATACTGTGTTGTGTGTGCATTCAGGCCAGAAATCAGAAGTGCTGCTTCAGGCAGCAGTCAGTTCCAAATAAAACATTTTGTTGCACGTTTCTTATTGTGACTAAATGAAACTTAAAATAAAAAGAAAAAAAGCTGTCTTTGGTATCATATTTTCAAGCTTCAAGATGAAGTACAATAAACAGAAAATATCTAATTTGGAATATTTAGAGACTAAACACAGGCCAGACAAAGTTAAAACCGTGACAGACAAAACAATTTAAAGGATTTCAAAGGATTTTCAATCTCATATTGTTTGATTGATGTTTTGACTAAAGGATAGCTGTCCTGTTAAATTGTAGATTTTGTATTTAGCAACCACAAAAACCTAAATTCTTTAACTTTTAGGCATCTGTCAATTCCCTAAAAAGACAGAAATGTAGATGTGATCAACAAAGGCAGCCTCAAGAGGTCAATGCTGCTCTTCAACAGAGCAATAATAGTCCTGGTCGATTTGACATTTTATTAGTGATGACAAAGAAAACTGGTAATAGCAGAAAACATTGATATTTAGTGACTCAGCTTAACCTCCAAAGTAAGACATCCTTACCTTGTGTCTTTTTAGACACAGATAGTACTTCTTTAGACATGGTCATGTGTTTTTATTGTTATTAAATTATAAGAAGTCTTAGTAATTTGTTGTATCAAGAAAAGAAAACCTGTAGTCTTCATCTTATGACTAGAAACCTAATTTCCACTCATGTGACATACGAGTCTGCTTATATCTACTGTACAGTACACAGAATCACTGAATAATATGTTTAGTATGAAAGTGATGTGAATCATTTGGAGTGACCTTCACAGCCACCAGATCCGAAGCTAACTGAGAACGAATGAGAGATTTTGGAGCAACATGCTTTTTATTTCAAGATGTATTCAACAAGTTCCCCAGAGACCTAACTGAAACACTGACTTAAAGAATGATCAAATTAATTTATTTGATGTGTCCCAATGATGAAAATAAATTGAAGAATGTGTGATTAGACTACATCGTGACATCATCTTAACTGAGTTATGATGCCTTGGGTTGTATTGAATAACCCCTGATGGAGTCTGGGCTGACTAGTGGACTTCTGATAACCACAGCAGAATGATCCCTGGGTACTGAATATGATCAAGAATGGCGAGAGGCACATCTACAATGTTTCTAAATTATGGGTCATGTTTTACACAGTAAGGCCTTGTATTATGTGATGGATCTGGCCGTCCTCCCTCAGGAAATTTTGAGTATTAGAAGCTTAATTTTCTGCATTCTGGTGACTTTTCATGCACATAAATAACCACAAATCTGACCAAACAGCAAATCAACTCTGGAATGAATTGTCTTTAAAGGGCAAACACAAAACTCATGTCATTTGGAACCTGTCGTTTCCCCTCCTCTTGTGTTTCTTTGTGTCTTGTCTCTCTCTCTGTGTCATGGGTTGGTCATTGCTCATGGCCTCCGGTTTCCCTCTCACCTGCCTAATCACCTCAACATCTGTTCCTCATCTGCCAATCAACCTAGGTATGCTGCATTTGAAACCTGGCTCTGTTTTCCTTGTGGTAACAAAACTACGGCCAACTCCGTTCTCATTCGTGAAAATTATTTGTTCTTGTTTGATCTTTGTCTAATTGTGATTTCCCTGTGCCCCTGGAAAAACCTCCATACCACTCATCTGCCATGTCCGGCCCTGTTTTGTCTGCACACCTGCACTAATGGACTCCCGCCACCACCAGTCCTGTATCACTCTGGAAACCCTGTTATATACTGTATTTGTTTGTGGAGTTACAGATCACTTCCAGGGTCTCTGGTGCAAGAAATGCAATCGTTTTAAGGTAGAAGATGCATTTTAAGAGGATTTTGCAGGTCCACTATGACATTTATGTATCTTTCGAAATTAAGCCAATAAAGTGCTTTAAAGTGAACACGGGTACTTCAAGGACCAATAAGATTATAGACAAGGCCAATGTGCATGTAGTCCTGCCCTCGACCCACCCAAGGCATTGGAGACAAATGTAAAAAACAAGTGATCTAGTCTTGGGTCATTGGGTTTACTTAGGTGTTAATGGAATTTACAGGTAGCGCTTGCAGCTTCTTTGCTACAGAGAACAAACTCCCTGAGCGTAATCTTATAAACTTGTGTTGCTAAAAAGTCTGCAGGAGGAAAACATTATCTCAATCTAAAACACACATACCCATACACAGGAATGCACATGCAATCTGTCCTTCTCCATTCGTTTTATCTAATGCGCTGCAGCATGGCAGTCTGCAAATAGCTCATCTAATTTTTGCCTTCACGAGGTTGAGTCTCACAATGATGAGAGCCTGATCTGATTTTCCTGTGTCAGCACAAACTAAAATGCCTTCACAAAGAAATTTTATTTATAAATTTTTTCTTTATCCCTGAGCTGATGTCTTATATATTATTTCTGTCATTTCCTTTTCTTTCTCCGCTCTGATTATCTTTTTCCTCGTTTCCTGTCAGTTGCGTAACTTGTGGAAAGGAACACAGTAAATTGTGTTTTTACTGCAGCTCCAACATGACGTGACACAATACCACATTAACCTCAACCCAGCTGTTATTTCTTTGAGACTGCACGTTAAAGATAACCTGTGTTAAAGAGGTCAATGTTTAGAAACCTGTGGGAGATAATCTAAAGCAGTTTGTGCTCCGTTAAGCAAATCATTTGGCTTTTCAGAGTTTCTCTTTGACTCCATTAGATTTAACTAGAATTCATAAGTGTTTGTTTATGTTTTAACTTGTTTCCTAAATGAAGCGCATGCAGTCGAAAATCTGGAAAAATCTGCAGATGCTCCTTGTGAGTGACCTCAATCTTACACTTCCACGAGGTTTTAGAGTACAAGTTACTTACACAAATTCCACCTGAAATTTGGCCGAAAAATTTAAGCAATATCACATGAGAGAGAGTGATGTTGCACGACTGTGATTCAGTTGTAGGCACAAGGCTGTTAATTAGGCTACTTATTGTATCCAGAGGAGCTCCTCTGGGATTTAATCTGAGTCCTCTTACCTTTTAACATTTTTACCTTTGTTGTTATCACACTTAGGTGCCAGTAGCGTGAATCTCTATGCTGATGACATAGTTTTATGTAGTTATGCCCAAATTGGTTATCATACAATTGCAGTTTGCTTTGAGACTCAAAAGTACACTCTTTAATCTGAATTTGTTTTAATTGCAGACAAAACAAAATGCAAATTATTTTCTAAACAGACTTTTGATCCTAACTTTATGACTGTATTTAACACTCTTAGATCATAATCATGTAGCTCCTGCAACATTGAAATGGTGTTGGGGGAAGGTGTTTTAAAGACTAAACCAAACGACAAGTAGCTCTGATAAATCTTATTTAAATCCACTATTTTTTTTTTATAACTGGATATGTTAGCTTATTTTAGTATTGCTTTTATCTTTTACCGTGAATACGTCTATTATGTTGCTTCCAAGCTGTCTCCTCTAAAATTGCATTCCTTCTTTGATCTGATCATTTCTGGAAGCAATACAGCTCATCCAGCGCCTTGGCACTGAGACCTGCAAAAACAAACAGGTCAGGTGGGTCATCTGTTACATAACTCCACACAAATGACAGTATGTGCCTACACGCCCACTTTGTTAGTGGGTTCATGCATTTTCTAGAAATGGCCTTTAAACAAAACTTTTCTTCAAATATAAATATCCAGGAGTGTTCATGGACCCCTTGAATCATCATCATCTTTCACCCCTTGTTGACATTTTTTATCATATTCATATACAGTATTTTGACCTTTCAGAAACCCTGAAACAGTACACAAAGATAACAGTTATCTGCTGAATCATGGTGAGTCTCAGGAACTCTCTAGTTTCATACTTTTTAATATAATTAAATTAAATTGGTATCAATCAGAGTTACAGTGTCTGGCTACAGTAGCTAATATCCCTGTGAAATTCAATCAGTTGTAGATGTTATGAACCACAGTTTTTTTCAGTTTAGTCACAGGTTCTTCCAGGTATGTTTTCCCACATTAAGCTCCACTGTGTGAACAAGGTCAGTGTGCAGCCTTTCAAGGGTCCTTGAAAATGAGACCACATGATTCTGTTTTCACATATAGCCACAATTTTCCACTGATGCAAACGCTTACAGCTGCAGGCATGCATGTGGAACATATCGCAGCTACATCCTGAGATGTTTCACAAATACTGTACATGTTATGCAACCTTTAAGGTACAAAAAGTGTTCAGAGCCACATACTGTGTACACAAAATTACTATTTAGGGAGTTGGCAGGGATCCGAACGAGTGATTCAAACATTACTTCATCAGATAGTTAAAAGCACCATCAATGCAGGGATGAACAAATACAGCTCCACAAATCTGAGTCATGCTAATGTGCATGAGTGTCCAAATGAATGTCAGAGAATATCCATATGCATGTATATCCATATGATTTTACCAAGCATCATCTGATCATCCATGCCAGTGTCACTGTCAATGTAAAACCCCAACCTTTGACTTTGATCACATGGTTGTATTCCCAGTGTTATCTTTTATGAGATAAGCTGTCTGCAAGTTATGTAAGACTTACTTTTAGAAATACCCATGAAAAAGAGGACAACACTTAAAATTGTGATCATAGATCTGTTTCTAGTGAAAGTTTGTTTTGTTTTTTTCGTGTGTGTGTTTTTATCCTCTATTAATACTTGTTTAAACTAGGTAAGTGATTTTTTTTTTTTTATCAGTATTTAGTATTGACTGGAATAATTATCTCACTCCAAAGGCAGATTTTTGAACTTGAAAAGCTGCACCTGAAAATGAATTGAAGACTTTAAGATTGTATTGTGTTTGTGTTGTTGCACAGAAAACCTTTTACGAGTAAATTTTTTGTGTGTGCAGCATCAAGTTATCATATAATCCTAGACAACAGTTATGAGTCTGTCTGAAGGGGCCTGTTTTTGCACCTTATTGCTGTTTATGTAACAGAGGAATGTGTCTCCCTAACAAGGACACACACTAACGGTATTTGGCACTCTTCATAAATGTTCAAGCTTCAAACATTTGTCATGTCCTCGTGCTGATTCACAGTCAGTTCTTTAGTTTTATGTGTTTTATTGCAGCAATGACACCAGGAGACACTGAACAATTGCTGCCTTTCCAGGTAGCTTCCAAGTAATTTTAGTTTTATGTAAAGTTATATTTCAGTTTTATTGCTCACAGTGTCAAGGCTGCAAAGCAAAGTCTATGCACTATATATACCTACTTATATTTGCTCCTCATATACAGTGGGTATTTTATAAAGCACTCTACTATACTCATTCAAGTTTTGCACCCCTGATGAATGTTTTAGTTTACACCAACTCCTGAGGTAAATATGTGTCTCTTCAGCCACTAAATGATTGACTATGTTCACCAGCTAGTTGCTATATTTACCTGCCTGCTGATGCTGCTGTTGTTGGTGACGGCATTGACAGTAAAAGTGGTAGGCCAAAAAACTAAAACAATGCGCTGAAAGAAGCTAAAAAAGCCCTGTTGAGTTGCAGAGTCGATAATATTTTTCTGTGACATTACGAGTGACACCTTCCACATGTCATTTGTCCCATTATTAATATAAAAACATTGATTAGAGCAGCTTTAACGTGACATTACATCAAAATTGGCATTGTTGCGCCCCCAGTTTGCAGAGTGCAATGCCGCTGTCGTAAATATGGACAGCTGTACACGTGTATTTGTTATGATTAATTAGCAAAAACTAGGAAGTCGACTACTTTGCTATCAGCCAACATCAAGCAAGTGCAAAAAAACAAGGTAAAGCAAAAAAGTCAGTCCCAGATGTACTCTTCTCTGGCAATCTCTTACTCAATTTCTCTCTTGTTTTCTCTTCTTAGCTTCCTTTGTCAACGTCCTCTTCTATCTTTTTGCCTCTGCCATTATGTACACACGGGAAATTACACCAGCTCCGCTCTCTATCTGCATTCACCTGCACCCTGGGCCTGAAGACAATAAACACCAACACTCCCCCACTGCTCTGAGCTCAAAGTCTGGTCAGCCCAGCTAATTAAACATATTAGCTAACAGCAGCTACAGTTTGCAGCAGTTTACTCTACTGTCCATCAGGAATCTCTGTAAATCACAGAGTTTATGAAGAGCAGCCAGAGGTCATTAGAACGAAAATGAGAAAACCTTTTCAAAAGTTACATAATGTTGCTTTAATATGTAATGTCAAGATTTTAAGTTAGATACAACTAACACATTTTTAAGTCAGTTAACCTTCAGACATCTAAGATGACAGTGCTGTTCGGTCTGTAATCAATGATGTGAAGTGTGCAACCCTCTTAAGAATGAATCCCTTAATGAGGCAACGTGAGAAATGTTTGTATTTGTACTCCCTTATCTCCTGGTCACATCACAGTCCAACTGCCTCAAAGCACACCACAGATATTATTCTGTCAATCAAAGCAAAAGCCATTACACATCACACGTCAATAAATGAAAATTAACATACAGTATAATCGCTTAATCAAGATTGTACTGCATTCCTATTGTCAGTTGAGTGTCTTGTGAGGCTTGTGTGCAACGACACATCAATCATTTTCTATCGACTTGATTTACTTGACAAGGCAGGGCGTGAAACATCATGTGCTGTCCATTTTCCCTTTCTGTTACAGTTGTCCATACTAACGTTGACCTCACAGATCAGATCAAGAAGAGGCTCATGAGCAGCTTCACCAGCTCATATGACTGGTGACACACCATAGGCTTGAGTGCATGTGAGGTCAAGCAGCTCTGTTCAGTGACACTTTTTTGTGTCCTATCAACAATAGATAAAATGTCATTGTAGATTTCAGTAAACTGTCCTTTGTTGATCAGTTAAAAGAAAGAGGTATGCATGTATTGGTATTTTCAAACACATTTTGCAACTTGTTTCATCACATTATGACTTTATTAGGCTGCTCTGGTGAAAGAGTTGTGAAACAGAAAAAATCAAGAGTGCAAGGCAATCAAGTACATGTTCTGGACATATAAAAGCAGTTGCCAGATGTGTGGAATTTACTGCAACAGACGATAAAATAATAATTGTAAGAATTCACTTTACTTTTTTCTGATGTACGTGTTACTTGATTAGGTTAGGTAATCTTAATTATGAGTAATTTCTCATCCAACTTGTGTATACGAGTTGCTGTGACAAATTTTGACAATATTGACTGAGAACACAATCTGTGGTTCATGATTTTGAAAATGGGGCATCAGGCCTCACTGGGTCAACCGCTCACAGACATTTGTCCCATGAGATCAATATTTAGTATGAGCTAAGTACGTTTGTTATGGGGACCGGGCATGTTCACTTGTGGGACACAGCAGAACAGGCAGTTCTGTGAAGTTCTAGAAAAGTGTCAAGGTCGGGTATATAAACACAGATTTAGCTTTTATTTTTCCGGCAACAACAAAACACTGAATCTTGAGACAATCTCATGTGTACACAGTGCTTCATGGCAGTTTTTAGATCAGCATTTAGTATAATATATACAAAATATGGTGAACAGAGTAACAGATAAGAGAAATCTGCTACAGAGTGAAAGAACATCTGTGTTGGCTTCTCATGTCACCGTGCAACCACAAGGCCAGACTGCTCTTCTGAGGGTCAGACAGCCAAACGTTTACGCAACAGTCTGTTCCTAAAATTTTCTCATCAGTTAGTACAATAGATATGATCTTGTTTTATACAACAGGCCAAAGGGAAGCATATGTGTGCAGACACACTGCAAATAAGAGATCTGCATCATTTTAATTGGGATTTTTGAACAGCCAACAGATCTAACCTTGTCAAACTTAAATACTTCTGAGCACAACATGGATTTCCTGATAATCTAGCTCTAAGCCATGTTAAGCTTTTTAAGTATTAACCTACCGTGTGTCTAAGCATGTGGATTGGGTGCCCCCATGTCTTAAGGGTCAAGATGCTGACCATGCACTGCAATATTCCTGGTTGAAGTCCAGGCAAGGACTCTTCACAAATCATATCTCCAAGACAAAGACTGGAAGTGTTCTGTAGTCTTTGTAATACTGACCAGTGATGTTTGAGTGGACTTTGGTTGCATGCAGGTAAACGATGTGAAGAGCAAAAGAGGTGGAATGCATTAGCCGAATTGCAACTGGCTATCGTTTGACGACAGTTTCACTTTTTATTAGCTGCATTCACATTCATAACTGTTTATAGACATCAGTTGAACAGTGTCTATCTTTCTTACGTATCAAGTTGCTAATCAGACTGTAGATATACAGACTGTGAATATCCGTTATCTATTGTCCAGATATCCGGAACACCGGCTGGATACTTGTTGTCTCTCCGTTGGCTGTGCTAAGGGCTTAAAAATCTTTAAAAAAGGGTTTGACCAAAAGGTATCATGTGTGTCACAATGTCTGTCAAGCAGTATTGATCTTTGAAGTATTTCTGCAGCTGGTGAGGTCAAATAATTAGCTGAAGAGAAGCAACTCCTATCAGGAGGTTAAACCAGGATAATTTCCACATATCAACAAAGAAAAACGACTATGACTGATCCAAGATAACTGAAGGATAAACGCCAGGACCTTTCAGCAGACATGTGAGACGTCCATCTTAAAAGCTGTCTCGTGAAGTTACAGTAGCTTCCAGAGGGGTTAAATAGTTTGTTTCATTTCCAAAGAGCATGATTTCACATCACCTTGTGAGAAATCTTGCATTAGTTCTGGAGGCTTTACAAATTACACCAAACATGAAAGATGACTGGTGTGGAATGCATATCAAGATGTGTGACATTAGAAACCGGTATGTCTTTGCAGGGTCTGCTGACATTGGATCTCATGCTTGACCCGTGTGTGTATTCAGCAAGTACAAAAAGCTGATAATGACATGACAGATGTCTGAGTTTATCTCTCTGTCATTTTGGATCCATATTATCAGGCATGTTCCTGCTTCTTTATAAGAAAATTGAGGTGGTTATTGCCTTTTTCAAAAAAATTTAATGTGACTTAATGGGAGACTGAAACACTTTTTTTTTGAATAAGTTCCAATATAATGAACATTTGACTCACATGACTGATCTGCTGTTTCCTCTTCGTCCATGACTCTATAACACATCCTCACTCGACACGGATCTGATGTAACCTTCGTCAAATTAATACATGAAACAAACAAAAATGTCATATTTCCATTGTTGTTTGAAGTTCAGCCGGCACTCATTTAATTACAAAATCTCGTTGCACCTTCTTTTGGTTTTTCCAACTGGAGAATTGGAGCCACCTACTGCTTATCTCATAAAACAGCTAATATTTGCATAACTACAGTGGATGGAAAAAAACATTAATTCTCATTTTCTTTTGCCAAGTAACTCGAAATTTAGGTTAAAATTTGTTGAACTCCTGAAGAGTTGAGTCATCTAAGATAATATTTGTCAATATGATGGTGACGCAGTGGCGTGGTTCAGTAGTTAGTACTGTCACCTGGTTTAAACCCTGGCTATGACCCATCTTTGTGGAGTTTGCATGTTCTCTTGCATATGGATTCTCTCCAGCTTCTGCTGAATTGCCAGCTAATTCAGGTTGTACCCTGCCTCTTGTCCAATGCTAGTTGGGATAGACTCCAGCCCCCCACGACCCTGATAAGGATAAGTAGTTACAGGAAATTAATGTCCCAGGAACTGTTTGTGTGCTAAAAAGACATGAATTTGAATGGGTTAAATGGGTTTTCTGTGGGAAAAGACGTGCTGGCCCCAGTTTCAGTCAGAAAAAATCAACATTTTATTGAAATATGGTCTTAAGTTAGTTCATGAAACTGATTCGAAAAACATAAACAGAGTTACGTTCAGCACAGACACCTGATTACAGACATATGACTGTTCCTTTTCTGCTGTCCTGCTACCAGTGTCTCCGTTAGCAGAATCTTCAGGAACACTTTTATTGACATTTCACTTGCCTGTAAAAACTGAGGACAGGTAAACAAGTTACTGTGGGCTGTTGCGCTGCAGTCCAATGCCCCCGACTCATTGGCTGAGCCAAAGGTGTGTTATAAACCAGGGCAGCGGAGAAGAGGTCAACGGGTCAACGGCTCCGACAAAGTTATCAACTAAAAAGAGATATGAAGAAGCCCGAACCCAAACAGAGAGGTGGTTCACTCAGTAGGAAATCATAACACACACCAAGTCGGACAACTGTGCTCTTACGTGTCAGTGCCAAACAACAACTCAAGGTCCGGCTCGACGTCAGGCTCTATGTTGTGGTGTAGGCTCTCCATGTTTTGGCTGGTGTTAGACTTTGACAAGCTTTTAGATGTCTTGGGTCTGTATTTACTGTATTTACAATTTACGCAAACCAATAAAACCAAGGCAAAGGTCAATAATTTGCTTACGCTAACTTGCGTAATGAAGACAGGTTGACCTTCACTGGATGTGTTTTACTGTTGGTCATTTAGCAATATGCTACAAGTTTTCAAATGGTATGATTCTTGTACAAATAACTTTTTTTTACTTCATCTTACCATGTAATTTGTGTCTGTTATGCCATATTTCTACTGTATGGTACAGCTCAAAAGTTTCAAAAGTCGTGGATAGTGCCTTGAAGCGTTCAGGACTGGGTTTAAAAAGTTAAAGTCAAACGACAACCTCAGCTGATGTGAAGTGAAACCAATTCTCACTGGTTCAAATTATATTAAGGCTTAAAGCTATGCATAATTAACAGCGTGGCCGTTTCATTGACAGGTTGGTGTCCTTACAGATGGCTTGTTTGAACACCTTATTCAACCTCAGCACCTCACCACTCACACTTCACCTCTTAGTTCAGAGGCGGTGGAGCCAGGACTGCAAAGAGCCACCACACTCTGAGCTTCACTACGTCTCTTCACAAATGTATGGGTGCGGTCACGGATACGTCTATATTTTAATAAACTGTGAACTGTAAACTGTAACTGCTGATGTGTGTTTTCTGCTGTTTCACAGTCTGGGTTCCTTGCTCAGTGTACCGTTCTATTTTATATTTATTGTGGCGCATCGATTACAGGATGTTCAGTTTAGGTGATATTCCTCGTGATCGTGACTGTGTGTTTGTTTTTGTGTGTGTGTACAATTGGGAGATATACCATGAGTACAACGTGGAGCCATAAATGAGCCAATCGAAGAAATGAATGTATTTATTTATGACTTCCTGGGTTGTAATTTGCCTCATTTACAACACACACGTGCCCCAAACAAGGTGTGTTGATGAACTAAGTCTTACTGGCAACAATAGAGGGGGGACAAAATGTCCTAAAGGCTTTATGAAAGGATGTAACTGTTGTAAAAGCTGCTTCAAAGGTGGATCACGGAAGATTTTATTGCACAACCTCTCTATATATATCAAGATATGGCAATCGTACATTTGTTAGTGTGTTTGAAATTGTGTTGCTTATTTCCCTGATGTGACATAATTTTGTTTTGTTAATGATGCATCCGCAGCTTGGCACACAGATGATTTTTTATCTTATTGTTTCTTTGAAAACTCACCTGACAAATACTGCTTTTCAAATGCAATTCAAATTCAATATTAAATAGCTGCATTTACATGTATATGTGCTTTACAAATAGTCTCTCATTTATTGTCATTCACCAAAACAAGGCAATGGCCATGGCAATGGTTTCAGGATCCTTTGACTCATGGACATCTGGTGATGTGACTGACCCGCCAACCCTGCGATTAGTGGACAACCTGCTGACATAATTCAATAAGATATTTCACTCTCTTCCAGAAGGTTTCTTTACATTACATGTTGGAGAGTGAAAACTTGAGCATATCAGCTTATTTAGTAGTTTTATGTACTGTACATTGTACTTTTCTGTGATAAAGAAGTAATTTTAAAAGTAGTAGGTGATAGTGTTGCAAGTAATTTAGGACAGAATTTAAGTCACATTCCAGGCTTAAAAACGAAATTAAATAAATTGCATTGTCTGTTTTCATATCTGCTGTAGGTAATAATAAAAATACTGTTGTTGTCATTACTTTGGAGCTTTGGCAATCGTGCAGCACTGTTGAGCAATTGCTTTAAAGTCCATATATAAAGTAAATAAACCTCACACACTTCCTGGTAACTGACGGAATACTCAACATAAAACGTCAATCAATGCTACAGCTGTTTATATATTCCTCATAAAATAGACAGATTGAACAATGTAAATATACAATCAATCAATGAACTTGATTACTTACAATAAGATTGTTATTATAGTTATTTGTATTTCAAGTTTTCTGAAAATGTGCTACTTTTACTTCCAGAACAGAAATCTTGAGGTTGGATAGAGCCAAAAATCTTAAATTTTGTTGACATGTTAGAGTTAAAGGGTCTTTTTCATGACTTTATAAAACAGAACATTGTGTCAGCAGCCATTAAAAAACATTTTCCTTCATGTTTTTATGAATAAAATGTTCTATGAATCAGTCAATGTAGTCAAACCACTAAGTAAAAAACATGGGAGAATATGGATAGGAATAATAGTGGAAAGTTTGGTGCAACTGAAGTGGAGATTTTGCATTTTGCAAGACACTACAGGCGAATATTTAACTAATAGACATCACCATTAAACTTGCAGTCAGTTACTGACAAAAGTATATTTTATATCACTAATTTTGAGGCGTTATTTAATATTAACTTTTGGTGAATTTAGGAGACATCACAAGCAGCTGTTTGTGTATTTTTGGCATCTCAGTGCATGAAAAAAACAATGTTTTTGCCTGTAATGTTTATATATTTTTTTTCATTTTGTTTTATTTTGTGTGTGTGTGTGTGTGTGTACACACACCTAAGCTTTTAAAAATGTATTTATAGTAATAAAGACAATTTACACGTACAGAACATGTACCAAAGAAAGTACATAAAAATCTAAAATCTGACAATCTAACACCAGGGGTCTGTGTGAAGATCTATATGTAGATTTTAAACCTAGTACATGCGGCTATAGTATTGTAAGAACTCCTTGATGAAGACAACAAAGCATGACCTACTAATTCTGTTTAAACATCAGACGTATGTTGACGTATGTGATGACACAGTCGACACATGAAAACACAAACTGATGGACACACATGATGTTCAAAACACAATGTCCCTGAGTCATGCTGAAAATCATATCTTGTTCTACGATCTGGAATAATAACCAGAACGTGGATCCATTGATCACTGCTGAATGGATGTTGTAACAGTCGTTGTAATGTTTGTGTGCAGTCGTCACTTCCTGCTGACAATGATGTGGATGTGAACATCACATCTGCTGCTGCTGCTGCTGCCAGGAAGAGGGAGGGATTTTTCCAACATCCATGCTTTTGAAGGTGTGTCCGCTCAGCCAATCAGCCTGCAGCAGTCACATGCGTCATCTTAAGCAGGGTGGGGTGGTTGGGGGGGTTGATCTCTGGTCTATAATAAAGCCGGCAACTGTGCCTTTTCTTCAGACACAAGTGAAGAACTGAAGATTTTAACAGGACTCCGAACCAGAAGCAACAAAAAGAAGACATTTTTTAAAACCTTTGTGTATAAATATTTTACTTTTTTCAACAGCTGGGCTCTGACTGAAAGTTTTTGGAACTTTTTCTTCCTGCGCTAAAAAGTGTCTTCATTTTTCTTACCTTTTACACTTTTTTCTTTAATCTTCCACAATGTTTCCAGAGGCAAACAAAGGGTGAGTACACTCACACACTTCTGTACAGACTGTGCTTTACTCTTTCCTCATGCCGACCTGAACACATGGCCCCCCTCATGGGCAAGTTGGGACGGTGGGAATACTTGGCAATGGAGCCAGAAAAAAAAAAATGTGCTCATGCGCCCTGGGCAACTGAGCCCATTCATTTTTAAAAGATTTAACAGCACGTTTTTGCTGATTACACCATTATTGATATGAATAGTATGCTTTGTGGCAGTGTTTGGGTACTTTATTTAACTTTATGGTGTTGATAGAGCACCACAGTTTGTAGTTTCACTGAGTATATTTATTTATAGCACAGACTTTAAAGAGCAAACACGTGTTTATCATTGGATCCATGCTGGAGCTGGGGGGTGAAACTTGTTCAACTCCGAGGATAAAAAATAAGTCTCCCTGCAGGAATGTGTCTCTCCTTATTAGTATCAGTTCTCAGATTTGGTCTTTTACCCTGTAATCTGATAATAATCCTCACATCACGTTACTTAATGAATTTAGAGGCAAAGAGAGGCGAGTAAGGACTCTACTCAGAAGATTTTAAAAAAGTCACCATTAGATACTTTCTGTGGTCAGTTTGTTTGACTCTCTCCCTCTGAACCTCTTTTTATGACATCTAGCTACACCTACGAGGACTGCAAGGCCACCGCTGATTGGCTGATGGCCCAGACAGACGTCCGACCAACAGTGGGCATCGTGTGCGGCTCGGGCCTGGGCGGGCTGGCTGACATGTTAAAGGACCAGGTGGCCTTCAACTACAAGGACATCCCCAACTTTCCACAAAGCACTGGTGAGTTCATAATGAAAACCTTGCAGTAACTGACTGGTTTCCATTCATTTTTGATATTTACTAACTGGCTTTGTGTTGTTTTTTTTCCCTGCAGTGCATGGACATGCCGGTCGGCTGGTGTTCGGCACCTTAAAGGGGAGGCCATGTGTGTGCATGCAGGGGCGCTTCCACTTGTACGAGGGCTACCCAATCCAGAAGGTATGTGTGTGCATTTGAAACTCATCGAGAAGCAGTTAGTTGTGAAATCCTTTAAAAATGCTCCTGTCACGCTGCAGAGAGATCCTATAAACCAAAGTGCCATCTGAATGGTTACATAACATCTATATTTATGTACTCTATGTGTCTTTTTCCAGATCACGCTGCCCATACGCATCTTCAAGCTGCTCGGCGTGGAGACGGTGATGCTGACCAACGCTGCCGGAGGCCTCAATCAGGACTTTAAAGTGGGAGACATCATGATCCTCAAAGACCACCTGAACATGCCGGGCTTCGCTGGAAACAATCCACTGGCTGGACCCAACGATGAGAGGTGCGTTTGTGGGTTTTTAAACATGCTGTACATGGTTAGGTTAGGTCTTTCAGGTCAGATCAACCTCAGGTCTTCATCTAACCCTCCACCGTCTCTCATTTCTCCTTCTCACAGGTTCGGTGTGCGTTTCCCCTGCATGTCCGACGCCTACGACAGAGAGCTGCAGCAGCTGGCCATGGACGTTGGACAGGAGCTTGGCTACGGGGACTTCCTGAAGGAGGGAGTCTACTGCGTGCTGGGTGGACCATCGTTCGAGACCATTGCTGAGTGCCGTATGCTGCACAAACTGGGCGCTGATGCTGTTGGTGAGTAGTTTTAATGGACTTAATGGTGATGATTAGCCATCAATCCATACTGTTTTGTAGCTGCAGTACATGGGCTTTTTAAGGAATTATGTAAGAATCAGATGTAAAAATTCACCCATTTGTGGTGGTATCTTTAATATTCATCCCTCCTGCCCTCCTTTCCTCACCAGGCATGAGCACAGTCCACGAGGTGATCATCGCCCGTCACTGCGGCATGCGAGTATTCGCCCTGTCGTTGATCACCAACCAGGCGGTGATGGACTACGACAGCGAGGAGAAGGCCAATCATGAGGAGGTCCTCCAGACGGGCAAGCAGCGAGCAGAACAGCTGGAGCAGCTGGTTTCCACCATGGTGACAAGGATCGAGCACAACAACAACTACGCCTAAGAGGCGTAATCATGCCAGCCCAAAGAAAATCCCATTTAATTTATTATTTAGGTGAGCAGTTGGGCTATTTTTTTAGTCTTTAGGTCAAAAGATGATAACGTCGTAGTCCTCTAAAGAATCTCACTTAGATATAAACAGAAATAGAGAACGCACACGGTCTTTGTTGTCATGTCACTGTGCCTCATCTGACATCTTGCATTCCTCCCATCGAGCGAAAAAGTCGCTTCTCGGTCGTTGTTGTGTTTTTTTTTGTATCATTTAAAACCAGGCGTATTTGTTCTAACTTAAAATCTATGATCAACTTGTATAATGTCTGCAATTTAACTTAACAATGAGCAAAAATCTGCCGCTCTTTAATATTATGATGTTGTTGAAATGTGTACATTAGTGGACTTAATGTATTTTATTGTGCTTTTTTAATATGAAAGTTCTTACTAAAGGTACTATTTATTACTATTACACCTTTGTTTGTGTTTTTCTTTTTTTTTACTTCACTTACTCATCACAACCATAAAATAAAAACCTATTTCAGACTTTAACAGATTCAATACAAACATAAACTGACAAGAGACTCTTGAAAACATTCCCGTGTTTATTTTCAAAGTGAGTATGGAAGTTTTACAGAGACACCACACAGTAAACCAACGCATTGTATGATGAATGGGTCCAAAGAGACCCAGAATGTTACTTGTGTAAACATTAGGTAACGTTATATAAGCATTACGCTGCGAAAACTGAAGACATGAATGCTGGCATTGTTGGAAGTATTGTAAATTTAAGGGCTTGGCAGTCGCGTATGGATTAAATGATTTAAAATTCCATTTACAAAAAGACAAAAAATTGGCAGAACAAACAATTTTGGTGTTTGAAACACTCGCAAGTCAACGTTACATCGAGATCCTCCATTTTTAAAGGCTTCTTCTTTTTCCTAAAAGTGACATTTTATTTTGAAATACTCATAAAAATAAAACACTTGCTCCCCTGGCTGAACAGACGTTAAGCAGGCAGACATTATATCACATTTCACACTGCATGCATACAACATATCCATCCATCTTGCATAATTGTTTACCTGCACCTAAAGTACTGACGTGTCCTTGTTCCCGTTGAAAGGCAAGAATAAGCAAGGCTGACTTTAAACCACTGTGACATCCAGTTCCAACTATGATACAAAAGCTTTTTTTTTTTTTTTAATATGTGCCATGCATAATGATGAGCAGGTACAGGTCTTAAAGCTAAACAGGATTAGTTTTAAAGAAACACATTCTCTGTGATACACCACCGACCGTTGTCTCTGCACTGCGGAGCCCAGGGAAGCTTCACGACTAGACCCTCGATGCCGAGGTGAAAGAAAAGTTTGGCACGAGATGTAAACAGAAAGTGGCAGGCTGGCCTACGTCGCTACAAAGGCAGAGTAGAGATACATTTTACCCACATTAATATGGAGTAAACATGGGGCATTACAGCGCAGGCTGAAGAACAAGCTGGCACACTCAACAGCTCTTCACATTGACTTCATCTGGCACCGAGACCGTCTCTGTATTTTTTATTAAAAAAACAAGCTGAGAGGAGTGTTTTCACAATTGTCCTCAAGTACATTAACTCTTGGTGGACTAGCCACAGGATTTTTCACTAATCGATTTATTGATTTAATCAAAAACCTGTCTAAAAATATTATTTTCCCTCTGCAGAAATATCCCTTACAGCTTTTCATGAATACATTTCATGATAATCTTTTATAGCCACTTCCCGATAAAAACACCATTAAAAAAGTAAAACGCTGATTGATTTAAAATGTCCTAGTTGGCCACCCAAAAGGCGGCAAAACTCTAGAGACAAAAACTTTGATTGTATAGATAGAACAGAGCAAAAATAATCATATTGGTTGAGCTACAGTGTAACGTGAACGGCAAAAACAGCTATCTGGCAACTTGAGTATAGCGAACATGGAACTTTTTACTTTTATTCATGAGCTTAGCTTAGCATAGTTTAGCAATCTTGACTACCTCAGTCAAAATGAAGAACCAAACCAGACATTTTGGGCAGAATTAAATCAGGCCTTGTTAAGCTCAGGAATTGCTAATAATATGATGGGCAGCTAATTCCTGCTAAGGTAAAATAACCCTTAAAATGACAGTAAAAATTGTGAAATTAATAAATATTTTCCTCTCAATTTCTTTGTCCATTTTATATACTTCTTCACAAAGTGTTTATAAGTGTGTATAAAATGTATTTGACTAGCCAATTCATTTATTTACTTACTTATAAGTCAGGTTTGGTCTTCTGAAATGTGGTAGCTGCAGAATGGAGGTAACTTTTGGAGGGAAAATCGATGGCTAGATTCCATTTTTTTCTACCAAGTAAGCTACATATCGCGACAAAAAAGTGGAACTTTTTGTCTCCACCCACTGAAATTTAACCAATAAGTATATTTCTGACCCCCGAGAGTAGCTCTGCCTCCGAGACATGTTTGTATAGCTACCTAGCTCACAGTGCTACAGCCAGGCTACAAGAAATGAGCTTCCTTTTGTTGGCAAAGGTGACAAATAAAGGACTGGCACATTTTGTTTTCCAATATAGGCACCGTAAAGATGAATTTACAGTCTTTCAGCATCAGTGGGCCTCAGCAGCGAGCTGCGTGGAGGAGAGGAAGCAGAAAAAGGCACTTCTGAAACAACAACGTACTGGGCCTGGAGGTGCAGCAGGATGCAGTGCAACAGTAACAGAGGAGTCCACTCATCTTTAGGCAAACATGGTCAGGGTAATCCACTGTCGAACACAGAGAGCATGTGAGTTCGGTGATTATGATGAAATCGTGGGCACAGAAAAAGTAAATATCCAACACAAGATGAGAACAAAACATGTTTTTCAGACAATGTTTAGGTATATGCAGCCATACCTGAGTGAAGTTGAGGCTTATGACTTTGTCTTTGTCTGTGTCCATGGTCTGAAAAGTATCTGCAGAGACAGAAACAAAGAAAATCACTTATTTTACAAGTGTAATGCAACAATTTAACTTCTATCCTGCTTTAATATTCTGTGTTTTGTCATGCGTGAATCCTAAAACATCACAGCAACCCTCAGACATAAATAATTAATTTTCAAACGGTGGACAAGTAGGCAAACTGTTCCTTTTAAAAGGCATTGAAGGTGTGCAGTAATGACACTCACTGTACATGGTCTCCAATCTGACCAGGCAGGTGACAAAGTTGTCAAAGTCGACAGTCATGTCGGCCTCCGTGTAGCGCAGGATGATCAGCTGGAACAGGTGGTTGGTCAACTTGAAACCTGGGAGGAGACAAAAATGGAAAGTCGGACCACAAAACAGTGTCAGAAAAACAAGTTTAACCCAGCAGGGAACAACTCAGACTTTTTTCTTTCCTTTTTCTTGTGTTGAAACAAAAAGAAATAGTACCTGCAGACTCAAGAGCCATCCTCATCTCATAGGAGCTCATGGTGCCCGATTTGTCCAAGTCGAACTGCCTGAATATAGTCTGACATGGTGACACGAACACATGGAGAAAGAGGGGAAATAACAGAGAGAAATAAGAGAGGCAGAAAATGTAGAATGGAAAGAAACCAGGATTGATGGCAAACAAGAACATCAAAACGAGTTCTCTGGCCAGATGTCAAAATAAACATCAGGCTGATGCAGGTACCACGAAACAGAATCAATATTATGTGCCCTCTTTGCCCGTCACTGACCCCTCAGTGTTTTATCTCACCAGGTATCGTTTAATCTTTTCCCAGAGGACATGGAACTCTGACAGGCCGAGCTTTCCACTGCCGTCTTTCTGAGCCGAGAAGTTAAGATCAACAAGAATAAACATAGAAATAATTCACATAAACAGCCAACTCCATTGATTTTACACATTAAAATCTGTGAAAAAAAGTTTGCGTGCCTGATAAATTGCCTCAAGTGATGTCACTTGAGTCAGGTCGGGGCTGAGGTTTGAAAAATCTGAAAAAGCTGTGGAGCTCCGAAGAAGTGAGCTTACAAGCTCTACTTGAGGCAACAAGTAGCTCGAGGCAACAGTGGTCACTACAAGCATAACACACCCGAATCTTTGACCAAATTATCAGCAGCTGCAGTGCATTGTGGATATTGTAGGCACCAGGTTTTTGTCAGAACAATGCTGGAAACAAAAGCTACAAAATATCTGGTCCTCCTGCATCGTTTTAACTGTCTGTTGTGGGTAGAGGTGTTGAAATATCTCGACTCTGAGATGCATCACATCGGGATGCATCTTCTTCTGACTACTACTGACTTCTGCTTCTTCTAGTACTATTCCTTTTCCTGCTATGTCAGCAACACAGTCACGAAACACGCTCTTGTAGAGCCCGTTGTCCATTCTGGGCTACTGTAACAAACATGGCAGCACAAAATGGCGGTCTCCGCATAAGGAGACCCGCTCCATGTGTAACTATATAAGGCTAATTCTAAGGTTATAAAAACATAATGATTAGTTTTATAAGGTGGCTATGTCGCACTGAAAACACTACTGATAATATCCACGTTCTATAAATAAACAGATATAAACAGATAAAAGAAAAGCTTTGGTATTTTAATGCAGTTTCAAGGATACGTCCATGAGGCTTATCATACTGCGACAGGCCTCTTTTGTGAAGCCGTCTGTCTTCAGGTCTTTATCTGTTAGCAGAGAGAGTGAGGAAACACACACAAATCTGAGATGAGATTTTTAAATACTAATGTCAGAAGCAAAACACAAGATTGTAATCTCACTGCACGGTTGAGAGGCATTACTAACGTTTGCTGATGATCCTGTTCAATATGGTCTGCAGCTCTGCAATACTGATCTCCATGTCCTGTTGGCACAGACACAATAGGTCAAATCATTTCTATACGACTGCGTATACCACAAACCTTAACTTCCTGCCGAGTGTGCTTACCGCCCCCGCCAGCTGCCTGAAGAGATTCTTGAAGCCTGCGTCGATCTGGCTCTCGTCCAACAGAGGCTGAAACACAGAAAACAGAGACAGTTCACATTTGGTTTCTTTACACACATCATTAGTGGTCATGTGGTCGTGTTTCGTCTTCTCACCTCTGTTGGAAGTTCGGCTATAACGTCATCATCAAGCTCCCTGAAATGGACGGAAGACTTCAAGTTACTTTGTCGTTTATTTTAAACTTTGAACTGTGAACACTTATCAAGACTTTTTGGATAATAATGTCATTTTGACCCTCAAACATATTCAAGCCACTCACTCAGAGTCGGCGGGCTTCTCCGAGAAAACCCTGAGGACAAAGTCGGCCTCTTTGTGCGGCTCGAACGTGGAGGGGACAATCACGTATTCCCCGGCCGGCAGCTGCAATCTCGAGCTGACCTCTCTCAGGTTGATGAAGAGCTCTGAGCGGGCGCTGGAGGCGTGGGTGAGGAAAAACTCTCGCTTCAGGTGAACGCCTGACCTGCCTTTGAACTGAGAGGGGAGACGGTTAACCTCTTTTTAGGTTAAAGCCCATTATGTTGGCATTTCGCCATGTCTGGATAACATTTGACATCTATTAGGTTGTTCTTGAATCACAAGAGAAATGTGGAAAGAGGTTGAACACATACCTCATTTGGAACCTGCAAAGAACAGAGAGAGAGATGGGATTATTACCATGGCGGAGGTGACCGAGAACACAAAAAAGGTGGGGGAATAAAACTTGACTTTAAGTTTCACATGCAGCGTTCGTAGCTAACCTCATAGAGGGCAAACCCGATGGTCTCCATGTCTTTGCCCTCCCGCCGTTTCTTCCTGCGGTCCTTCTGCATGAGACCGACCAGGAAGCTGCAGTCTGATTGGCCGGGGGTGTCCGGGTGCTGCAGCACAAGCTTGAACTGAGGGTTGAGCCAAAAGGTCGCTGGGAAGAAGAGTTGGCAATGTCAGATTGTTCCTCTTTGTGTCTTCAGCATTTAGCATTGATCGGGCTCAAAAAGAGGTGACTGTATGTTATAAGGGGCTACACAGGGTCAAGTATATGTCAAGAGGTCACTGTAGGGACAGTGTTAAATCTTAGATTGTTATGGTGGCAGTTGTATGCTTGTGTTTAGGAAAGAAGGCGCCATTTTGATCATTACTATGGTAACCAATCAGAGGATAGGGCTTCCTCAACACAACAGATAGGTACATAACGTCTTAGATATAAAATATACAGAGTCAGATAACAATTTCACACCACTAAGAGTGAACATTTTTCCAATTACCAACTAGGAAATACCCTATACTGTAGATGCATTGAGTATGACCAGCTACTTCAGAATTGAGGCGGCATCATGTCATGACAGGATAAACACGATAAATCCTTCATTCTCCTCGATCAAGCTTCAATAAACCTTTCAACAAAAGACATCTTGGACTCCTGTGACTAAACTGACCACTGATGAATAAAATTCTCCACAACAACATTAGATCGAGAAAACAGACTTCCATGCACGTCATCCAAAATTCATTTTAAAACAGGTCATTGTTCTTTTACTTGTCTAAATGGGAGTCACTGGTTCACATTCCTTTAGCAAATTCATCCTCTCTCTCGCTCTCTTTCTCTTTTTCAACAAGTTTATTCCCAAATGGATATTTCCCAAATGAATAAAAGGGTTGCATTCATTTTTCTGGAACAACACTCTCGTGATCGTAAACGGGCTTGGTCCGTGGTAGAAGAAACTCTGGGGTGCATTTTATAGAAGAATTCTCTAAAATGTACAAAGAAAACTCATGATCAAATCATATCATATACTGCTACCTTACACTTTTTCATCACTTCATACCTGGGTAGTTCCTGCAGCCTCCGGCAGTGCTGCCCCTCCTCCACTCTCCCTGATAGAGCGAGGAGCTCCATTTCTTCATCTGGCTGTGCTGCAGGGCGTCAGCCGTCAGGTTGCACAGCTCCAGGCGGCTGAACTCGCGCAGGAAGTCACTGAACGACATCCTGTGGAAACACGTTTGTCACAAAGTCCTACAGTTGAACCGTGTTCCAGTACAGATGAAAGATGATGCTGACATCTCAAACATATACTGTTTAGTGCTGAGAACATCGATATATCAAACAGAAGGTACAAGCGGGAACGGAGGCAAGAGTTGCACACGTTATAGGGTTACAATTTAGTTTAATCAAGTCCCAAAAGGTGTCCTTTTTTTATTGTGTCAAGGGATAAAAATGTCAGTGGGGGTCAAGTTGCGTTTTTGGCCAGTGATGTCACATAGAGTGATTTTCTATCAGCTGCCAAAAGGCAGAAATATCCACTTCCACGTAATGATGAGAGTCCGTATGTAGAAGAAGACTCACCAGAATTCGCCATCCTCGCTGCGGTTTTGTAGCCGACCTCTGACGGAGCGATCCACATTGTCCCACTCTCTGGAGCTGACGATTTCACAAAGAAAAGACACGGAAATATGTTAACTGCTGAAACGGGACCTGAGGAAAATCTTGCAAACTCATTTTCATCCAGTCGATACAGTTTATCACGAGGTTTTCTCAACTGCAGTTGAAGATCTGAAGATATTTTGTCTAAAAGCAGCTCTGTGAGGCTGAAGTAGGTACAGAAGTGCATCGAGCCAAATGTTGATGGTGACAAGAAGTCAGTAAGAGATAAATGAGTGTTTATAGACGTTTCATGGCAATCCATGTATGTTTGAGATACTTTTGTGAGTCTGAAACCAAATACAGAACCATGCAGCTTTTGTCCACCTGCAGAGTGTCTTAAATGTGACCCTCAACCAAGCAGATGCTATATTCAGTTTTCCACCTGAAACCAACTGCAGAGTGTGTCAGCCCTCACACTTTAACAGGGTCAATTCATTTTGTTCTTTCAAGGCAGAAAGATTAGAAAAATTCGCTTTTCGGTGAAAGGTTTCTTGAAAACTTTTGTCAAGTCTAGAACTTTCTAGACTTTAAAACCACAAAATGGAGAAGTGGGCAGATAAATATTTTTTCCTGATTTGTACTGCAAATTCATGAGTTACTTTTATCAAAAACTTAACATTGTTACATGAATTTACAGAATAACTGAAGTTATGTACCTGAGTTTTTACCCCTAAAGTCAGCAAAGTGGTTGAAAGTGTTGAAAAAGCTCATTCGGTCAGTCAGACACTGTTTGCAGTGGGAGAAATATGTCTGGTATTTTCACTCTCATGAGTGATATTATATAATGTAATCCCACCCATTCCTCCACTGTGTCTGACCCTCATAGAAAGGACAGCTGAGCAGCTTAGCTAACCCCCTTCCCCCACTTGTCTTTTCTTTTTCCTTTCCTCAGAGCTTCTGCCGAATCAGAGCGGGCGGTCACGGCTTTGGGAATTGATTTCACAAGCAATACATACACATAAAAACTGTTTGACAACCTGTGAGCAAGATACAGGTCCAAAAAAGTTTTAATCAAGGTGAAAGCTTCCTAAAAATGTATTTTTGGACTTGAAAATACGTGTGTTTAAAACCCCAGTGCAGTGCAGTAAGTGTTAAGTAATATCCTACTTGTCACTCCAGGCTCCGGTCCATTCCACTTCCCCCCAGGGGTTCCTGATGCGAACCAACTTGGTCATATTTCCTCTGTATACCACCTAAGGGCGAAGAAACACAATGATCTTCCCAAACGCCCTGCGCATAGTCATGTGTGTCTACTTTAAGTTCGTCTGAAATGAATTACTACAGTAAAACACGCCTAACTAATGGAGAAATCAGTCAGATGGACGTCAGACCGATTACAACAATGTTCTGACGTCAGCTGGTCTTCGCTGATCAAGAGACAGTTGTTTAATTTTTGTAAAGTTATCTACTGTAAAGATAAAGTTGATATTATATGATCTGATCTGTGTCTTGATGTGTGTTTGAAGGGTGAAAAATAAAGATATGAATACTTTAATTTCAAGTAAATCGTCATAAACTGGCCTGACTTTATTTTATGTGTTTCTTCCTTTTCTCACAATTCATATTTGTGAAATTTCTGGATCTGTTTTGGCCATCGCAGCATCACTGATTCACTGCTTCACTGCGCTCACCTCGTCCACAGCGGTCACGGAGTAGGCGTGTCCCTTCACCAGCTTTTTGAATGTGACGGCCTCCATGTCTCTTGTGTTGGTGATCTGAGGACAAGAGGACGCACGAGGTTAAAACGGAGGGTCACTGACGTCTACGACACGTATTGCTACGTCGGGATGACGGCAACGCAGATGGGGGGTTAAAGTATCTGCATACTGTAGCTGCACATGTGACGATCTACAGGAGGCGGTCACGTAACACGGCTAATTCATTCACAAACTTTACAGGGTGGGAAATCCATTAGTGAGAGGTCTGTCACTGGTTGTTCTAACTAACTCAAACACAGAGGTGGCGGTCACACAGTCACACCGCAGTGTCTATGTGTCACTCGAGCTGCTGATGTAATTTAAAGGCTGCTGACAGATCTACATAAAGCGCTAAATCACTGTCGTCACACTGGATTCCACATTTATTACCACACCGAATGGGAAGCATGTTTAAGCGATTTTAAAACTGTTTGCACTTGGTGAATTTGTGAAAACCTTTCACAGTAAAACTGAGCAACTGTGCTGTTAAACTCAATATTTTACTATTTCATCATCACTGGTGCGCAGAGCCGATGAGGTAGACTGTCAGCTCTTCCTACACAAACCGAGCAGCACAGGGAGCGTGTACTGATTACAGACGAATGTCCTTCAACAGGACAGACAGCAGACAGGGTTCAATCCCCTCTGTGTGCAAACATTCACTTCACTGCAGCGTCCTTGAGAATTACACCAAATTACCAGCTCCAGTGCAGTACCACAAGTTTCTTCACTGCCCTCTCCTGTCCTGTCCGATCATAGTTCCTGTATTTTTCTACCATTATAACACCTTTCCACTCAAACTTCCCTCAATGAGACAACAATACTTTTGTCTAATAGCACATTAAATATACTTTCTGTGAAATATGACGGTATACTGATGTGACTGTTATTACACGTCTGGTTTCTCGGATCCCAACCACTCCAACTTTTTTTACTTTCAAAGTTGGCATGTGTGGCTCCAGGTCTGCTGATCTACAGCTGACTCTGACCTTTGACCTCCTTTACTATTTTCACTATTGAATCCATTGATAATGCATGTATTTATCCTGCAGCTTATAAAACTCAAGTGTCTATTAGAAGCTGAGAGAAACTACAGACATATCTTAGGTTGCCAGTTCAAACACAAATTCCCAGAGACTGAAGGCAGAAAAAGCAAGCAAACATTCAAATTTGATAGGCTGGAACAGTACATTTTGAGTTTTACTACTTTAATATTGCAATTATATTAATATATTATTATAATATATTATATTATATTAATGAATCCCTCAATCATTTTTATTACTGAAGGGTTAATATTTGAAGTGTGAGATTTCATAAAAGTGAGTCATAAGTAGTTAATTGCCATGAGCAGTGCTGAGACACAGGCTGATCTATTTATAAAGTAAAACCCAGCAGGAGGTAAGGCTGAGATGACTGATGCTTGTTTTTATTATTTTTTTTACATCAGACAGTTTTAATCTCTTTTGACAGATAGTTCTCATTACTTGCTCGCCCAGAGTGAGATAAATATAGAGTCAGTGTTTGATAAATATAAAGCTAAGCTTCATATCTACAGACATAAGAGTGGTATCTATTTTCTCCATCTCTTAGCAAGAAAGCAAACTTTTCTTTAAAAAACTGCAATGACTGATTTTTTTTGGGCCACTGGGGGGCAGTAGAAACAAGATGTGAACACAGCAGTGACATATTGTTGATTGTTAGCAAAATGCTGCATATTTATACATCCATCAGTTATGAAACAGTCCAGTGTTCACTCTCTTTTAGCTCAGTTTTTGGTCTCTACCAACTCTAGATTGAATAAAGTGGCTTTTTAGCTACTTAATGCTTCCCTATGTTCACCAGCTTGTTTCTAGGACTTCTCAGGAACAAAGCTGATGTGATGAAACTGGTGGGAGAGTCCTGTGTTTCTGTGATGAATAAAGAATGAACTCTATGAACTATAAAGTGCCATAAAGCCACAGGGAGTTACTAGCGTCACTACAGGCCTACAGTGTCACATTGTTCTTCAGCACCTTAAAAAATCATTGATTATGGTGGCTTTGGAGCAAAAGAACAATCTGTGATGAATCTGTGTTAATTGCTTGAGTGAACGGATGCATGAATGTTGCAGTACTGACGTCTATGGAGCAGCCCAGCAGAGATCCCCTCTCTATGGCCCTGCTCATGATGTTGTAGAGGTCAGGGGGGGCTTTCCTCAGCTCGAACATCTCCGTCACGCCGCCTGTGAAGTCCTCGAAGCCCTCTGACGTGCTGCCGCCTGACAGAGCCTCATAACAACCGTTCAACCTGGGACACAACAAGAGATTAATGAGCTGTTCAAATAGTACATAGAGAATCCCTTTTAATTTAAGTATATGTGCAGGCCTTAAATGGTGGCAGACTTAATCAAATGTACTGTGTGTGTTAACATTAACGTCAACGTTTATATATAAACTATTCAGTCAAAAGTCCAGACTCGCTCTCTGCACACACACATTACCATATATGAACGTGTACCTTCAGATGAACAGTGTGACAATGCATTCATCTCATCTCACTTTTTACATTTACATAACACACTTCCTCTCTGCACACTCAGTGGGAAGCCCATTTAACTTGGCACACACACACACACACACACCTCCACAAAGAAAGCTTCACTTTCACACCGAAGCAAATTTACAACCGGGACCACAGCTGTCCACCGGAGCAACTGGAGTCCCAGTCCCAACACCAACTTTCGACGTCCTGCATGCTTCTACATAACATGGGTAACACTATTTTTAGGTTGTGTTTATATCGTGGTAGATTTTACATAAATATGAGCTGCTGTCTGGAATAAACAAGAAAGAAAAGGCTGCAAACAGCGCAGCAATGCTGGATATTAATACTTCAATGCACAAAAATAAAGCCAAATGTGGGTATTATATTTAGGACTTTTAATGATGGGACATTAATACATCAGAGTGAGAGTTCATCATCAGCCCTGTCTGTCTGTCAGTCTTACTTAGAGTAGGCCTTTTCCAGCAGTGCGCTCCAGAACTCGGTGCCCTCTGCCGAGTGGACGAACAGCAGCTTCCCATCCTTCACTGGCAGCCGGTCATCGATCACCACCTCCACCCACTCGCCAAACTGCCAGAACTGCACGACAGAGAACCAAAATTACAACTCAAAGATACACAAGCTGGGTTACTGGGTCAGCCTTTGGTCAGTTTGCTTTCTCGGTTAAAGCAGCGAGGAAGTGGAAATCTATCAGCAAACATCAGAGACCCAAGAAGTTTTGCAGTGTTTAAAAAACAGCCTAAAACGCTGGCTAAAGTCAGCACAAAAGTGTCCACACCAAACATTGTCTTGTATTTGTCAGTTTATTATCTCACACAATTAAATCAGGAGGCAAAACAATTGCAAAGCAGCGAGTGAACAGAGGTCAGTTAGGACAAGGTGAGTTCCTCTGAACTGTTTTCCTGTGTAAGGCCTTCACACGTGTGTGACTGTGAGCTTCTTGACCAGCAGGGAGCAGAATAGACCAACACAACGTATGAGAAGATACCAGAGCCCATTTTGTTATTCAAATGGGGTCAAAAGAGGCTGAAGTCAAAGTGAGAGCAGAGTTTCTGCTGTTCCCTGGCGACGCAACCAAAAAAACACGCTCGAGATTTAGAAATTTTACAGATCACTTTCCATCAGAGCTCTACCTGAGAGTACTTTGCCAATTGCCAATTTAATAAAGTAAACATGCTGTAACTGTGTTTTTCTTGGCAGAGGGAGAGAAAGACGTTATCCAGACTCATCTTTCATTGCACCCGATGTTCTGGCATCCAGGTGTAAATTACATTCATACAAATGTGACATGCCTTCAAATAGAGGCCTCCTACATCTGCACCAAGGGTGGTACATTAAAAAAAACGATCGTGTTTGACCTGTTCTAGACAACGTGAACCGTAAATCCTGTCTTTTCTTGCAGAAAAAACAAACAGAACTGGTTGTGCTTCGATTAAAAAAAGAAACCTTGAGGCAGTAATACAATAATCCTCATGCAAACAAGGAGCTCGCGTTGCAGCAATTCAGTGCAGTGAAAGAAATATCTCTGTGTCAGAGTAATTTGATTTGTAGAACAGAGAGAGAGAGCGGTGACTGAAGTTGGAGGATTGTAATTTGGTCGCAGCTCGAGTGCATGTGTGAACAACGACGGATGGGTGGATGGATGTATTCTGTACACCCTGCAGAGCTGAATCGACCTCTGTGAGGAGCTGTGTAACAATACACACAAAGCACACACACACACACACACAAACAGACACACAGGGCATGCCTCAGGCACATGCAACTTCCTCATTTCACTCTTTAACACTGACCCTGCTGAGCATTTATTTATCCTCCACAGTGTGTGAGCAACAGCCGGCCTCACTGAGGGAAAAAATGCACTCTTACGACATCTGTGTCACGTTGCAGTTGCCCGCCCTTAAAGCCTTAGAGTGTGAGAAATGCAACTCAACAAACTGCTCAGACTCGTGTGTGTCAGTTTCAAACAATGGACGAGCTTCCCTTGTTTATAATTTATTCTTCCTCCTCCCTCCCTTTTCTTTCCTACTTCTTAAAACCAAATTAAATTCCTACTGCCTGCACTCATAATTACATTTTTGGGATGACTCATCCAGGTCTGGGTAATTTATCCAGAGGCTTAACCGACACAAAGGGGGGTGGTGGGAATCCCTGGAAGATTCAACAGCGCGCACAAAAAGCGAACGTTGATTGGAAACATGTTCGGACAAAGAAAAAAAAAAAAAGAGAAACTGCAAGTAATGGAAACTCGAGAGCTGAAACATTTACTGGAAGAGAGGATGAACACAAACAGACGTGCAGGCGTAGTAGAAAAAGATGAAACTAGGGCAACACATATGTGTTTTCATGCATATGCATTAAACACATGCATGCATTTACATGCCTTTGGAGCAAACGGGAGTATTATTTCCACTCATTCTAGCAGAGAGGGCAAATGTACTATATATACATGACTGTATTCGACAATGTAACAATTAACACGCGTCTCTGGAAATAATCAGCGAAAAACAGGCCAATTATTCCGCTTTCCTTTGGCTGGCTGCTCTGTAATTGAGTCACCGGCCCCAGCAGACACATGTGAATGGGAGCTCTGTGTGTCGGATGGTATTTATCGATCCCTTATATCCGATGAGTCATCGCGGCAGGCCCTCGGAGGTGGAAGGATTTCGGTGTCTTTGTCAAAGTCGCTCCAGAAAAGTGGACAATTAAAGTCGCAGATGCTTGAATCTTTGGGGTTTAACAGGATTTCCCTACAGTGCTATAGCCTAGAAATGCATATGTGTGTGTGCGTGTGTGTTCTACATGTACGTAGTAATACACATCTTTGATGTGCAAGGGCTTCCTCTATGCTCTCTGTTTCGCTTCCTTGTTCTCTCTCTCCCTCCGTCCTTCTTATGTCTTTACCCTACTCCCCCTTGTCAACACTTGGCGTGCTGACAGTCTGGTTTGCACACAGCTCGCCGCATCAAAGAGGGCGGCCGACTCAGCTCGAAAGTGCTCTGTGACGAAGTAGGCCGAGATGGTGGCGAATTATTAATAACGAAACCTGTGTCTTCCTTATAAAAGTTGTACTTAAGAAGAACAATGCGTTTGGGTTTTGGGAGTGCTTGAGAACATTAGAGGAACGATTTAAGGACTCTACAGTTCACTCCAGCTGTGCAGACGAAGCAGAGAGTCAAGCAAGGACGCGCACAGATAATGAGGCATGTGAAATCAAAGGAGGGACGCACTTTAGATTGTTTCTTGCATAGTCACTCATCTGTGTGTGTTTGAGTTTACTTTAGTTATCTGCAACATTAGGTTTCTTTGAAAGTTTGTTTGCTTGACCAGGCAAGACGTCAATAGCCACACTACTGTTAATGTGTGCCACATAAACAAACTTGTTGGATGAAATACTAAAATCAAAAGTACCGTGGTTCTAAGAGCTCAATGCACTGCAACTTTAAGAAAACACAGAAAAATGCTGTGAAGTAAGAAAGCGCAAGTTTTCTTGCATTCTTGCAATCGTAGCAAAGACAGCAACAGAAACTACGGGTTTCTAGGGGACACTGGCTAATGCTTGTTGACTTTCCACGCTTGCCGTGGTGAATGTGGGATTTGTTTATGTTCTCTCTCTATGTTCGTTCTCTTTGTGTTGTCAAATAGGTTCAGGTGTGTCACCTGGAAGGGAAAGATCAACAATTCAGCTTTTAAAATGTAATTTTAGGTACTAGATTGGCATTGACCGGTGCTGGATGAAATCAACGAGAATACAAAGGACCCGTACACTGCAGTCAGATCTCCCTTTAGGCGTTTGTTGGCGACATTTCAGACTAACACAGGTTATAGTTTATAAGAGTTTTGATTCCAGTGTGTGGCTACTTTAAATAAACTATATATAGATGTGCTATATTCAAATAGAAGAGGAATATAAATCATTTCCTTATCTCATGTGTTGGTCACCGACTGCAGCAATAAAGGGTTTATGATCAGACCCACGCCCGTGTCACTGTGTGCTGTATGTTCTCAAACATACCTGTGTTTTTTGTGTGTGTCTATATTTGGATTTGTATATGAAGCAAAGTTCATCTGATAAGGCGCAGCAGTCTGCCAGAGGCTGGAGGAGGAACAACTACAACACGTTTGGTATTTAAGTAGCAGGACAGGTACTTCAAGAAGAAGACGTGATTACTGAACTACAGCTGGAAAATAGGTCTGATATGTTTGATTGTCAGCAGCATTATTGTCTTGATCAACGTGACTGACTGATTATATCTTCTCTAGGTTTAAAAACACTGATAAAGAAATGGGCGGTAGTCACTTTAAGGGAGTGTTCTTAAGTCAGTCTGACAGTGACTCAAATCCTCCCAGATAAAGATTATTGACTTACTGACTGGCTGGGTGTGGATCTGACAGGTCAGTTATCTCGGATGACTCAGTGGGGTTTGACAAGTGAAAAAAGCCAGTCGTGAAAATTAGTGTTTTAAATCCTTAGTCCTAACCTCTGAAATGTCTTGGGAGAGAAAGAATAACTTACTCTGAATAACTAAGAATAACTCTGACTCACTGGTTCAACATATTAACAAGAAACTTCAGACTGGATTCAGTTTATAATCATATGAGAAAAGCAGGAAATCCTCAGAGGAAACCGATTACTTAAAATGATGAAACAATAAGCGATTAGAAAAATTCACATCATTATTTCAGCACTACTTCACATACTGTGAGTTAGAAAAATCAGCTGAACAAAGTTCAACAGAAAAATGCAACAAAATAAAGGAAACTAAGTTTCACAAACACGGGTGGTGGTGTACCTAACGGGAAATGACACCAGAGGAAGCGTTGAAGCCACAGAAACAAACCAAAAAACTGAGCTGGCTCCCAGTTGATTTCTATGACTGAATCTAAATGAGCAGACTTCCCGAGAACATTCATCCATCTACGATGTGAAAGTCTTCACTGGAGAGTTTGATAAGAATATAGGAGTGTTTAGCAGCTCATTTACAGAGCTACTTTCTAATGACATCTATTTCTGTTATATTGTAAACAGCATTTTAAATTTATATCCATAAAAACGACTGAAGTCTGAAGTCATATTAAGCTTCATTCCCTGGTGGCCCAGTAGAAGATTTATTTTATTAATCCCTCAATGGGGAAATTCTTTTTTCACACAATTTTTTTAATTGTCACGTGTACGTGATGGTGTCACGGGAGCAGTTAGGATTTCGATGCCAGTTAGGGTTGTGAACCGCCACCTCTCTAGAAACCAGCCCACGCTCCGTACCATGGTCCATACTGGATTTGAAACAGTCACCCTCCGGGTCTCCAAGCCAAGTCCCTAACGGACTCCGCGACTGCCGCCCAGTGCGCTTGCAGTCGTGACAGTAACACATGAAAAGTCTGTGGGGGTTTAGTGTAAAAGTTAAATAAATTAAATGTGAAATAACCAGTCAAGTCAGTTGTATATTTGTGTATATTTATTTTTAAATGGCAGCCCGTTAATCAATTGATCTACTTCTAACTAAAGAATTTAACCGCAACAACAGTGGACGTGGTAAACTGCAGACAGTTGGCTGTACAGGAGGTGTCTGTTATGTTTCTATCCTTAGACATACAGTATAATGTAAAAAAAAACATAAAGTCACCTGGAAGTGAAAGATGCCAGCGTATCCCTGCCTGAAACTCTGTCCATGAGGAACCACTCGGTGAAGGAGGTTGTCGTTTAAGGTCAGCGATGCAATGGCTGCCAGCAGCCAGCAGTCCCCTGTGGACCAAAAAAATAAGAAAAAATCAGTCTTACTATTATACATTTAAAGAAGCCATATTATGCTCATTTTCAGGTTCATACTTTTATTTTGGATTATTTTTTGGAAATGTGCTAAATTAAAATACTACTGAGTGCTACAGCCATGGAAGCAAGTGTCACAGTTTTGAGTTTGTTTTATTTTGTAGTTACAGTTTCAGTTTGTTTCTGTGTTTCCTGTTTTATTTTGTAGTTCTGTCTTGTCTTTTTCTACTTCCTGTCGTTTTCCCGCCCGTTTTGATTTTGCACCTGCCCCTGATTTGTTTCACCTGTGTCTTATTAGTCTTGTCTATTTAGTTCCTGTGTTTCCTTTGTTTCCTTGTCTGTCCGTTCTCTCTTGGCTAGTCTTGGTCTTGGGTGTTCATGGTTTCCCGTGTGTCTTGTGTCCTTGGTATCTCTGTGTATCTTCCCTGTTTTTGTCTAAAGATTATTTGCCTTTTTATTCCTGAGTTTTTGCCTGGACTGCCAGCCGCCTTTTTGTTATTAAAATAAGTTTGTCTGACTCCCTGCATTTGGGTCCTTTTCCTGCACCTCCCCACTCACCACCCCACGTGACAGCAAGCAAGAAAAGCGGATCAACAAAGTTAACGTCCCAGAAGCCCAGACGGACCCAGAGCAACGTTCAATATTTCACTACATTTAAATTTAAAATCTGTAAAAAAAAAAAAAAATTGTGGAAACATACTGAAAAAACTCCCGTTAACGTTAACGTTACGATGTATACTTCCGGATAGTGACAGAGAAAGAGCGGGAGATTTAGAGCATAAGTGGAAAAATGGCCGTGACCCAGTCAGTCTTCCCTACGAAATCTCCGGCACACTTCCCCCCGTGGAAAGCAGCCTCCGTCTCTGGTAGTAAGAGCTGAGTAGGTCTCGGTAACTCCCGCAATGTCTTTGTCACTTTCCGTGATGCACTGTGGGTCATAATCACTCTCACAACAGAATCTTAGAGCATCCGTAAGATTAAAAAAAGACAGGGATGATTATGGTGGAGTTATTTATTTTTATTCAAAAAGAGTGGGGGAAAAATCACAAACCTCTACGTTACGATGTACATTTCTGGTTATTGACAGAGGAAGGGAAAGAAATAAAACTTTCGGATTATGGTTTTGTTTTTTTATGGATCCAAATTTTTAATGATGGTTTGATACTTGCCCACAGTTGTAGGTAGTGTCTTTGGAAAATTCAGGAGGGGAATAATCGATTATTTACAGGGTTTTTTGGGAATATATTTAACAGAGGAAACCAGAGCACCTGGGGAAAACCCTAAAATATATAAACAGGATGAAAACTACTTAGACAAAGGTCTGGCCTACAACAGAACCTGGCTATCCTATCATCTATGTGTGTGTGTGTGTATTCAGATGGGTGGGAAGCATGTGTATGATGATGACACCTGGTACTTAGAGTTGCCAGGTGTAGAGGGGAGGCGGGTCAGTTGCAGATATCAGATCATGGTCCGGTTACTCCGTGGTCTCGGCCTGCCTAATCCAGGCAGTGGCTCCAGGGCAAGTGCATAACTGGATCCCTCACTACTAAATGCAGATATCTTTTGGAGATGCGTGGGAGGTGGTGGTGGGGAAGCACGGGTGTAGATGGGGCTAGCTGCGGCATTGCATTCTTCCTTTCTTTGCTGCTCAAGGCAAACACGTTGTTGCAGTTGTAAATTTGAACGCGGTTTTCTCTGCTTTCCCGAGCCTTTAACTTTTGATGCTTCAAGAAAAGACGGTACACACTTCTCTTTTAGTTCCTTTTTCATTAATTTGGCTTAGCTGATCTAGCTGAGCTTGTGCTTTCTGTTAAGGAGCTCCTCCTGATCTTACCTCATATCTTTTTATTTGGCCTTTTCCTGTTCTCTTTTTCTTCGGTTATATTAGTTTATATCATAGTGGATCTTGTTCAGGTCCCTGTGTTAATATATTCCGTGTCCGGTCTTCTGAATTTCACCACCTCCTCACAAAAGCCCTCATGATTTTTCAGCCACCGGCCCTTGAGGAGTGTTCCCTCTGGACATTTCGTTCTCCTTCCTGACTGTAGATGTTCATCGCGACTGTAGATGTCCATCACATTTATCTTGTGGTGGACGGTAGTGCAAACAGTTGGGTGAGAGTTGATGGGCGGACCTCAGGGTGACCCTACAATGCTGTTTGCGCCTTTCAGCGGGAAGATACTCGTAAAACTGGAATTCACCCACTAACAGCTCAGTAAAGACAAGAGTCTGGAACGATGTTTGAACAAGCTTTGCCCTCTGGGAAATGGGTGGAGGAGCTGAAACTCCCACATCGCCACACTATAGTCATAGAAGTAGGTGTCACACAGTGGGTTTGAGTCACAAAAGGTTGATTGAAATAATCTCGTCAAAAACAAAAACAGTGGTCTTTGTTGTGTTATCTGCTGACACTTAGTTCCAAATGAAGTGATGGTTGTTCTTTTAGTTGAGTAGTTTTACATTTTGATTGGTCTGTTGCATTATTCTCATTTACAGCAGCACTTTCTGAATCTTAATACCAAAGGTTGTGACTCTTATTTCATTTTAGCTTGTGTTACATCTGTTATTGCTGGTTAATGATACACAGTGCCGTTGCACTTCTATATTAAGAGCGCAGGCTGTTTTCCTTTTATGACACATATTTATATTTTTATCTGTCGTATAATCTATGAACAGTTCTTGAGAGCAGCTAACAGATAACCCCGTGACACTGATAAAGACTACTCGTCGCAGTGCATTTTAGCTGTAAAACTAAGCGGAGTATTGTGTTTTCTGGCTCGTCATTTTTGGGGTTATTCAGCCGCTCCTCTGAGAGCGAGGGGGCGATGTGAGGGATCATTTATCCAAGAGATCTGGGGAAGTCGCTTCATGCGCTGCCAGAGCAACTCAAACTGAGTGGAGCTGGCCTTGTTTACAGATGTGATGCACGGAAACAAAGCATGAATTATGAATGCGGCTCTGTGTCGGGCAAGAGACATCTCAGGAAATAAACTGCTTCTGGTACTGGTTGAATTGACTGTTAACTATCCTCTGTTTGTCTTCTCCTTCAGGCTGTCCATCTCAATCTGTCATTCATGTCCTGATCAAGCGGCAACCTCCGGTGCTGGGAAATTAAGTGCTTAAAAACTGTAATTCCTTGAGAAGCCACTTGAGGCTGGCTGCAGAAGTCAGTCTCCGTAAACGTTTGTATTAAAATGTCCAACTTCACAGCAGAAATAAACATGTTTACAGCCTGGTTCAGACGGTTTTGGTCTTTACAGCTAATTTCCCCGTTCGTGACAACTGTACTGAGTACATACAGTACATCCAACACGGCGATTTTCGGGTTCAGAACAGTGCTGTGGAAACCTACGGGTGACGTCGCTCAGGCTCTGTCCATTCTTTATACCCAACTAACCAATTTATGCCCAATTATTTAAGGTAATCAGCACTAGTCTTCAGTTTTTTCTATGTATCAGTAGTAGTAGTAGTTCTGCACGTGTCCTACATCTCCCAGCTAGACTTGCAACCTGGCAAACCTCCAGCCAAAAGCCTTTTTTCTTTTGGCTTTTGTCAACATTCTTCACTTTGATTTTCTGCCAGATTAAATCTGAGCTATTCCTCTCCTCTCCTGTCCTATTATAGCTGAATCATGCGGTAAAAACTGTTGACTCTCCCGGCTGAACTCACCTAGAGCGCCCTGACAGATGTCTGTGCGAGTAGCTCCGTCCACGATGAACTCCGGGCGTTGGCAGAACTCCTGTCAGATGCACGCACAAATAAAACAAACAAATTAGTGTTATATTTGCTTTTGGATACCCATTTTACAAACATTTGCTGTCTTTCTCATGCTGACTGTGTTGACTAAAGCAAAGAGCCTAGTCCATAGAAACGATACAAGACATGGATTATATACAAGTTTTAACAAGTCGAAATGCTTTTGAAAACCACCGCACTATCCTTTCAGACTGTTCTCTTACTCAGAAAAACAAATCTCAAATAAATACCAATCACTAGTCAGTTTTTATGTGACTTATAAGAAAAGCTAGACATTTAAAAGTTTTCAAATGTCTGAGATGCTCAAGTTTTCGTCAAGAAATACCTCCTAAAATAATTTTTTCTGTTGTCTGATTTTCTAATTTACTTTAGATAGTTAAGATTAAAGATAGTTAATTTCATTTGTTTTCTCGAGATAACGAGACAAAACTTTAAAAATTACAGAAAACAAATAAAGCTGAATCTTTAACTAAAGTTATTGTAATAGTTAATTGAATATCAAGTTTATTTCTCCATGTGAAGTTACTCTTTTTAATATGCACAGCTGAAATGAACTCTGTGATGACCTCGTAATAAACATTTCAGGAAAAACAATGTTGCATTCTAGTGTTCCTTGTTCACGTCTTCTTTCTCAGTATGCTTCACAAACCATCTTCTTCTCAGCATGTGGAGCGTGAGAAAACCCCACGCTACAAAGCTATAAAAAGAAATATGCCATTTGTCCTTCTGTCCCACAAGCACACACACACAGCTGCACACAAGCCATGAATTCAAAGAAACACACAGAGGCTTAAATTCTCTTTTTTCGGGGGGTTCACATCGAGCATGGATTTTTAAGAGGAATGTGAACACCATGGACCCTTTTATGCAGCGTAAATATTACAGATCCTTCGGCGCAGGAAAGGCACATGCATTATAAATCGTCAGACTTTTTGGAGACCTTGTGAAGCATTAGAAGCAAAAATACACACACAGGACACACGTTAACACAAATCACATACACACTCGGATGGAAGCTGCACGAGGAGCTAAGAGGCTTCAGTCACGCTGGCGATCACGACCCCGAGAGCTTTTAAGATCGCGACTCGTTCGCTCTGTTGCAGGACTGACAACAGCGACCTGTCACGGTATGAGCAAACTGGATGGTAATGAGAGCGTGATGTCTCCAGGCCTGCCGTGATAACACCTAATGAAGACAGCCCCACTTCATTCTTTGGTGTTATATTCTGCTACGGGGCGCACTGTGGTGTATTTATAATGTAGTGAGCAGTGATGAGAGACTGAGTGAATGTTTGGGGAAGCATAAAAAGAGATCTGAATGATGATGAGACATGTGCAAACTGAGTGGGAAGTGTATTACAATTAAAATATCTACCTGCCTATCTACCTGAAAGTTTAGCTGCAAAGCAACAGATTAAACTGAGGTCTGTTGGTTGACTGGGGGTAATAAAAAGATTAAAACAACAAAGAAATGAATGAACTTCACTCCAGAAGTCATTCATCAGTGTCTGATTGAATCAACAAACACATCAGAAGTTAGTTCCTTCACTTTCTCTCAAACTCTTTAATAACCATCCTTGCTTGTGGATTATTTTTAGATATGGAAGGTGCAGGGTTCAAGTGCTTGTTTGGAAAATCAGACCATTAAATAAAACAAAAGGAAAACATTGTGAAATAAACCACTTAAATTTCACAGTTTGGTTACAAGATGGAGCTTTCCAACAGCATTTGAACACACCAACCGGTAAGGCCAGTGCCGGTGTTGTGCCGTATTAAGCACCCCTGCTGGGAAATGCACCCCCCTCTCGGGAGCGTGCACAAACCACTCAGCTGACTGCTTAGACTGTACCTGCTCTCAGTTTTCTGACGTCACCTCGTTATTGACAGTAATAATGTGAAAACACCAAATCTCTCTGGTGCTCGGGGGAAGGAGGAAAAGAAAAGAATGTTATGGAGGGGCCTAACAGCTGTTATGGAAAATAATAATGTAGGTAACTACCGGTACTCCCACCTTACATTTCTCAGGGCCATTTGTAAAGATTAGCTCTGTTCAGCAGAAGTTTCTGTCTACATTTGTATTGACATGTGGTTAGCTAACGTTTGCTCTGCTTGTAATATTCATTTTCCACACCTTCATATATCAGAGCTGTAAGGCTGGTTGTTTGTTGTGTTACAGTTCATATTGTCTAAAGTGTGGTTATAGTGTTAAACTTTACATCAGTGTTAAAGTGCACATCATTAATGTTAATACTTCATAGCTTAGCATTCCCATATGTTATATTATACTGCAGTTTACTGCTTCTTTGCATTCTGCTAATCAGCAGTTCACTGTAATGACAATAAGATTTAATCTAATTTGCATATCAGAAATAATTGCATTGTAAATGATACATGTACAGAATAGTGGAAATCAAGCCTCTCTTAGGTTTTTCATTTTTATTATTTGGTTTCATTATTTTCTTGGTATCATGTTTTTTTATGATTAGACTGTAACACCCAATGGTTTCACCCCTCTTCTCTCTTCATATGTGCTGTTGAGATATCTGAATCCCACCCAGTCACCAGTTATCTCCACTTCAGCAACATCAAGTGATCCTCCTGTCGCCTCCACCTCTTATTTACAGTTTTTAATTTGTGGGTAGTTAAATCTTATACTCTGTGTAGGCCTGTATATATATATATATATATATATATATTTCAGTTTCTTGTGTGTTTGTATGTAAATTGGCAGTGCTGCGATGCAACGGGGGCACCACCTTAAATCTTGCCTAGGGTGCCAAATTGGTTAGGGCTGGGACTGGGTAAGGCTTCTGATGAAGCAGAGGTAGCTGCGTTACCAAACAGAGGTAATGCAACTCTGACAAATAACTGATGACTAAATTATTGTTTTGATGGAAGTGTTAAAGGGCCAGTGTGCAGGATTTAGCCGCATCTAATGGTGTAGTTGTGGACTGCAACCCTCTAGCTTCACCCAATGGCAGTAAAAAAGAAGCGCACAGTATGTGTGACGTCACCCATAGGTTTCCAAAGCGCCATTTTGAACCTCAAAAAATGTGGCCCTGGCTGCCGCCATGTTGGCTGTACAAAACATTGGCAAAGACGTCGATCATCACCAAATGACGCCTGGGTGCTCGATCACAGCCATGGAGGTTGCCGCTTGGTTTCACCAGATCTTTCCCAGTGTGAAGGATAAACGACGGTGGCCCTCTCTAGAGCCAGTGTTTAGTTTCTCTGTTCTCGGCTACTTTAGAAACATGGCAGTTCAACATGGCAGACTACGTGAAAGAGCATAATAGAAGTATACATATGATTTGTAATCAATTGAATAGAAGAAATACTTAAATGGTTTATTAAAAAGTGTATTATTTAAGTTATAAATTTTGGTGTTTTGTAGCCAAATGAGTTAAAATTTGGTCTAAAATTTCAATATCTACAACTAAGAATCTCTTCTCCACATTCATGCTTTGACACAAGCTAATGTAGGTTTTATTTATTTGCATTTTTGGAAGTTTAAAAGCTCGGCCCACGCAAGTTAGTGTCAATAATTAATCTGAGATTAGACCTAACAGACAAACAAACCTGGCTTCATTTGGGTAACTTTCAAAGACCTATCAGAGTTCTCTGCAAACCCTCCCTTACTCACCGTGGGTCTCATCCAGCGGACTCCTTGGGTCTTGGCGGATCTCGGGCCGAGCTCGTTGAATCCCAGAGATGACGCGGCACAGGGGAACAAACTATCCTCAAACAGTCTCCCGCTCTGGAGGGACTGGGCTTTGAGACGCTCATAATCCTGACCCAGAAACTTCACAGCGTTGTGGTTCTGTCCCAGACCTTCGTCGTGATCCCACTGGCTCCTCAGCCTGGCGGCCATGCCTGTAGCGCAAATGGGCTCCTCCATCCTGAGTTAACGGCGGCGGGGTCAACTGTCGCTCTCTGTTGGATGTTTGTGAATGTGTGCAACTACAATATGATGTAAAGGTGTGTCAATAATGAATGAGGCAGCTGTGACCTATTGTAGCTGCAGGTTTGATGTTAAAGCACTGCGGCAGGTCTGATGTAAATCTGATGTAGGTTGGTAATGGCTTCAGGGCTCAATAAATCAGAATGAAACATCAGTAGCCATTAAGAAGCGATGAAATATTAACAAGACCAGGCGGCTGCTTGGTTGCGGTACTTGTGGTTCTGCTGTAGCTGGATGCTTCTGATGCAATAACAATCATGAGTGTAGGGGCTTGAAATGATCCTCTCAGCGAAGGCAGATCTCGTCCAGGTGAGCTATCAATCACTGCTTGTTGCGGGAGTGCAGGTTTTCAGTACTTCTGCTCCACCAGCAGCTAAAACCCTGAAAGAAAGAAGTCAAAAATGAGACACTGAACAGAGAAAGCATGCAGAGATGCAAGTCTGTACATAGCCCTATACCTGTGTGCGCAACACAAACAAAAGCAGCAGCCGTATACACCCTTTCTACATGCATTCAGGGTTTAAAAGGCAAATAAGCCCTCCCCATTTCCTTTCAGTCAACCGTATGCACACATGCTCGCTGTGCATAGCAGAGGGGTTAGTCACAATAGGCGCATCGGTGCTACTTTTACTGCTGGATGTGTGTGCCCGTCAGAAACACATTAAAGTCAATGTTGAATCACAGTTTATTGAGCTCTGTGTGGATGTATGTGTGTTGTGTACAGAGCTGACAGAGGGTGCTGTTTTCTGTGAATCTTGATGCACAATGAAGGCCAACAACAAGCAAAAGCTCTCTCTCTCTCTCCTACTCTTTAATTAAGCAGAGCCAGGAGGGAGGTAGCGTAAACTGTCATTAGAGCCACCGAAGCTCTTGACAGAACTGGAGCTTCATGAACGGTTCGTCTCAGTTCATCTGTCTTTGCAGTCTTTCTGTCTGTCCCTCTGCTTCTTTCCGACGTACACGAAGACAGGTTTATTTTTAACAACAACATGTCGCTTTTTTTTCTTTACCACCTCGACTCTCGACTATCCAAACCGAACACTCTTCCTGTTTCAAGACTTGGCCGTCAGTCATAACAGAAGAGTTTTATTGCCTCAGTCCTGATACTGTTTCCACTGCTCAGTGTGAACCACACCCATAAAAAAATGTCTCAGCGTTCACTGAAAGTAAAATGTTCCTGCTAACAGAGCCAGAGGACAGAACATGTAGCTGAAACAACAGGTTTGTTGCAGAGTTTTACAGACATGTTGTATAATAACTTCAATGATAATTCAATGATTCAATGCTTTTACTAGTTTCCACTAGTACTACTACTACCACTAGCAAAAGTACTACAACTATTATTACTGCTATTAGGCTACTACAGCTACAACATTTAGCACTGCTAGCACAACAATATCCAAAATTATTTATACTATTTATCTTTTATTACTAAAACTACAACTACAGACACTTTTCCTACCACTAATAGTATTACTACAACTTTACCAAGTATTAAAAAGAGACAGACTGGAAGCTAGCATTAATTGTCAGCTCAGATTTGTGCTCATAATTTTGCCAATTTTAGACTTGTTTATTTAGGTAAAGTTCTTGTGTGGCTGCCTGTGTTTCTAGTCTGAAAATAAAGATTTTAAAAAAGTAAATGCACATCTTTGACTTTTTGGTCAATTTTGTACCATACGTCAACAGACAACGTTTCTTTATACGTAAAGAACATTTTGTAAAATATGCCACGAATATTCATGACATGTTTGCACTGTAACATATTTTAAAAAATAAAAATGAATCATCACCCTGTTAGACCAAGGATGTCCCTGCCGAATTGACTAGTACTAAAAGTACGACTACTACTCCTGCTACCTCTAACACTACTTCTACAGCTGCTGTTATTATTGTCAACACAACTATAGACCTTCTTCACAGCAGCCATTGTGACATGAAACAGTAGGGTCAACGCTGTTTGACCTGAATGGGACGGGACCTTAATTAGTATCATTGATAACACCTGTGTTTACCTACTGTTTCATGTCAAAATGGCTGCTGAGAAAAAGGTCTACCACATCCATAGTAGACTATATCACACATATTAATGAAATGATGCCATCCCAACACATATGTGTGCTGTATATGAGTCTTTTTATGTTTTTATTTGATTAAAATCACTAAATAACATATTTTTTTGTTTGTTTTTTATCTCTGCTGTGTGTTATCGGGGCACAATTTGCCCCACGTGTGCTCAATCTGGCTATAATTAATATTTTATTTGCCCTCACGTGCGAAACACACTCCTTTTACACACACACACACACAAATATCCTCCACATCAGTGCAGGTGGTGACATTCATAAGAAACGACAGGCAGTAGACTGCATGTCCAGACGCTTTAGAGTCTTAACAACTCGGAGCTGAATAACAACACACACTCTGCTGCCGATCATACAAACAAAAGAGGAAATGACTCCATCTGTACGGAAATATATGTATAGAAACCACAACATGGGGCGTGTATGTGTTATATGGTAGATGGACCATAAAAAATGGATTTCAGCTGTTAGCAACAAAGGAGGAAATAGGTTACACACATATTATGTGTGTTATTATTAGATGTTATTACGTAATTTGACAAGCGACGAGGCTGGAGCAGCTATAAACGACAGAATACACAGGATAAGACAGAGATGAGAGGTCATATGAGTACAGTCTCATCACTGCTTTTTCCTTTTTGCTGATCAGTGTCTGCTCTTGAAGGGTTTGCTCATCTCCATCTCAAACTCCTTAAATACATGCTGTGAGTGTGATAAAGCCTGTGGGTGTGTTAGATCCAGTGTTTGTGCTGTGAGTAGGCATTCAGACCTCCTGTGGTGTTATTTCTGCATGAGCATGAGTGAAAGAATATATCCAAAGTGTTTGTGTGCTTTAAAAAAAAACACACACACACATGGAGGAGGGGTCAAAATAGACCCGCAGAGAAACTAGACACGCACAGTGTCCAGTGGGTGCAAAAGAAACGCTGACTGGCTGGCATGTGAGTGCAGATAACCCTCATGTTTAGATAGACATATGGCCTCATACGTTACAAGCATGCAGTCCTGGTGGTAGGTGTGGTCCCTCTCAAGAGGAGATATACAAATGTCCAGCTGTCACAAGTGCAACTTTTGTTAAAGTTGACCAACGCGAACAGCTGGGCGAGATTTCACGCAGAATAACCGACATATTTCACGCATTTGCGGTGTCCTGGAAGTTGTGAGATACGGTGGTTTCGCAACGCAACATTTAAAAAAAAGTTGAAACCAGGATGTCAAACATATAAATATACATAGACATGCAGCGGGAGACAAGCTATAAACTGAAGCCAGTGTGGCTAAATGGATTTTATATTTACCTTTCCGGTTGTTTCCAGTATTTTAGACAATCAGTATGCTACTTTAGTTCCCTTCCATGTTTAGAGTAGGCTCGTCCCCTCCTCTGCTCTCTCTCTCTGCAGCTCTTAATATTTAGAAACGCCCTGCTGTTGCCTCTACCCTGATTTATTGGAACCACTGCGCCCCCCTTCGCACTGCGACTGCGCAGTGCCCGCTGCTGGTCACAAAGGGAGGGCCATACACAGTCTGTGTAGCTGTGTAGCATACCAAGCTTTATAATGCACTTCAGTGTTGTTAGGTTACATTTAGATACACAGGAGGTATTTATGTTGGCATTAGATTAAGTTTAACGTGTGTCTATCTATCTATATGTAGCCTGTATCTGTTTCAGTGCTGGAATGCAGCTAATTATGCTTATTATATTCACTCAAGTACCATATTTAAGTATAGTTTTACCAGTTCTGTTACATAGTTTTACAGCATAAGTACTACTATTAGTATTACTACAGCTATTAAAGGTCCTGTGTGTAGGATTTAGTGGTATCTAGCAGTGTAATTGCATGTGTGTAATTGTAATTTAAAGCCAGTGCTGAGTTTGTTCTGGGCGGTTCAAAATGGCCCACTCCACGAAAGTGGACCCGCAGCATCTGTAGATACAAAAGGCTCATGTAGCAACTGATAATGTAATAACATGCCAATAATGTAAACATTTTGGCCATTTTAAATGTAATAAACCCAATAATGTAATAACATTTTGCCAATAACGTAATAAGTTATTACGTTATTGGCATAGCAATTAAAAAATTGTTATCCGATAATGTAATAATACATATATAGGACTGCATTTCTTGGAAATAAAAGATTATTTTGCAGTTTTTGTGCAGTTTGCTCATCAAAAATATATATAGTGGACGGCACAGTCGTCATATTCATTCATCAAGGTATACGTACTATGCAGCACTCTCTCTCCTTAACCCTTAAATGGTTTCTCTATCTGTAGGGGGTTGTAGGGGGGAGGGGTATCAAGTATCTGCACTTAATATCATGAGAAAGTTTTAAGGGGGGATTGGTCAAGTACCCAAGTCATGTGACTTCATGGCAGCATTCAAAACTAAATTGATACATTTATGTCAAACTCCAAAATGGCAGCCTACATGGACAGAGACACTGGCCATGAGGTAAGAGTTGTTATTTTTCTTGTTACTTATGTTTTGGGGGGATTTGTTTTTGAAAATATTGTTCTTTAAGCATAATATTATGTATTGTTGTTGAAAAATTATGAATTAAATTTACACATCTTTGATAAACAGGCATTGAATGTCTGTATCCTGGGGGATACGTTGTCCAGATAGGGGTATAAAAACAGGCATAATCACTCTCAGATATACTTATGTTTTGAAGCCTATACTCTACAGATAATCAATAATATAAAGGTGTTAAATATTGATTACACTTCATTTTACTCTTGAATGTCTATTACTGATTAATTCACCAGTGTACATATGTTTTCAGGGAATTTCTACCAGTACTTTCTATGGTACAAGAAAGAGAGAGGTGGCATCTGTTGTGTAGCCACCTGATGGTTCATCTGATTCAGATGAGGGAACCAGTGAAGAAGATGAGATAGATGAATTATATACAGAGGGCCAGAATCAGGAAAGCAGCAGCAGTGACCAGCTCAGTGATAGCTCACGTGATGAGGCAGAAGAGGAAGCAAACCGCATTAAAAGAGGGAAGATGTTCAGGTAATGATTAGAGTAGTATAGTGAATTGTTATGTAATAGAGACGGTGATTTTGTTATGGTATTATCAGATATTGTATGTACAGCATCTGTCTGCAACAAAACATGATCTGTTGTATGGTCATGTGTGTTAGTCTCTCTCACTCCCACACAGACACACAGGAGTTTGTGTAAAATTATAAATAGCTTGGTGGTTCTTGTGGTTTGAATAACTTGTGTCCACTTTTTCCCCCACTTTTTTGAAACTTTGTATACAAGACATGAAAGACAGTAGCTAATGAATTGCTTATAATATGTTTTAAAAGTTTACAAATGAAATATTTGAATAATTGGAAAATGGTAAATTTATACCCCAAACGGGCAATGTATCCTGGGACATACAAACTGTAAAATGGAAAATAAAGGTCATATTTTGAAAAAAATCATGAAATTTTGTTATTTTAGCCTAGATACATTAGAAAATAGCAATTAATTATTTTTCCAAAACATATATGGGCAAGCATATTTACATATGCTTGCCCATTGAAGGGCGGTCAAATTGAATGATATCAGCCTGAAAATCACAGGGCTTATCTGTTGCGGGGAAAGAAGTCAGCAGTGCGAATTTGAAAGATGTGCGACCCTCCTTTCCTGCGAAACAGGGGGAACGGGATCTGACAGTCACATTCCAAGCCGTCAGGATGCGTTCCCCCTGTCTTGAACGGTCAAATTTAATGATATCAGCCTGAAAATCACAGGGCTTATCTGTTGCGGGGAAAGAAGTCAGCAGTGCGAATTTGAAAGATGTGTGAGCCTCCTTTCCCGCGGAACAGAGGGGGAACGGGATCTGGCAGTCACATTCCAAGCCGTCAGGATGCGTTCCCCCTGTCTGAAACGGTCAAATTTAATGATATCAGCCTGAAAATCACAGGGCTTATCTGTTGCGGGGAAAGAAGTCAGCAGTGCGAATTTGAAAGATGTGTGAGCCTCCTTTCCCGCGGAACAGAGGGGGAACGGGATCTGGCAGTCACATTCCAAGCCGTCAGGATGCGTTCCCCCTGTCTGAAACGGTCAAATTTAATGATTTCAGCCTGAAAATCACAGGGCTTATTTGTTGCAGGCAAAGAAGTCAGCAGTGCGAATTTGAAAGATGTGCGAGCCTCCTTTCCCGCGAATCAGGGTGGAACGGGATCTGGCAGTCACATTCCAAGCCATCAGGATGCGTTCCCCCTGTCTTAAACAGTCAAATTTAATCATATCAGCCTGAAAATCACAGGGCTTATCTGTTGCAGGGAAAGAAGTCAGCAGTGCGAATTTGAAAGATGTGCGACCCTCCTTTCCCGCGAAACAGGGGGAACGGGATCTGACACTCACATTCCAAGCCATCAGGATGCGTTCCCCCTGTCTTAAACGGTCAAATTTAATCATATCAGCCTGAAAATCACAGGGCTTATCTGTTGCGGGGAAAGAAGTCAGCAGTGCGAATTTGAAAGATGTGTGAGCCTCCTTTCCCGTGGAACAGAGGGGGAACGGGATCTGGCAGTCACATTCCAAGCCATCAGGATGCGTTCCCCCTGTCTTAAACGGTCAAATTGAATAATATCAGCCTGAAAATCACAGGGCTTATCTGTTGCGGGGAAAGAAGTCAGCAGTGCGAATTTGAAAGATGTGTGAGCCTCCTTTCCCGTGGAACAGAGGGGGAACGGGATCTGGCAGTCACATTCCAAGCCATCAGGATGCGTTCCCCCTGTCTTAAACGGTCAAATTGAATAATATCAGCCTGAAAATCACAGGGCCTATCTGTTGCGGGGAAAGAAGTCAGCAGTGCGAATTTGAAAGATGTGTGAGCCTCCTTTCCCGCGGAACAGAGGGGGAACGGGATCTGGCAGTCACATTCCAAGCCGTCAGGATGCGTCCCCCTGTCTGAAACGGTCAAATTTAATGATATCAGCCTGAAAATCACAGGGCTTATTTGTTGCAGGCAAAGAAGTCAGCAGTGCGAATTTGAAAGATGTGCGAGCCTCCTTTCCCGCGAAACAGGGGGAACGGGATCTGACAGTCACATTCCAAGCCATCAGGATGCGTTCCCCCTGTCTTAAACGGTCAAATTTAATGATATCAGCCTGAAAATCACAGGGCTTATCTGTTGCGGGGAAAGAAGTCAGCAGTGCGAATTTGAAAGATGTGTGAGCCTCCTTTCCCGTGGAACAGAGGGGGAACGGGATCTGGCAGTCACATTCCAAGCCATCAGGATGCGTTCCCCCTGTCTTAAACAGTCAAATTGAATGATATCAGCCTGAAAATCACAGGGCTTATCTGTTGCAGGGAAAGAAGTCAGCAGTGCGAATTTGAAAGATGTGTGAGCCTCCTTTCCCGTGGAACAGAGGGTGAACTGGATCTGGCAGTCACATTCCAAGCCATCAGGATGCGTTCCCCCTGTCTTAAACAGTCAAATTGAATGATATCAGCCTGAAAATCACAGGGCTTATCTGTTGCGGGGAAAGAAGTCAGCAGTGCGAATTTGAAAGATGTGTGAGCCTCCTTTTCCGCGGAACAGGGGGAACGGGATCTGGCAGTCACATTCCAAGCCGTCAGGATGCGTTCCCCCTGTCTTGAACGGTCAAATTTAATGATATCAGCCTGAAAATCACAGGGCTTATCTGTTGCGAGGAAAGAAGTCAGCAGTGCGAATCTGAAAGATGTGCGAGCCTCCTTTCCCGCGAAACAGGGGGAACAGGATCTGACAGTCACATTCCAAGCCATCAGGATGCGTTCCCCCTGTCTGAAACGGTCAAATTTAATGATATCAGCCTGAAAATCACAGGGCTTATCTGTTGCGGGGAAAGAAGTCAGCAGTGCGAATTTGAAAGATGTGCGAGCCTCCTTTCCCGCGGAACAGAGGGGGAACGGGATCTGGCAGTCACATTCCAAGCCGTCAGGATGTGTTCCCCCTATCTGAAACGGTCAAATTTAATGATATCAGCCTGAAAATCACAGGGCTTATTTGTTGCAGGGAAAGAAGTCAGCAGTGCAAATTTGAAAGATGTGCGAGCCTCCTTTCCCGCGAAACAGGGGGAACAGGATCTGGCAGTCACATTCCAAGCCGTCAGGATGCGTTCCCCCTGTCTTGAACGGTCAAATTTAATGATATCAGCCTGAAAATCACAGGGCTTATCTGTTGCGGGGAAAGAAGTCAGCAGTGCGAATTTGAAAGCTGTGCAACCCTCCTTTTCCGCAAAACAGGGGGAACGGGATCTGACAGTCACATTCCAAGCCATCAGGATGCGTTCCCCCTGTCTTAAACGGTCAAATTTAATCATATCAGCCTGAAAATCACAGGGCTTATTTGTTGTGGGGAAAGAAGTCAGCAGTGCGAATTTGAAAGATGTGTGAGCCTCCTTTACCGCGAAACAGGGGGAACGGGATCTGATAGTCATATTCCAAGCCATCAGCATGCGTTCCCCCTGTCTTAAACGGTCAAATTTAATGATATCAGCCTGAAAATCACAGGGCATATCTGTTGCGGGGAAAGAAGTCAGCAGTGCGAATTTGAAAGATGTGCGAGCCTCCTTTCCCGCGAAACAGGGGGAACGGGATCTGACAGTCACATACCAAGCTGTCAGGATGCGTTCCCCCTGTCTTAAACGGTCAAATTTAATGATATCAGCCTGAAAAAATCACAGGGCTTATCTGTTGCGGGGAAAGAAGTCAGCAGTGCGAATTTTCAAAGATGTGCGACCCTCCTTTCCCGCGAAACAGGGGGAATGGGATCTGACAGTCATATTCCAAGCCATCAGGATGCGTTCCCCCTGTCTTAAACGGTCAAATTTAATGATATCAGCCTGAAAATCACAGGGCTTATCTGTTGCGGGGAAAGAAGCCAGTAGTTCGAATTTGAAAGGTGTGCGAGCCTCCTTTACCGCGTTACAGGGGGAACGGGATCTGATAGTCACATTCCAAGCCATCAGGATGCGTTCCCCCTGTCTTAAACGGTCAAATTGAATGATATCAGCCTGAAAATCACAGGGCTTATCTGTTGCGGGGAAAGAAGTCAGCAGTGCGAATTTGAAAGATGTGCGAGCCTCCTTTCCCGTGGAACAGAGGGGGAACGGGATCTGGCAGTCACATTCCAAGCCATCAGGATGCGTTCCCCCTGTCTTAAATGGTCAAATTTAATGATATCAGCCTGAAACTCACAGGGCTTATCTGTTGCGGGGAAAGAAGTCAGCAGTGCGAATTTGAAAGTTGTGTGAGCCTCCTTTCCCGCGAAACAGGGGGAACGGGTCTGACAGTCACATTCCAAGCCGCCAGGATGCGTTCCCCCTGTCTGAAACGGTCAAGTTTAATGATATCAGCCTGAAAATTACAGGGCTTATCTGTTGCAGGGAAAGAAGTCAGCAGTGCGAATTTGAAAGATGTGCGACCCTCCTTTCCCGCGAAACAGGGGGAACACGATCTGACAGTCACATTCCAAGCCGTCAGGATGCGTTCCCCCTGTCTTAAACGGTCAAGTTTAATGATATCAGCCTGAAAATCACAGGGCTTATCTGTTGCAGGGAAAAAAGTCAGCAGTGCGAATTTGAAAGATGTGCGACCCTCCTTTCCTGCGAAACAGGGGGAACGGGATCTGACAGTCACATTCCAAGCCATCTCCTCGCCCTCCACGGCCTAGTCAGCACTGTCCTCAACGCCTCACCACGGCTGTTTGAGTACTGAGCGTTAGCACACCAGCTAATCTCTCGGCTTCTTCACAGTTAGCACACCAGCTAACTGCCTCGACTCCTTGCCTGCACACCAGCTCGCGAGGAATGGAAGCTAAAACCCCTCACACCAGAGGGCACGGAGACTCCGGGGCCCGTCCCTGTCGAGGGGAAGCAAACAGCGAGCCAGCACCCGCTGGTTTGCCGTTTTATGAAGGGAGCGCGTAGGCTTCTCCCCGTGTCCAGACCACTGGTACCATCATGGGATCTGGCTGTAGTTCTGGAGGGGCTTAAGGGCCCTCCTTTTGAGCCACTGGAGGGGGCGGACTTGAAACACATGTCTTTCAAGACAGTGTTGTTGCTGGCTCTGGCTTCGGCTAAACGGGTTAGTGACATCCATGCGCTTTCGGTGCATCCCTCATGCACTCAGTTCTTCCCGGGGGATGTAAGGATGATTTTGAAGCCCAACCCGGCTTTTGTGCCTAAGGTGGTGGGCTCATGTTCTCCTATTGACCTTGTGGCTTTTGCTGCCTCACCAGGTGAGCAGTGGTCGCATGCGTTATGTCCAGTCCGTGCGGTGCGCACTTACATGGATAGGACGAGGGGTTTCAGGAGGAGCGATCAGCTCCTGGGCTAACCCTCATAAGGGGAAGCCTGTCACAAAGCAGCGCCTATCCCACTGGGTGGTGGAGGCGATTGCTTTGGCTTATACGAGTCAGGGTTTGCAGCCACCTGTGGGCCTGTGAGCGCACTCGACTCGGGGCTTGGCCGCATCCTGGGCCTTATTCAGGGGAGTTTCTGTTCAGGACAGTCCGAGTTGGTCCTGGCCTCTCACTTTTGTCCGTTTCTATATGCTGGACGTCTCCGCTCCGTGCGTGGCACGTGTGGTTTTGCTGTCCTGATTGAAACAGAGTACTTTTCCCTGTGGGTTGGTGGACGCTAAATAAGCTTGTCTGGCAGTGAAATGTCTCACCAGACAACCCTTCTTGCTTGGGCGAGTGAGAAGAGGTGCTTATTTTGAATGACGTGGTGCCGTCCGCATGGGCTATTTAAGGTAGGTGGTACTACCTGGAGCGGATGGACACGTTTCACCAGCCAATCAGGATTGGCGTAATGAGATTAATGCTTCTGAGGTCTGCAGCGAGGCGTGCATCCCATAGTGAGACATCTCACTCATATTACTCAGAGAACCGGGGTTATGTAAATAACCTAAAGTTTTATTATACTAATAATAAAATATTTATATTATACTAATAATAAAACATGATTTTAGGACTGACAGGTAAGATACAAGGAGTCAACAATGACACCTTGAGGCTACAATCAGTAACTACAGCGTTTCCTCATTTCGGACTTCATGTCCCAGCAGGCACTGCGCCGGAGAGCTTCCCGTCATGCTTTGCACTAAGCTCGCGTGTCTTCCGCTGCCGCCGCCGTTGTTCCATTGAGAGAAACTCAACATGGCATCCGACGGACCACCGGGCACCGAGTCCCTCCCGTCCGATTTAGGGACCGCTATCGCAGCGTTGAACTCATGGAGCAACCCGGACCTTCAGTCCAAGCTGGCGGAGCTTGGAGCGCCTACGATGGGTGAGCAAAGAGCGGGAAATACCGGGAGAGAGGCGGACTGTGTTTAGCTAACAGTGGCTAGCCACTTGCTAACGCTAACTAGCCAAACGCAACACCTCCGTTGTAATCTAATGAGCCAAAGCTAGGCCTAAACTCTTTAATATATATCCAGTATATACTTATATAAACGTGTGTGTGTGTTGAAAGCAGCTGCAGCAACTTTATGTGGCGCTGAATAAAGTTTTTTTGTCATTCATCAGGTCCCAGAGAGGAGCTGATTGACAGGCTGAAGGGCTACATGATGCAGGTAAGTGTCGTGCAGCAGCAATACCCATGTATTGGTGTACTTATAGTAACATAGCCACCATACAGCTGTATGTAGGAGCTGTGTGCTTGAGGTTAGGCCTGTTGAGCACCTTGCAGCTGCACATGAATAGATAGAAATAAGGCTAGCTCAGACCTCTGTAGCTGTCCTGTAAAAATAAAAGATCTTGACCTTCCACAATAAGATCAAACGTCTAGCCAATAAGGAGACAAAGGCTACAAAGTCAGCTTTATGTTTAGGAAGCTGCAAAGCAGGAGGTGAAACCCCAAACAAAGCCGTACATGCCGTCGGATCAAATTGAACCTTTGTGCAAATAGAAATAGAGTTCAAAAATTAAGTAGTGAAGGGCAAGACCAAAACATAGGATGGCATCTTATGCACATGGGATCATCATCATTATAGATTTTGGAAAGCCAAACTCGAGTGAGATGGGTATGATGTAGGATTTTGCACTGGGTCAGACCGTGTCTAGCACAAATAGACAAGGAGTGAACCCGAGGCAAAACCCCACAGCTCCTCTGAGATCCTCTTCCCATCCCACTCGGTTTTAATTTTATGCTGCATGGGTTTAGCTGCAAAGAATAGATAAGATTGTATAAACGTGAAATAGCACCCTTAATGGTAGGAGATGGAGTTAATTAGAGAGGCTTCTTCATTTTTTCATCACCTAACTGTCACAGCGAAATGTATCAGACACTATCTCAGCTCTAACAAGCCCTCACTGGACTGTGAAAAGTCAAGGTCGGTTTCATACACGAGACAACTGTTGCTACACCCGAGGACCGAAAAGGTGAAAGTTACTAAGTAAAACCAAACGAGGCAATAAGGCACACAGTGTTGTACTTTAAAAAAAACTTGTAAAAAGCATGTAATACAAATTTACACCATCACACCTCCACCTTCTTAATGCGATTAAAAGTCTTTGACTGATTTGTGCGTGTTTCTCTCTGCAGACTGGAATCCTCCTCAGCAAACCTAACGATGACAAAGCGATGGGCTCACAGGTAAACGACTGAAAACACATGAAGCTTTACATGTGTGTTACTGTACTGCAATTTTCTACGATGTTCCTTTTAATTTTTTAAAATTTAGTTTGACTTTTATAGCTGATTTTTGGCATCTTGTCTTAATATCTTGACTCTAATCGTCTTCAAATAGCTGGTATGTTGACAAAAGTGTAAATAAAGATTGTATAAGTATCATAATTTCTTGTTCTTCTTGTTTCTTACTACGTTAGTTCACAACTTTACAGTAAATACTAGTGTCATCTGAAGGCTACATTAAATTCATGTTTTATAAATGAAGGAATAACAAGAATGAAGCCTCACTTCACACTCTGACACCTCCTTCTTCTTCTCTCCTGTGCAGGTGCCAGGTATGCCACCCATGCCCCCGATGCCCATGCCACCCATGCCTCCCGGTATAGGAATGCTCCAGGCTATGAGCATGATGCCCGGAGGGCCCCCTCCGCCTGGCATCCACATGGGCATGGAGCCCCCAGGTTTGCCTCCTCCAGGCCTGTCGCAGGACGATCAGCTGAAGATGGTTCAGCAGAGAGCAGCCATGGTGTTACAGCAAGAGGAGCGAGCCAAGCAGCAGGTGAGGGTGGGCAGCCGGTCCATGGATTTACTGTGTGAATCACTTCAGAACACAGAAACTGAAGTGCAATCAGTCTATGAAAGAAGAAAACAGGCCCGTTAAACCTCCTCAAAGCAAGAACAACCCAAGAAATCTGCTCTGGATAATCTAAAATAAGGAATCTAAATTATTTCAACGACAGAAATAACTTCCTCGTTATAAAGTTTACAGTCTCTATAGAGCAACGCAACAAGAACTTTCTGCTTTTTGGAAAAAATTGCAGGACTTGATGCAGAAAATAGCGCAGAGTCACTTTTTATTTGACTGTTGCTCAGTCATGAATTGTGTCTGTGTATCACAGGGTGATTCCCGTGTCATGGATGAACACGATCTCCTGGAACAGCAGAAAAGGGTGAGACGACCAAGATAGTCCACCGGTTAAATAAAATCAGCTGCAACCCTGATTCCAAAGAAATTGGGACTTTTTTTAAAATGCAAATTTACCACAGAGGACAGCCGCGATTCCCAAAAAAATTGAAACGTGGACTTTCCCACTGTCCGTCAGCCCATCTAAGATAAGTTTTGTCTGGAGAAGTTGGCCACATGTCTAGATTTTGTTGACATCTCTTTGCACGGTAGAGTTTTAACTCCAGGTGTGTTTACCGATAACGGCCTTTTTTAAGTCTTCCTGTCATCATGTCCGTTTTTACCGAAGTGGCTGTTAAATGTTGCCCCTCACATGCCAACATTTCTTCTGCGTCTCTGAATGTTGTCAATGTTCTGGATTGTAGATGTAGAGACCACAAAATTCATTGAGATTGTGCGCCGAGAAACGTTGTTCTTGAGCTGTTGGACCATTTGTAGATGAACCTCGCTCCATCCTTGCTTGTGAGCGACTGAGCCTTTCGAAGCCACCCCTTTCAAACCCAATCACGATACTGTACTTTTGTCGCCTCCGTCTCAACTTTTTGTACTGAATTTAACTGAATATAGGTCAAAAAGGATTTTACAACAAAGCGTCCCAACTTTTTTGGAATCAGGGTTGTATAATGGATCATCAGACAGAGCTTTACTTAAGCTTTAAAGGCTTGAAAGCAGCCGTAGGAAATGTTCTTGTAGTGTTTATAATTTACCTTTATGTCACTAAAATCATTAAATAAAATATCTTATAATATAATCCCCTCCTGACATTTAGGGCTTCTGTCTCCTCACACCATCCATTCTGCTCCTTTCCTTTGTCTCTGTGTTTAACTCCGCCTCCTCTCTTGTTGTATATCAGGCTGCTGTGCTGCTAGAACAGGAGCGTCAGCAGGAGATGGCTAAGATGGGCGGACCCAGATCCATGCCCACTGTCAGCCCGATGAGAGGTATGTTAGGTGATGAAGTGTTTGTGGTCAGTTCTTCTTAGGATGTCAATGTTTGGTGTGAATGATCCTAAATAACAAACTGTGTTGTTTTTTTTTTTCAGGTTTGGATCCTCGCGCTCCGCTGCCTCCTGGTGTCAGTATGCTGCCAACCCAGAAACAGAGAGTGCCACCTCCTCCAGGAGAAGATAACAGAGAGGTAAGCAGACGTTTGTTTGTGTAAACTCCAGTCCCGTAACTGCACAGGTACATACATTATTTCCCCAGTTTGAGCTGACTCGGTGTTGGCTAAAAATGTATTCTAGTTCTGTTAATTGGGGCATGATTGTTCTTTTTCAGGCGCTCAGATCTTTTATTGATATCACACGTTGTTGTTTTGTTTCCAGCCGTGGCAGAGCGAGGAGGAGCGTGGAGCGAGCGGTCCCAAGATCCCTCAAGCTCTGGAGAAGATCCTCCAACTGAAGGAGATCAGACAGGAGCAGCTCACCGACCCCACAGGTCAGTACATGCTGACTGACAGTGAGAATTAAGACGGTTCTGCATGCCGAAGAAGATATATTACAATTATCTGGTAGCACTGGAGTTTATATTCTTATTTGTCTGTTTCAGAAGAGGAAGATGACGATGAGGGAGCAGAGATGAACTCGTCTGCACCAGTCATGTCTGAGACGGAGGAAGACGACAGCCAGATATCAAAGAAAGACGTGAGTCAGCCCTTTTTGCACAACATCACCCGAGATATAAACATTTTCATTTTCCCTCGCATATGTATGTTTTTAGTCAATATTTTTTAAGTCATTTGAACTCTTTTTAAACCATCAGAAAAACCGCAGACGCCGAAACCGCAAGAAGAAGAGCAAGCAGAAGCGAGCCCAGGAGAAGAAGGAGCAGGCGGAGCAGCAGCAGAAAAAGGAGGAGGGCAGCGACAAAGACAAAGAGAAGGACAAGGACAAGGAGAAGGAGAAGGATAAGGAGTCAGAGGTGGAGATCGAGTACATCACAGAGGAGCCGGAGATCTACGACCCCAACTTCATCTTCTTCAAGAGGATCTTTGAGGCGTTCAAGGTGACTACAGGATGCTGTTGACTCACTGTAAATTCTCTTAGTGCATTTGTTGTTCTTTTGCTATAACGGAGCTGCTTCCCTCTGTTTTCTAGCTGACCGACGACGTGAAGAAAGAGAAGGAGAAGGAGCCCGAGAAGGCGGAGAAGCAGGAGACGGCCATTCTGCGGAAAAAGGGATTCGAGGATGAGAAGAAAGACAGCGACGACAGCGATGAGGTTTGAATCCTTCTCTCCTCTTAGAACTGAACAGAGAAAATAAAATCTGTTTGTTTACGTGTAAAACATCTAAAACATTCTTCTGTGTGCAGGAAATCAGACCAGATGTACCTAAACTCTCAAAGAAGAAGCTGAGGAGGATGAACAGGCTGACTGTGGCCGAACTCAAACAGGTACATTTGCGACAAATGGTCACGATTACAGAAGATTTCCAGTGCGATGCTTAACCTTCATCTCCGTTCTCCTCCTGTCTCGGTGCTCCAGCTGGTGGCTCGTCCAGATGTGGTGGAGATGCACGACGTGACGGCCCAGGAGCCCAAGCTGCTGGTCCACCTGAAGGCCACCAGGAACACAGTGCCAGTACCCCGCCACTGGTGCTTCAAAAGAAAGTACCTGCAGGGCAAGAGGGGTATAGAGAAGCCTCCGTTCGAGCTGCCCGAATTCATCAAGAAAACGGGAATCCAGGAGATGAGGGAGGCCCTGCAGGAGAAGGTGAGCTACCACGCTGACGTTTATTAATTTTCTAGCTGCTCTTTACACAACAAGACGTGAAATTCATTTATTTCCCACATTTACAGGAGGACGCCAAAACCATGAAAACCAAAATGAGGGAGAAGGTTCGACCCAAGATGGGAAAGATCGACATCGACTACCAGAAGCTGCACGACGCCTTCTTCAAGTGGCAGATCAAACCCAAACTCACCATCCACGGAGACCTTTACTACGAGGTACGAGAGCCTCGAGAATTTAACCTTTTGATAAAATCTTGTTGGTATCCTGTGGGAAGAAGTCTTGAAGTGACCCGCTGTGTGTTTTTGTGTCTCTGCAGGGAAAAGAGTTTGAAACTCGGCTGAAGGAGAAGAAGCCAGGCGATCTGTCTGACGAGCTGCGTATCGCTCTGGGCATGCCTGTTGGACCCGTAAGACCCACTAACGTCATAATTCCTTCCAATCATTCAATAAAACCACAACCAAAGTTTAAAAATACACAAATATGAGCACATCTTGAGCAGTATGAAGGTTCAAGTACTGATTTATTGTGCTGCTGTCCCTTCTATTGTATCACTTTGTAGTCAGTTGTTCTTGTTACCGCAGTGATTAATGTACACGCTGTGAAAATGAATCTCCTCCTGCAAGATGAGACGAGACTTGTTTATTGAGCAAACACAGCAACGATGACAGGAACACGACAGCTGAGATAAAGATAGACAGCAATAAAAAATATATCCGTTCAAACTTCAGCTGCAGGCGACAACAGTCGACGTGAATAAATGAACGCTGGGTCGTATTTTTAGCTCGAATAAATCCAGATAGAATAGTTTCTGTTTCAAGGAGCGCTTTAAACATGAAGTGAGGAAGCAGTGCGGGTCATTGAGCTTACGTTGTCCGTGTTTCTTCCTCCACAGAACGCTCACAAGGTGCCTCCTCCCTGGTTGATAGCCATGCAGCGGTACGGCCCTCCTCCGTCCTACCCCAACCTCAAGATCCCCGGACTCAACTCCCCCATCCCGGACGTAAGCCGACTTCTCACACCGCAGACTTTTTACACAAAGCAACAAATCTATTAGAGTCTCCGTGTGTCTAATTCTTGATTTTCTCTTCGCCTGTTAGAATTGTACGTTTGGTTATCACGCTGGAGGCTGGGGGAAGCCGCCGGTAGACGAGATGGGCAAACCTCTTTACGGTGACGTGTTTGGGACCAACGCTGCAGACTTCCAGGTAAGTAACATCTTACCAACACACACACATAACTAACTAATTATACGGTATGTCATCACCACCATTCTTTGGCTGCGTGTCCTCTCGATTCACTGATAAAAATGTTTCCAATCTACTGAGATGTATGAGTCATCATTTACATCAAAAGTCCTGAAACATCTGAAATTCTAACCCCACGAGCTTCGTAATGCACCCGACTCATGGACGAACGTGTCTTTGTTTTCACGGATAGGCCAAAGCAGAGGAGGAGGAGGTGGATCACACACCGTGGGGAGAGCTGGAGCCTTCGGACGAAGAGTCATCGGAGGAAGAGGAGGAGGAGGAGAGCGACGAGGAGAAGCCGGACGAGACCGGATTCTTCACGCCGGCGGACAGGTACATGACGTTAAAACTAGAGTCGACGCTTAAATCAAGAAGTTAGAAAGAATCTTGAAGAGGAAACAAGAGGTTACTCATCTTAAGATTAGCATTTGCTTCTGTTTCTGCCTCTGTTTATAATGCATAATAATTCACACAAGCACACGGAGACGGACACGCATGGATAAACTCGTCACGAACTGCGTCTCATTTTGTGCGTTTCAGTGGGCTGATCACGCCTGGAGGCTTCTCATCAGTACCCGCCGGCATGGAGACCCCAGAGCTGATCGAGCTGAGGAAGAAGAAGATTGAGGAGGCCATGGACGGGTGAGTGTCGCTCTGTCGCATTTTTTACAGCAACGCTGCTGTTTTAATTTCCCATTTACTCCCACATGAGTGCTCCTGCAGAGAAAAGTCATGTCCTGTTTTACTGGTAGGATAGATCATTAGTATTTGCTAATGTGTTGTTGTCTTGGTTTGTTCATAGAAATGAGACGCCTCAGCTGTTCACGGTGCTCCCAGAGAGACGAACTGGCCCCGTCGGAGCAGCCATGATGGCCTCAACACACATCTACGACGTGTCAGGGGTAAGACGAGTCTGCGAGCTTTAGATCTGTGTGTGTGTTGTAGGTGTGTGTGAATGTCCAAATCTAATTAAAGTCTCAACCTTCCTCTTGTTCTCCCTCTCTTCAAGGCCATGGTAGGGCGTAAGGCGGGTGGAGGGCAGGAGTCACAGGGCGTAGAGGTGGCCTTGGCTCCGGAGGAGTTGGAGCTCGACCCCATGGCCATGACGCAGAAGTACGAGGAGCACGTCAGAGAGCAGCAGGCCCAGGTGGAGAAAGAAGACTTCAGCGACATGGTGGCTGAGCACGCTGCCAAACAGAAGGTACAGAGACACTGAATCAATGTTACTGAACATATAGTCCTCCTTCATATAAATAAATATACTTTATTTTATTAATAAAACACATTAATAAAGCAAAATCTATAAAAGGAGAGCAACATATGTAGTTTCTACTTTATCTTATTTTAAGATAACAGCTTTTTAAGTTGTCAGAAGTCAGAGGAATTATGGGAAAGTGGTTTTAAAAAAACAAAATAAAACAGGACGACCTTGAAGTCAACAAAAGATTTTAAAACCAATGAAGACTGCTTCTTAAGTCTCATTAAGAATGATTGTTTGTGGTAATAGTCATTGTTTTATTCTTAGTATGTAGATGATGCTTTCTTCTATAACAGACGCCAAGCTGCTACTGGAAACCCAAATCCACAAAAGCCTTCTAACTATAAATTCTCGAACCAATCTCCCCACAAAACAAAGCCAGTGTGCTGAAGAAACCCCATTTTACTACGTTTAGTGCAACAAATAAACTCAAACTGTCGGTAAAGTAAATATTCTTCCACCTGCTGTCCCTATTAAACAGAAAAATACACCTGAACAGCTTCTGAATTCAAGTTTTACCGAATTAAGACGAGCTTAACGTCCATTTTAACTCATAAAACAGACTTCATTCAAATGTGACAGAAACAAAACAAAGGTTAATCTTTCTACTGTTCCAACAATCACCATCTCTGGTTTGTTTATAATAACTCCTTAATTCACAAGATGTGAAAATATTCTGGTAAAGTTACTGTTTTTGTAAAAGGAGTCTGGCCTGTTGGCTTCTAAAGAGAGCGTAGATAACGGCCTCAGTTCACCATCGGAAAAGGCTGTGGTGGCAAAGTAAAGCAGTGTAAATAAATAGCATAAATTTAAACTAATATTTATATTTTTGGGTGGCTTAGATAGCAGTACATTGCATGATTTTAGGTTTTCTAATAGTTATGAATATTTATTTTCACTCAACACTTTTCTGGTGCTTAATCAGACGCTCAACCTTGATATCATATTTGCTTTTTTACTATTTCAAGCCACATTTCCAGAGGCTTCAAACGGTGAACACATGACCAGCTGATCACCACTTGCACGACTCTACAAGTGTTTTATTTATAAGCTAAAGGAAAGTGGGAGGCTGCTAATACGGTTTGGTCATTAATAACCCGTTTGCGTCCTCTCTCTCTCTCTCTGTTTGCTCGTCACCATAACAGCAAAAGAAGAGGAAGGCCCAGCCGCAGGACACGCGAGGCGGTGCCAAGAAATACAAAGAGTTCAAGTTCTAGAGCAGAAACGCCGAGACGAAGCGCTGCGAGAGGATGAGCCACGCCAGGAAATGAAAGAGGAAGAGCCACGCTCAGATTTTAACTTCAGAGGACGCAGACTGCAACGCCAATCATCCGATAGACCAGTAGCAGTAAACATGTTTGTTCCTTTTTTTAAAAAAGAAAACTATAAATAGACGATGCTTTTGTGGCGCATCTCGTGTGATCACGAGAACGCTGACGTGTGTTTCCTCTGTTTGACGTCTTGGTTATTTTTTCACTGTAATCTTGTCCTTTTTGTCTTTTTTGTAAATAAATGAAGTGATGACAAGAGTTCACAACTTGTGCCGCCCCGCTGCTTTCATTTGATTTCCTGACATCGCTAAGTATGTGGAGACTTTTACTGTAAGTGTTCACTTGTGCGAGGAGCTAATCAGGCGCTGCTGGTAAAATGCGAGGTATTTGCCAAGTCTGAGTCAGCTGAGTCAGTCACAAGCGGAGTGACTCGGCTAAAAAGAGGAAAAGGAGCTCTCACTTTAAAACTTATTTTGGGCTCTTAAGTGTGTATTTTTGGGAGATTGTGGGGTGTAATTACATGATCTACAATTACAGGTTACACATGTTTAAAGGCGAATTCTGATCAGAACCACTGTCCAAATGAAGCCACCTGGACTGGGTTAAGAATAAAACTGTAGAGACCAGGCTTCATTACTACAGACCTGCTTCTGACATGTAAAATGTCTATTAAAGTTACTGTACATGTTTGGCAGCAAAAAGAAGTCTTTGAAACATTTAGAATAACTTTATTTATATAGAGTTTTACAAAGTGCTTTACAGAGCAGTAGACCCAACAGAAGGCAACGCAGTGTAAGAGCATGTGACGCTGCATATTGACAGAATCAAAGATAATAAAATAAATGATAAAAGGACAATTAATAAACATACAAAACTAATAGATGAAAAGAAAAAAGAAAAATAGACCATAACTTTGAGACGTAATATTTACAGAAAATATAACCGAACCTTTAAATATGATAAAAAATTTATTATTATTATTATTATTATTATTAATAGTTTGACATTATTGCGCTTATTTGTTTTCGTGCTTCTCATTTACTCACATTACAAACATAAGTTATGTTTTTTATTCTAATTACTATTACACATATTTTACACTAATTTTAAGTGAACTAATTATAGGAGCTTACATAAATACTTTTACCTGTATTATTTTATGTGACAATAAATAATAATAAATATGCTTAGTGTAAAGACTGGATACAGTGAATAACTAGCCGGGCTCCGTCCAAAGGTCAAACACCTCTAACACTCATTAATGAACACCTAATCATGTTAATTAACACCTAATCACCTGGTTATGTGTGGACTGTTTGTTGACTGGGAGCAGTAACTACCTGGAGACTTGGGTGGTTGCCTGGTAACAGAACCGAGTAACCACCAGCAACCCACCCCCATACCCACAAATATGATACATATATTATATGAACATATTTGAAATATGCTACATTTCCTCTACAGTTCAACTGTAGCATGACAGAACAAGTCATTTTTAATTTCTCATAAAGAGACAAGAGCTTTCTCACATCTACCAGCTCGGTTGCTACAGCAACGCTGATGACCAAGATGTCAGGGGGAGCGCCACATACTTTTTAAGTAATGACTTCATTAATCCTCACAGACATGCAGACTGTTTGATGTTGTGTTGCAGTGCAACAAGCTGCAGCTCACGTTTGTGCAGCTAGAGGGCAGTGGAGGACTCTGAACGTGACAGTCAGCTGACCGTCTGAAGGGGAGGGGAGGGGAGGGGGGGGGGGGAAGCACAGTGACCTACATAGCCGCAGCAGCCGCATGATGTCTCGGTCACTGGTACACAGGGTCGAGCACACAGGGTGCAACAGTCTGTTCATAATCAAAGGATTACACATTCAAGCCAATTTTATAGAGCTGTTTGGATAATGACAGCAGCAGGTATTGTTATTGTTTCACCTTTGTGGGTGGACATGTGTCCATTCCTGGCATGTAAGCATGTCTTACTGCCCACACCATCCATCTAACCACACATCAACAATATCTTGTCTTTTATAGTACAAAAACACATTAAACAGGTGATATATACTGTATTTAAGTTGAAATGATTGGTTGATTAATCAATGGCATAATGGACAGAAAATGAATTTGAAATAATGTTTGCTAATTGATTGATTATTTCATCAAATTTTCAAGCAAAAGTACCCCAAAATCACTGCTTCCAGCTCCTCAAATGTGACGTTTTTATGTTTTTCTTCGTTCTATATGATAGTGAGCTGAATATTTTTGGGTTTTAGACTGATGGTTGGACAAAAAAAAAAGCATTTTAATTACATCATCTTGGCATTTCTCATTTTTATTTGATTAAAGACGCAAAATAATAATTAGATATGATCAATAAACCACACATCCATTGTGTTTCTATTGTTTATTCCTGTAGTCATTAACAGCTTAATGGACAGGAAACTATCTGAAATTATTTTTGTTAATTGATGAATTATTTCATCAATTTTTCAAGCAAAACTTGCCTCCACTGCTTCCAGCTTTAGTCTATATCATAGTGAGCTGAATGTGTTTAGGTTGGTTGGACAAAACAAGCATTTGGGAACAAGCATATATCATCTAGGGAGTTATCTGACATTTAATAGGCCAAGAATAATAATTAGAAATAAAAAATAATTAATATAATTGTTACTTGCAGCCTATGAATTGGTGCAAATATTGCAAATACTTTGTAGAAATCCTCTGTATATCAGTCTAATTCAGTTGGGAGCTGGTAAAACCTAAGCGGCAACCTCCATGACTGTGGAGTGAAGCCAGTGCGGGAGTGCCAAAAACTGCAGTTCCTCAAACGTCCACTTGAGGCTGGCTCCAGAAGTGAGTCAGTCTCCATAAGTCCCCATGTTAAAATGTCCAACTTCACAGCAGAAATAAACATGTTTACAGCCTGGTACAAAAAACAGTTTTGGTCTCTGTAGCTAATTTCCCCGTTCATGACAACTGTACTGAGGGCGGAAGAGGCAGGACTACCAACATGGTGGCAGCCAGATTTTGAGCCTCAAAATGGCTCTTTAGAAGCCTGTGGGTGACGTCACGCATATCACGCCATCCATTCTTTACATTGTCAGTGGTCAAATAATCCAAAACTATTCAGTTGCAAATACAATATACACTGCACAACACTAGCCAGAGTAGATCTCCATGTGTGGGTTGTGTTGAATAAGAGACGGTTTAAAGTTAATTGATTTTGACGTTGGCTTTGGGGCCTGTGCAGTGTCACTTGATGACCTGGCAGATTAAGGTTGCGCTGTGTAAAAAAGTAACCCCGGGATTATCCCGTGACCATGTTTTAATCTGCTTGATTCTAATCTCTTTATCAGGAGAGAAGCGTGTTAAAAAGAGCAGGGGTGTGTTTGAACTGCATGCGTCTAAGTCTATCCGGCCGATTATCCAGAACGAGTGGACGGTAAACAGAGACCGTCTGCATGGTTTTAATTCCAGCTCGTTAGCAGACCAGCTGATTTCACTGATTGTAACACTTTTAGTCTATGAGGAAGAGCTTGCTAGCCAGTGCCATCGGCAGATGAGGTGTCACTGAAGGTGTATGAAACACCTGTAATACACTGGCTACACACCATTAACACAAAACTGCTGGCAAGTGCAAATATGAGGCTTTACGGTGATTAAACTGGCACTACTAGCGGTGGCTGATTTAGCCTCAGACTCACTTCTTTGTAACTCTAAACCCCGGGATTTGTGGTCTTCAGCCCTGGTCAACACTGACTCAAGGTGGTTTATCAGACTTTCTGCAGCTGCATCCGCTTCCACAGAAGACTTTATACAACTTTTCTTAAAATTTCCAGAGACCTGAATGAGTAAAAGTTCCCCTTTGAGCTCTTTTAAATTGAAACTGATGATCTTTCACTTGCATGTTTAACATTTCCCCTGAACCAAAAGTAGTTTATACAAAAAGTGGAAGCAGTCCTGGAGACATTTCATCAGAATACTGTATCGAAATGTCAATGTAATGCTTCCCTTTAGCATTTATTATGTGTAGATGTTGCTTCACTGCTGTTAAACTCCTGAATGTCCAATGCTGCCCTCTCAAAAGTGACTAAGGTTTGAAGTCAAGTACATTTGACAACCTAAAAGACGTTTATTATCTCAGAAGAATTATGCCAACATGGTGCACATCGTAAATTACTTTGTGTTTGCACAAAGAGATGGAGGAACGGGCGGTGTCAAAGACTGCAACAGTGTTGTAGTCGTGGCAAAGACGTGCACCAATCAGTAAGTCAGCAGTCTAAAACATGTATGGATGTGTGACTGTGTGTACAAAGATAAAACACCAAAGAAAACACATGCTGTCGTCAGACAGAGCGTCAGAGAGAGCCAGCACCCAAGCCACGGCCAGACAGCGTCTGCAAGATTATGGAGGCATTTATAAGGCAGTGCACACGGGCAGCCGATGATAGCTCCATTCAGCATCTGTAAAACACCACAAGGAGAGCAACATGGACATGGTGGAGGTGCTGACATAGGCGTTGTAAGGGGCCCATCACTTCAGTTTTGCCCCTGAGTCCCCTCTAGCAAGTTAATCCGGCCATGAAGATAGTACAAAACTGTGTACTATAGAGTATACTGCATCTATCTGTGCATTATCTATAACCGCTTATCATTGGAAGTACTCAAGTCAAGTATTTTTGGTTAGAAATATGAAAAATTGAACTTTCTTTTGCTGTAGGCGATGTTTTGCTCCAAAAAACCAAGCAGCTTGTGATATTTTATGTCTTAAAGGATTTGATATCAATAAATATGCATGACAAAAGTCAAAGATGGAATATTCTGTGTGCTGTTCACTTTCTGGTCCATCATTACTACCTGTGGTTACCGCAGCAGCAGCACGTTCCAAGCGCATAGTGTTGTAGTCGTTGGCCCAGATGACAGCTGTGATAATCTGCCTTATAGAGAGAAGCGTCAAACGGGTGGCAGCCAGCCGTGCCGTGACGTCGGTTGAGCGATTAGGTCACCTCCTGATTCATATTCAGATTCAGAGATTGTAATCACAGCCATGCCTTTGTCACCTGAGGGTGCAAACACTGCACCTGTTCCATGGTGCCAAACCCACAGAGAGCTGCAGGACATGGTGTGTGCTTTGCAGGGGGGAAAAAAAGGCAAAGTGTTGCTTCCATTTGGTGATTACAGGGTAAAGAGAAGTGGAAAAATACATGGCAGGCAGGCATTTGCGTATATAGATCCTGTTTTCTCACAAATTACAGCTTGAGACAACATGCTTACAATATTTTTACCTCATAATCAGGCGTGTAAAGAGGAAGTAAAAATCTTTTCTGAGCATTTAAAGATGGTGTTTTCTCCTCTCTATATATCTGATTATCATATATGGCAAGAGTCAGCAAGTTCTGTAACCGGTTTTACACCTTTATATATTTTCTTACTCACAACGGCTGAAGGAAGGTGTGTGTGTGTGTGTGTGTGTGTGTGTGTGTGTGAGTGAGCTCTCTCATGTGTATGTATTTCTAATCATCCTCTGAAGGGAATGTGATGGCTAATAAACGGGGTCAAAGTTCAGAAGGCAGCTCTCGCTTTCACGTTGTTTGTCTAATTCAAATTTAATTTATTTGCATGAACATAGTTAGATTAGTACTGTGCTATTCATGTATTGTAAACAATGTTTACAAGGTAAATATAATAATCTATAACGTATGAAAAAATCACATTACTATGCTATACAGTACATCATACACAACACTATGCTACATTACTACACAGCAGAATATATTATAACAACATTAATATATTTTTAGTGTCGTGTTTTGGGGCATCTAGCAGTGAGGCTGCAGATTGCAACCAACTGAATATTCCTCGTCTCACCCTCCCCTTCCAAGTGTGTTTAGTAGAACCTATGGTGCCAATGAAAGATGCGAAAAACACAAAAGCTCCGACCTAGAACCAGTGTTTGATTTGTCCATCATATGACTCGCACTGACTCTCACACTAAACAAATATAATAATAATGTAGATTCATATAAAAATAATGATGATATGAAATATTATTCATATTTAATATATTTTATTAATGTTTATTTTATTGCTAACATAATAAAAATTATTGCTATTATTATTATTACACAAGAATCAACACAATAATAATAAAAACATGTGATATTATTATAAAATAGTTTTATTTGTATAAAATATTGCAATATATATTCTAAAAAAATATAAAATTACATATAATTTAATAAAATTAAAACAATAATAAAACATACATGAAAAACTATCAATTAAAATAATATAAATAATAATCTAAAATAAAATAATAATTAAAAAAATAAAATAAAAGTAAATGCTCTAAAAATAAAAAATATTAATATAATACTACAATTATAAAAGATAGACTGTAGTAAATATTGTTACATTATACATTACATACATATTATATATCATAAATATTATGAAATGAAACATAAATTATAATAATTATAATAAAGGATACATGATACATAAATGAATAAATAAATAGAAATATAAAAACAAAATGTGATTATAGAATAACATACAAACATATACAAACATATATTACAGTAAATGTAAATATAGATGAAACATATGTTAACCATGATTTTAAAAAATACAGTAACACTATTGGCCAGCCTCTCTCTCTCTCTCTCTCTCTCGTGCTCTCTCTCTCGCGCTCGCTCGCTCGTGCTCTACGTCCTCTAACTGAAGAGGCGTAGTTCTCAGCCTCGCGCTGCTTTCTGCTCATTGTGCGACTTCGGCGAGAGAAATTTCCGCTTCCTGCACCGACAAACAGCAACACAACACACACACACCAACACACGCACACACACACGAAGTTAAGGCACGGGGGAAGATAACGAGAGGACACACACGGACGGACGGACGTGTCGGGGAGGATTTAACGGCTACAAACCGCAATGTGTCCCCAACCAGGCGGAGAATAGCACGGCCAACTTTCCGTTTGCATTGTCCGCCGGAGCGTTTTTTACGCATTTGCACCACCAGGAGCCTGAAAAATAAGCTAAAGGAAGGAGCAGGAGCAGGAGCAGGAGGAGGAACCACCACCACCACCACCACCACCACCTAAAAAAACAGCACGAACACACGGAGAAACCAGGCTACTACTACTACTACTACTACGGGCATTCCTCCCCGAACAGCCCCGTCTTGAAAGCTCGTTTTCAGCCTCCAGGATGTCGGAGCGAGGAGGGCTCCCGCGGACTGGGGGCGTCCCTTCGCCGCACATGCAGCCCTCCAAGCCGGTCAGCATCACCTCAAACCGACCGGTCCACATGAACCTGTACGCTACCTGGGAGGTGGACCGCTCCTCACCCAGCTGTGTGCCGAGGTATGTGAAGGGGGAACGGGCGATGACTTATCATTTTTTTTGGGGGGGGTGGTTGTGAACCCCCAGTTAGGGTGTTTACACTGGGGGGGGGGGGTGTCACCCATGGGTGAGATGGTTGTTGATGTCACATTAAAAGGGAATATTACCATTATTTATGCTCCAACTTGCAATTTTTTAGCACCTCCAGACCCAAATAATCTTCACACCAACCTTAGCACCAAGACTATTTGTGCAGGGGGCAGCTGCAGCCTTTCCCAGACCAGCCTCAGTTGTTGCCCACCTGATCAATGCAGACACACAGACTGATGAAGCATTGGGGTCGTCACTGCACGATCTGCACGGCCGCTGTGATTTATGCCAAGATGTTTGTGATCTAATGTTTTGTACGCAATGAAAGTTGCTGTGACACAGTGTGGACGAGACACCTTATCCACCTCAGACAAAAGACGTCCAAGTGGGCGCCTTTTGTTTGGCTGTTGCATGAATGTCACGCCGCCGACAGAAGCAGGCGCACCGGCTCGTGTGACCTGTGATAGATACATATCGGTGGTGACGTGCTCCAGATGAAGTCTCCTTTTTGTATTTATGATGCTGTAGTAATAACCGTGGTCATGAGTTAGATTCAAGGTCAAAGGTTAACTGCTTGTGACTGAACATGTGATTCACGACCCCGGCTGTACAGTGTAAGAGAGCTGATGATGGGATTATCAGGAGGGTTTTTGTTTGCAGTATTGATTCATTTTCATCTTCCACGCGGACAAAAACATTCCTTACGTCGATGCTTTCACCTGTTAAACCCAGCTCGTGTATCTGCAAACTTTCGCCCCTCAAATCGTGTCGCTTTTTCTAGCCGGAAGCCGCCCATATGAGCTCAGATGTTTAGGTCACTGAAAGCAATTAGTGGGGAATAGAGCATGCTGGTAAAAGCATCACACACACAAAGCTCACATGCTGACATCTTAATGCTGCTTTCTAAAATGCTCCGGGGCTTTACGGGGGTTAGAAGCAAAGCCTCAAGGGTATGTTTTGCTTCTAAACATTTTGGTAATGTGTGGGAGTGAGTGAGTGTGCACCACATGCTTGTGAATAAATAATACAGTCCTTGATCTATATTTTGGAACAGCTTGCATGAATAAAACATCCATAGTTAGCCTACATTTTAAATATCTGTCCTCCTGACTTTTATTTGCGTTAAATATTTTGCTACCAAATGTGATCATACGTGGGGTCTTTTTTGGGGGGCCGTCACGGTCCGTCAAATACCTTCGATTTCACTGCAGTTGCAGCAACGGTGACGGATTTGCAGAATCAGAAAAAAGAGGAGGGGATGGAGATGAGGAGAAGGAAAAGAAGAAGAAGAAGGAGCGATGGCTCTGTCATCTACATTTAAATAGGATCTCTCGCAGACGCAGGGAGTTGGAAAGTCTTCAAAAACGGCAGTGGTGACAACTAATCTCCACAGCGAGAGGAACCTGCCTCTGCTTCAAGCTGAAATTCAGTCTTGATGATGTTTTGCAGTCTGTTGCTTAATCTTTGCTGCTGCTAAACTCCCCCCCCCCCCGCCCCCCTGCTAGCCGAGGTGTTGTTGCTCTAACCTCTTCCTGTCTACACAAAATGCCACTTGGTATGCTGTTTATGCAACCCTGCGAATTGAATATGCCCCTGGCAGGCACAAAAATGCACTCAGCTCCCTACTCCAAAAAAAAAAACAAATACTACACATATCAACCAAGAACTGTTTGTTTTTGTGGTATTTTAGGTCGTATTCAGCAGGGAGTAGCAGGAAATATGATGAGAGATGATATCACATTTGAGCAGTCAAATTCGGTGTATCCGTCTGTAAATACGAGCAACCAGTATACCGCGGGTGTTTGTTTTGAAGAGAACACAAGTACAGTCAACTGAAATCGGCTCCACCCTTTCCTCGTGTCCATCAACACAGCGTGAGTGCCTCCTGAGGTCATTTCTGTGTTCAGCCTTGCCGACCTTCTTTTCTATTCTTTACCAGAGAGGAATAAATCATTTCACTGGCTCCATACCAGCCCTCTCTCTCTCTCCGTGTGGCATAGTGGGTGATTCCTTTTCTGCACTGTCTCTTCTGCAGTGTCATCAACACACACACATATGGGTGCTTGGCACTATACCCTCTCCTCAGCACTGTACCCTCTGCTCGGCACTATCCCCTCTCCTCAGCACTATACCCTCTGCTCAACACACTATCCCCTCTGCCCGGCACTATACCCTCTGCCCCATGCTACCCCCTCTGCCCGGCGCCATCCCCTCTGCTCGGCGCTACCCCCTCTGCTCAAGGGGACGTAACCTTCATTTTCTGTTAGCCAAATAAGCCCACTGACGAGCATCGAAGCCTCGCCTCGCTCATACGCAGGCTGTAGTAGCTGTAGTAGTGAATAAAGAGGTGTCTTTAGCATTAGTATCAGGTGGAATGCCGACGGTGCCTGTGCATAACACATGGCCTCCGCTGGGCTGCCGCCAAGTGTTCACACCACAAATGGTTTGGATTCCAGCATCCAGCAGAGTTTAGTTAAGGCTTCCTTGTGCAGTTACTCCATGTCAGGTATTCCAGGAATGGGCCCTGTCGCAGAGCTCATCGCCTTGCATTATTAAAGGTCCCCTTGAAGGGCTGAGTGGAAAGTCCCATGACTCCATCCATGGATGGATGCTGGGGGGCTTCAAGGTAGTTTCCGAGACATGAGAGAGTCCCAAAGCAACTATATGGACCATAGAGAAGAGCTTTTTGGGCTTGTGTGTGCTTGAAAACTCATTATACATTAGTAATAAGTATTTTTCTTTTATTTCTTTATGAATTACTCAACTACAAAAGACATTACTTGTTACTCTACTTTGATGCAGCCACGCTCCATCAAAAGTGCCTTTAAACAACTCCAAATCCTCCACCCCCACATGTTGTGTCTGCTGTGTTTAACGTGTTGAAATAGCAAACAAGACAAGCAAGCAGCCCTCTAATTTGGAGGGATTAAGACAAATTTGAGATAACAAGGAGGATAACCACTTCCCCTTACGTCAAACTGAAGCTAGCATGTCACAGACCAGTCTGTGCATTGAAACCAAACTGATATTGGCAATTCCTGTAACTCCCAGTAAGGTGGATCAAGCTTCAAATCAAGTCAAAGTAATGGCAGGATTACTGTGATTAGCCTAACACTACTTGTGAAATTTGGTAGTAATCTACAAGCTAACGATAAAGATTAGAATATATATATATATATAAACGTCAGATTTATATTGCAACCCCTTGGGGCTTCCAAGCCCAACACTGGGAACCAATGGTTCAATGTAGACACATCAGGGAATAACTTTTTATTTTACTGATTAACTGGTTTTATTGAGGCTGGTGCTCGCTCACGCTCATTGACTGTCTATGTCACTTGACCAAAGCTCTCTCTCTCTCTGGATAGCCTCAGTTTTAGTCACGTTTCAGAGAGGTTTGACTGGTCTGAGCGTCTGATTGGTGGCCACAGCGTGACGTCCGGCTGTGTTTTTTTATAAAAGTTGGATCCAGTTCAACTTTTCCGCCGCAGTTTTTTGGCAGACACCAAAATGCCAAAACGGACTACCCCAGCTCAAATGAATGGCAAAATCTGTGTTTCGCCACAGCGCCGATCCTGTTTGAATACGACCTTAGAGGCTGGAGGTTATTAGCGTAGCTTAGCATAAAGATTTAAGGTTGAAACAGCTAAGAATTTGTATACATTTACCCATGTATGATCTCCTACATCAGTGAGGGCAGGTCCCTGACTGGGACTTTAAAGATAATTTAATCTGTTTAGAAGAAGATGTAGGTTTTTCTCTAATTTTAGCGCTTGTTATTTCTGGTGACCAGCCACTGGATTTCCTGTTGTAGCAAAAGAAACAACCCAGAAAAGCAGAAAACAACCAGAAAAGAGAACTTACTCACTTACTGAAAACCCTCCCTTGCTCAAGGAAATTGTGGTTTATCATCATCTTCATCTTGTGGTTTCCAGGCATGAGCTAAAACAATTAAAGATACTCTTGAGCTCTTTGTATGCACCCGAAAAGAGCATCAGCCAAATAAATAAATATTTAGAGCTAAAAATAAACCTATAAATAAGTGAAAACAGCCGGGTCATTGCATTAAAAATAAATGCTTATCTACTGGCCTGGTAATGAATACTGTTGGACTAAAGAAGCGCTGTGCAGAAATGCAGGATGTTCTAAATTATACATTGTGCATTTGTTAGACTCGTTTGCTATAATTGCCCTGCAACACAATAGTGGGACTGACACTCGTTCCTCGAGTGTCAGCGTTACATTATCCCCCCCCCATCCTAAATCTCTGGCTGCTGATCACACACAAATGGAAAGAAACGGAGAGAGTGCCATCAGGCCATCGCATACATGCAGACGGGGTGGTAGTGTTCATTAAGAAGCTTTGGCTTTGCCACTCGCCTTGGCGCTGCTCGTTCTTCCGCACAGCTGAGTGGCAGAGAGGTTTGAAGTTTCCTCTGCGGCTCAGCTCGCCTGCTGGAGATGAAGGGAGATAGAGTGTAAAGTGCATATCTCCTCCTCCTCCTCCTCCTCCTCCTCACCCTGACTTTCCATGATTATTTACTATTACTGATAATAGCCTTCTGACGTTGAGTAAGAGAGATGGTAGATGATGACATGCACGGCTGTTATTGCCCTTAATTTGTCCAGTGGCTTTGGAAAGATGAAGATTTTTATTAGTATGCAGCTGAAATGGCCAAACGGTACAAGCGTCGCAGTGAATGGGAGTCATGTTTTTCTCAGCAGCTTGAAGTCTGGCAGGCTGTAAAAAAACCTGCAGTGAAACCTCTCACCCAGCTTTAAAAAGCTGTGAACCCACTCAGAAGATTTTCACTGGTACGCCTTTTAATGCCCAAATAATGGCATGAATGCTGTATTGTAGACCTTCATGAAATTAATTTTGCAGGATAACAGTGTCACTTTAGAGGCTTGGACATGAGTCAAAAGGACGATATCAGCGTTGATATCAAACTTAAAAGCTCTACTTGTTTGAGCGTTAGTTAAAGTACACCCAGTTGGGTTGCTTTTCAAACAAATCGGAAGCATTTGCTACGATGTTGGCCCGATTACGAGACGAAACCTCAGCCTTAGAGATAGCATTAGGAGCTCGGACATCCGGAGGGAGCCCGGAGTCTGGAGCCAGCTGAGGTGGTTCGGGCATCTGATTAGGATCCTCCTGGGCGCCTTCCTCTGGAGGTGTTTTGGGCAGCTGGTAGGAGACCCCAGGGCAGACCCAGAACCTGCTGGAGAGACTGCATAGCCCATCTAGCCTGGGAACACCTCAGGATTCACCAGGAGTAGCTGGAATGGTTGCTGTGTAGAGAAATGTTTGGCGCATGATACTAAACCTGCTGCCACCACAACCAGACCCCAGATAAGCAGAAAAAAATGGATGGATGGACTTTATTCCTATTGCTGTTGGGGACATTTTCCACAAGATACTGGCGGTCCAAAGGAAACATGTCCCTCATCTTTATCGCCTTTTGTCTCTGAAATCTCAGCTCACCATTATGCTACTCTTGGCTGTTTGACAGATTATTTGTTCTGTGGTCAGACGCTATCGTAAAGGCATCAGGAGATGATTTGTTTTCACTCTGTGGTGGCTAAAAACTTTACATGAGCTGTCTAACTAAACACTTTCACAACTCTAACAGACACGCTATAAACACACTAGTCTAGCAACATTAAGGCTTAAAAACTACCTATAATGCAAATGCTAGTCCTAGCTGACTTTTTCAGACATAACTTCCAGTAAAAAAATGGAAATATTCAGGTCGATGACAAGCAAGATTTAAGATTTTGGAAGCTTCCTAATATGAGCAGACAAAGAGAAATCATTTGGCTGGTGGCTGGTAGTCATTTCTCTCTCACACACACACACTGTGTTTAAGAGAGAATATATGTAGTGAAGCTGGGTTGTCCTGGTGTTGCTGCTGCTGCTGCTGCTGCTGCAGTGTAGTTGTTGTGGTTGATCGAGGCTATAACACTGCTGTGGTCTGAGGAGGCCTTTGTTGCAGTATTATATGTGGCGTATTCTTTGAGAGCTTATGTCTCCTGGCAGCGATCCCCCTGCTGTGGAATCATAGACTCCCATCTGGCAGCTAGCACACACACACACACACACACACACACACATGCACACGCGGTGTAGCGACACCTCTTCACGGACAATGTCACTGACATATGCTTCGCTTTCATCTAATGTGTTATAAACAAAGATACTGTTACATAGAAGGACATGCTGCGAGGGAAACACAAATCATGTTGACAACAGGTACACATAATAGCACACACAAACATACACTGGGTCGTGTTATGACAAAGCGTTTTCGACATAATCTAATTTTCAACGTGTTGAAACAACGAGACCGAGTTGCATTTGTTTATTGCACACACACACACAGACTCACAATAAGTGCACTTGGACACGAATAGCAAAACACTAGCTACATTTGTGTCTCTGTGCTGCTACTGTATGTTCATGCAAATAATGTGTGTCCGCGTCTGTAATCCCGTCCAGCTCAGGTTACACACAGTCTCACCTGTGTGATAACACAAGCTTGTAATGCACTTAACCGAGATTGACCTTGACACGGTGCCTGTTGTGGATTACTGACAGTAATTTCTTGACATTTCTTCAATTCTGCAAAACAACATTTTTTTAATGACATTTGAGCAGTTTGGCGTTGTTACATGGATGTTGTTGCAGTGTTCTATTAACAAAAATGCATGATTTTGATTTATGTTTTTTCATTTTTTGGTCCTCTGATTAGATCATTTACCCAGCATGCATTATTTCTATAAGGAGCCGATGCTTTACAGTATATCGGATAAGCAATACAAGTGTTCTGGAGTTTTTCCATTCGACATTAATGGGAAAATAGTGTTCAAAGACTGGCAGCAGCAGAAACCTTTCAGTACATAATTATAATTTGAGCTCTGTTACATAAGCACTAATGTAATAACAGCAGGACTAACTGAAACCGAAAATGCCGCCCATCGCTAAATTAATGAAAGCAAAAACGGATGAAAACTAAGCACGGCTTCTTGATGGCGCTTTCATACTGTGTACAGTAAATATGAAGCTAAATCCAGGAGACATTAGCTTAGCATAAACACTGCATGTGCAATTTCCTGCAGAGAGTTAGAGGAGTAGATCAATACCACTCATGTCTGTACACTTAATCTGAAGCCAAAAGCAGGAAGCTATTAGCGTAGCTTAGCATAAAGACTGTAGGCAGAGGGTAACAGCTAGCTGGACAAGATAACTAAATCTGCCTATTGGTTAACATTATGTCTCATTTGTTTGTGTAAAATAACAATAGGTGTTGGTAGGTTGTTTCTTTTTCGCCTTTGTACTGAGGCCAGCTGTTTCCTGTTTTTATGCTAAGCTAAGCTGTATATTTAGTGTGCAGACATGACAGTGGTATTGAAGTGTACCAAAATGTCAAACTATCAAACAAGAGTCCCTGTTTCCCCAGAAACGTAAGTTAATGATTGAATGAGTTCAGGTTAATGCATGTTAACCAGCTCAGCACCAAATTACGAGGCACATTACAGGAGAACAGACTTATCCTCAGTATTATTTTTGGCTCAGCAGTTGCTCCTCGACTCTGTGCTGTCACGTTGATACCCTCAGCCCGTTATGATGCCTGCATCGTTGCAGGAGCGGCGGCCCTGATTGGCCGATAACCAGGAAGCTAATTCGATTGCCCGCTCAGATAGCGGTTTCCGGTTCCGCGGGTTGTGCACGGTGGCCGACATCGAGCTCCGGTGGCATTGTCTCCCCACCTCGAGCTAAACTGGATTAGGCAGGTGCTCAGCTCATTAATCTGTAATCGCTTTAATGAAAGGGTCAGTTATATGTGTGCACTTGTGTTGCATGGGTGACAAGAAAAAAGAGGATTCCTCCTGCTTCTAACCAAGGGAATCTTTACTTTTACTGGACGTCATTGTAAACCCACACGTGTAATGAAAAGCAAACACATGCACACAGAATAGGCCTGCAAGCAAGTACTTTCTTATCTCTTCACACACACAAACAGCAGGTCACATGCTCAGTCTCGCAGGACTAGACGAAGGGGAAAGGCCAGACAACAGCCTTGTGCTCTGGATAACAAAGTGCAAACCAGCAAAACATGATTAGCCAACAATAATGAGTTGCGCTCAGCGTGTTTTCTGATGCAGAAGACAAATGCTGACACATGTGCTAACCCCAATTTGTCACACTTTTTTTTAAAGTTGTAAACATGATGACAGAGTTGAGTTTGTAATGTGTGTTAGAGTGTAAATGTGTTAAGCGCTTTGAGTGGTCGGAAGACTAGAAAGGCGCTATATAAGTACAGTCCATTTACCATAAAGGTTGATTCTGCCCTCCTTAGGAAGTAGCAGGCCTCAGTGTGTCCTTGCCTGTGGCTGTGGGAAGTAGAGCAAGACGGGAAGAGATGAAGAGAGAGAGGGACAGAGAAGCTGGCACAAAATAAAGTAGAGGGATAGATAGAGAGAGAGAGAGAGAGAGAGAGAGAGAGAGGATGGAAATTATGCAGAAAAAAGTGAGCAAAAGAACAGGAGGTCACGTTTTTTTTAAACACACAAGACACCTTTGTCTATGCCTGCAAGTGTGTGAATTTGTAACACCTGCATTGTAGGAGCTAAAATGTGTCACATTTTGGGGTCTGTCACAATTTAGGGACCTAAATAGGAAGTGAGTCCCCACAAAAGCCTGTCCCCACAAGGTTAACTATAAAAGTTTGGGATTAAAGCTTAAAATCCAAAGTATATATAGCATTTATAGCAAAATATTTATAGTATTGTAGTTATAGATTACATAAGAACCACACTAGGAGGCCGTTTTATTCTGGCTGCCATAGAAAGGGTGATGGATGCATTATTGTTGAAATATGCATATCTTCAGGCACTGTCTCCTGGTGGTGATTCATTATGTTGAACTTGTTTACTCATTCAAAAAGTGCCACAAATTGTGCGACAAATAATAAAAAAGTGGTTGTGAATGTCAGATTGTCAGTTTGTGAAAAGTTAGAGATGTTCAGATGCAGCCTACCCAAAATCCAGCTAGCATTTCTGAAGAAGCATACCAGCGCCTTAACCATGCGTTGCAGAGGCTCGCAGATGTCCCAAATCTGAGCTAAGCGTCATGCATGCTTATTGGCTGATCTATCTCAATCTGGTTGACAATATACAGGCATGCAAACATGTGCGAAACACCTCACTGGCACGTAAGATTACGTACAGCTACAACACTAGTGCGAAAACCCAAAGCCCCCTGGTTCATTTTGATGTCACCCTTTTGGTAAAAAATAAGGCATTATCGTCTGCAAAAAGTCGAACTTGGCTCTACATTTGCTGCCCTCCAGAAACGTAGTGCGTCTGTTCAACCACACAGTGTTAGCAGTTTGACTGTTGACTGACTGTTGAGACAAATGATAAAATGACAGTTGTGAATATAAAAGGCTTCCTCATAATACTAAAAACTGCTGTAATATGCAGCGTTTCAACGATAATACTTGTAACTGACCACACCTATGCTAATGCAGCACATCATCTAGAAAGGGGTTGGTGTTAGCGAGTGTATCTCATCGAAGTGACAAAAACAAGCGTGTTTGTGGTTGCACAGCAATATGAGTTTCCCCTTTTCCTGCCTGGGTGTTCACATTTCTTCAAGGTACATACACACACCAGAAGGACATCCTAGAGTCACATCTCAGAGTCCCCTATTAATTTCAACTCTTTGTGTCATGCTACTTTCAGCACATTAAGCTCACAAGGCAAGATGGCCTCATTTAATCACCTTTCGCTGCTCTTGAATCTGCAGCTGGCCTCGCCTTTAACCTGTCTGGTGCGTTATCGTTCGGTGTCATCGTTGTCACATTAAGTGCCTTTTCTCGCGGCGTTGTATTGAATTCACAACAAGCACTTGAACGCCACTTGAACGCGCTAGCGTTTTGTGTGTTCGTGCTCTCATTGTGTTGCAGCAACATCTCCTTCACCTTTCTTTCAAAGCGGTGTGTTTATACAGTACGTGTCAGAGTGTGTTTTCTTGTGTGTTCACACGCCATCATGGTGTGATTTTCATTGCGGCTGCTTCTTGCCTCACCTTGTTTCTGCCGGTATGTTTTCTGTTTTCACATTGATTGCTGTTAAGTATCATCTTCACTGCATTCTTTACTGCACTCGAATCTGGCCTGTCTCACCTGCACATTACATTAAATGGCGGTTTAGTTGGTTGTGTGTTGGTTTGCGTGCGTGTTTTTTCCACATCGAATGCTGCCTTTTAGCAGTGTCATTTTCATTATATGTTTGGCAGCACTCAAATCAGTGTCCTGGCTGACCTTGTGCTTAAATGGTACTTATGTGTGTGTGTGTGTGTTCTCCCTCCATTTGTGCCATGCAGTATCAGTGTGTGCTTCATGTAGTGCAAATCAAACCTAGCGTCTTACATCAAATAACACTTCACTGTGTGTACACACGTGTATGTGTGTGTCCTTGCAGGGCACTCTTGCTTCAGGCTGTGCCTCTGTAGACAGCAGGGTGACTGTTGCTCTCTACAGAGGCACAGCAAAGACTTTAGGAGGAAAGAAATAGGAAGAGAAGAGAAAGAAGGGTTCAGGAGTCTTCAGGGCATCATGGCAGAAGAAATGAGGAAGTGACGAGTGATATTGGCCTGGTTCCCGTCCTCTGAACTGTTGCCCAAATGTCAGTGTCAGTGAGTTTCACAAAGCTCTGGTGTTGCTAAATGGTGGTTTTAACTTGGTTTGAGAAACAGTTGAACCGATTTGAACCTTTGATTGTAGCAGTTAATGAAACACAACCTTCACTTTTATATATTTATTTGTTTTTAGTGTCTGTATATCATATCGGAGGTGCCCTGCTAGAATAAAAACAACAGACTCACAGGGAGGAACTTTTATTTTACAATATGGACGTCTTAGTCTTATCTGTTATTTTCTGTACCAGGACACATAGTCGCACTTGTCTTTGAATAAACATAAATAAATATTTACTGCCATTATCTGTAAACCTGCTCACCTAGGCTAAATATGCACTGGCTAACGTAGCTGAAAATAACAGGAGTGCATCGCTCTGTTAGAGGAAAATCAGAGGCGACGTCCTCTGAATAATGTAGTGAGAACAAAATGGCCATTTAGTCTGAATGTCACGCCAAGGTAAAGCGGAGAGAAAAAAAGCGTGTATATCATGCAGGAATCATGAAACAAACCAGGGCGAGAAGAGGAGGTCCCAATTGTGAGAAGTCAAGGGGGGGATGAGAGAAAATGGGCTCGAGTGGATAAAGGTGAGAAGAAGGAGGAGGATGATGAGAGGGAGGATTCGTCAGGAAAAGGACGACATCAAAGCCGGGGTGATTCTGTGAATGGGAAGGGGAGCAGCTGGAGCACATGGAGGATGTACGGCAGAGAGATGTGAGCTGATGGAGGAATTAGACTCAGCCACATGCTTCCTTCTTCCTCTTTGCCCTCACTTTATTTTTATCTCATGTTTCCCCTCATCTGTCTCTCCTCCTGTTGTGTTTTCACCTTTCCATTTGTCTCTCCTTTACCGCCCTCTCCCCACGGAGTCATACTTCACCGTCAATGCCAGCCTGCAGCTGAATCTAAGCTTTTTTGTCTTGGGGACTGCCCTACTCTTGTCCATAACTCACCTCTCTGATCCACAATCCCCTGCTGGCCTTCTTCTTCCTAATGGTGCCACCATTACAGTCACATCCTCCCCTCATGAACAGAGCCAACCAACCTCTGCAGCCATCTTTTTATGGAGGTGCCGTCATGGCTCTCTGAGCTGGCACATCAACGATTTGGTACCAACATGACTGTCGTTGGCTCTATTTTCAGTCCTGCTGTGTCATATTGCAACAGCTTCAAGCTTTTTAACGCATGCAAATCTAAAATGCAAATGCGTCTCCACTAATTTTGAGCGCCGCTTTGGCTCTGCAGTTTAATCTGTGTCCTTTCACGCTGCTAAAGCATGAAGACAGATGAAATGACGGAGCTAAATCGGAGCGCTTGCTAGTGTTTGTTTGACATGGTTATTGAAATATAAAGCTTATATTGGATCTTGTTTTAAATTTAGCAGCGTCGTTTTATTCTTTTTATTCAGTCTTGTGGTGGAAAGGTCTTTTTTTATATATATATTTCACACGCTGCCGCTGCTGAAGATAAATTCCAGGAAAATGTCGAAAGGTGCGACGTGTGCTATTTCTGCTTTCATGAGGGACAATATGACTAGTTAATATGCTGTATGTAGGAGTTGTTGAATGTTAGAGACTCAAAGAAAATAATTCACAGTATGCTCGTTCTGGGGAATACTGTACTCAGAAACAAAGGAGCTTTTTTTGTTGCTTTGTCTTTTTTTGTGTGGTGCCCTCCCACGTTTGTAACAGTGGCTGCTCTAAAGACTCAAAAAGCATATAGATGCTCTGAGGGAGCTGTTGTTCATGCTGAAAACAGACTAAATATGTACTTGGAAAGGATTACTGTGTCTGCTAACTAACTTCCTGCAAAACTGTGAGCATGTTGTCTAATTGGTTATTTTTATTATTCTGTGTAAGATTTTCAAGCCCAGCAGGCTCATCTTCAGACACTGTAGGGAGTCCTGGACTTGAGTCAATTTTACTTAATCTAATTTTAATAAAATAAACACTTAGTATAATATGTAACAACCAAGCAGCATCCTTCTTGGCTGTCAAATGAAGCCTTTGCATGAGTGCCCAAAACTGCAGTTCCTCAAACATCCACTTGAGGCTGGCTCCAGAAGTGAGTCAGTCTCCATAAGTCCCCATGTTAAAATGTCCAACTTCACAGCAGAAATAAACATGTTTACAGCCTGGTACAAAAAACAGTTTTGGTCTCTATAGCTAATTTCCCCGTTCATGACAACTGTACTGAGGGTGAATTTATATAGAACTCACCTGTTCAGATTATATTAAGGCTTAAAGTTATGCAGAATTAACAGCGTGGACGCTTTTATTGGCAGGTAAGTGCTGTTACAGATGGCTTGTTTGAGCAACCAGGCGTCATTCAGCCTACCTTAGGTCCAGAGAACAACAAAATAATGTCTCAAATCTCTCCCACATAACTTATCAGTTGATTATCACTCTTAAGATCCAGATTTCTATATTTCTGTAAATCTGTGAACTTGTGTTATACATATGATGATGATGATAGTAACAAAACTGAGGCTGGGCTGGTAGTTTCCATCCCAAGAGCCCCTGAAAGTCCCTGAAAGTCTTCAGGGGAACGTATCTGGTGATTAAAAGCTGCCTTTAAGTCATCTGATTGTTCTCTTGTGGTGGAAAGCACTGTGTATCGTGCATTTAGGTACTTTCACGTCAACAGTGGATGCTGTTTGGAGGTTCCTGCTTTTACTACACTCAATCTCTCATCTCAGTTTTGTGCCACAAAATGACACAATTAAAATGTTGTGTTATCGAAAGCTGTTGGTTTTCTGTTCAGTTTTCTTGTGAGCACAGAAAACACGACACTTCCTGGTTTATGATGCTCTCTCTCTCTGCTTCACAGATTGATTTCAGGCTATTTGTCACCATCGCTGAGAGAAACACTTTCCCCTTATGTATTTTCTGCAAGCCATTTGTTCAAAGGGTTACATAACAGACTGATAAGTGTATTACAGAGCGGTTGTGTGTGTTTGTAACGGAGATTGGATGTGATCGGTGAGGCTTTGTTTTTTAATTTTTCTGACTTGTTGTTTTTTCCAGTACAGATGTAGAGCAGAGCTACATGTTACCACGCAGATGGAAACACTAGCCCGAGGGAAGCGCACACATTTCTATATTCATGTGACTTCCTTACCTCCTCACCAACACACCTCTGTTATGTTCACACAGCATGACTCAATGCATTCATTTTCACTTTCTCTCACTCGTTTGCCCTCTGTTGTTCCTTTTTTTTATCACTCCGTCTTTCTCATTTTGTTGCAACCTGTCAGTGTGGTTTGAGGTTTCACTTTATCTCAGCGCTGCCTCTTTGTCATTTCACATTGAAATCACGTGTAATTCTGAGATTTCTTTCAAAATAAATTGAATATGTTGGAAAATAGTTGCTGAAAACACGTGAAAAGTCTTTGAACGATATATTACTGAAATGTCTTTCACCAGTTTTCAGTCCAGGATTTTGTGGGCGGTCCTTAAAGGGTGGCTCGATGACACGCTGAGGCCACCCTGAGCAGAGAGATAGTGATTAATTCATCTCGCTCAGTGTTTCAAAGTTAGTCATGTCATTTTCTGAACTCATCTGACACGTTTCAGTCGCTTCAAAATTGCCGCTTTACTGCTCCCACGAGTGGGCGTGGCTTCAGCACATTCAACGGACACGCCGCAGATTTTTACCCGATTTTGACACCTAATTTCATAAACTTGTCGATATTTTTAATCATTCAAATTTGGCTGGGTGGTTAATAACACTTTCTTCTCTGGTCTGACAAACGCAGAACTAGGGTTGCAAAGGGGTGGTAAATTTCCAGAAACTTTCCATGGGAAGTTAAACTAGCGAATTTAGGAAATACTGATTGTTTTAGTCACAACTATGCTAAAATATATTTTCCCCAACAGGGCCGCTGCTAGCTAATTTGGTGCCCTAAGCGGAATTGCTTTGCAGTGTTGTGGACATTTTGGTGCCCCCTCCAGCACTTGGTGCCCTATGCACAGCGCGTAATGTGAGTTATGGTAGTGACGGCGCTGTTCTCCAACTATATTAAAGTTCCCTGTTTAGGGCCAACCTTCATTTTTGTAAATTCACGGTTTATTCCCGTTAATTCCCATAAATCCCTGGAATTTTGCAACCCTACTCAGAGCACATATTTATTCTTATTTACACAGACTGAACTACTGAACTGTCCAAAACCGTTTCCAGTCCACCTTGTTTACTTCTCCTCTGTGCAATCTCTTCTCAATTTTCAGTCTCTCCAGTGAGTTGATTAATAGCTCACAACACACACACACACACACACACACACAAACGCTGCACAGTTAACTCGCATGCCTTCCAAAACGAGGCAGCTGCCACCCACGCACCAATACGCGTACGAGATAGCTCAGTATAACAACATCAAAAAATGAAGTGCCCACCCACCTACATGCAGTCACACGCTCAAATAGCTCCCCTGCTGTGGGCAAACGCATACAGCGAACGGAGAGCCATGCCAGGATATGGTTTTGATGATCACTGTGGTGAGCAATAGGTCTACACACACACACACACACACACACACACACATATATATATTCTTTTGCTGTTATGAAGGAATCACTTCTGCTCTGCTCTCAGATTAAATATGAGTCACAGCACAGGAAGACACACACACACTGCCTCATAGCTGTATGGGAAAGCCACACACTGCAGGCTCAGTGATGCACATATTGTCCACACACACACACACATAACGACAATGTTACGTGTTACCTGTAACCTACTTATGCCAGTGTACACTCACCCACTCTGTTTCTCTCACGGTTTCTCCCACACACTCTCGGACTGACACATATACACATGTGCTGGCAGGCTGATGTGCTTATTCATCGCTGCGAACACACATGCATGCGTGGGAGATCGTCGTGAGTAGGTATGCTACAGGAAGGTGGAGCAGAAGGGTGTGTGTGTGCTTCGAAGTCTTGGCGAGCTTGTAAGCTGATAGTCTAGATATTTGGCAGCCTCGAGCATCTTCACACACTTGTTGTTAGAGGCGTGCAAGGTACTGGTACTTACAAAATAAAAGCCGTAGAGGTTTCTTTTATAGTTTTTTTTTTTTTTTTAATTTGATCTTTATGTGGTGCATTTGTATCGCCGCAGAGGTTACGTGCAGGGTAAACCCCCAGGAAATCAGTTGGCAGCGGTGGGTACGGTCTTAATCACTGCTCCTGAGTTGAGTCAGACACTTCCTGACATGCCTCGTCCCGTGATCAGTTCAGTTTCTAACAGTTGCCCCACCTATTGAATATATAATGTTTGACAGTTTCAAGAAATCCATCCATTTACTGTAACTGCTTATCCTCATCAGGGTCACAGGGGGCTGGAGCCGATCCCAGAGGCAGGGTACACCATGGACAAGTCGCCAGTTCATTAGAGCACCGTTTTAAGAAAGCCGATGACAAAATATCAGCTGATTCTTCTTTTAAACAATCTTAATACAGATCCCTTTGTTTGTTTTGCTTTGTGGGTTTCTTTAGGACATTTTATAGTGTAAAAATAAACTTGTCAGCACTCTCTGACGATCAAGCTATGTAGACGCTCTTTCTAAATGACCACAAACTTTGTTCGGCACTTCTGGACTGGATTTTCTTGCTACTTATCGGCCCACACAGGCAGCAGTACCAGTATATTGTGTGACGTCGTCTTCTGTAAATATTCTGCTGATGAAGTTGGTGATGATTTAGGTCTTATTTTCAAAATTAAAGGTCAAGTGTGAAAGATTCAGGGGTATTTGTTGTTAGAATATGGGACAGATTAAATATAATATCGATACAAATGTGTTTCTTAGTGTATAATCACCTGAAAACAGGCAAACATGTGGAAAGAGCAACGGGGTAATGGCGTGCAACAAAAGTCCAAAACTGGAACTGAAACAGGGGGTGTCTGAATACATGTCGTGCCTGTTAAACCACAGTTATTTCTTCTAATGTTAGTGTGAGTGGTCTGTGTAATCACCTAAACCAGACTGTTTCTTCATATTTCCTGTGCCGTAGTCCAGAAGTTGTTGTCTGTCTGTTGTCTAATATCTGCCTGAATCCATGTGAATCCTCTGGACCTTTTAATTCTTTGGATTTTTGTCTTTTATTTTCAATAATTGACCGTGGAGAAAGCAAAGATATAATGGCGTGCAGCAAAAGTTAAAACCAAAGCTGGAACTGAAACAGGGCTGTCTGAATACACGCTGTGCCTGTTACTCTTATAAACTCTTCTGCTGTAAGCCAAAGTTCACAACAAACCTAACGTGTGACAAAAAAAGGATGTCTGTATCATATCACCTGTGCTAGATATTTGAATTTCCTGGACTTTTATGGCTCATATTTAAAAGTAGGCAGACCAAAAGACTGTTAGCAGAGGGACCAGACGAGCGCCATAAAGTGAAGATAGATGTGAAGGAGACAGACAGAACACATAGAGGACAGACTGGACTGGAATAACACAAAATCAATCCAAATCCTATGTTGGAGAAAGATGGAGGTAAGCAGAGATGGAGATCGAAGATTTTTTAAAAAGTAAAGGACGAGGATATCAATTAGACAAACCGTGCAGAGCCGGGTCGGGGTCGGAGGGAAAACAGAGGCGCTATCGGATGCGACAGATGGAGAATTGTGGACCGCCAGAGGTGAAATGGAAAAAGCCATGAATGAAGAGAAGGGTGTGGGCAGAGATAGTCCTGGTTTTTGTCATCGGACAGAAGTGGACAGCTCGTGTTAGCAGGAGAGATAAGAAATAAGCGAGGGAGGAAATTGAAGAGAAAGGAGACAATGAGCCTGCAGCACACATCATTGAAATAGGTCCTGATGCATTGTGTCAGTGTGACCGTGACCCTGTTGTAAGAGCCTGCCATCCTCTGATGCAGGTAACACACCTTTTAAAATTGATATTAGACGTTTAGTGGAACACACACACACAACGCCCGGCTCAGGCTGGTAAAATTAATAATAGATTCACACATCATGAAAAAGGGAAATGTCAGAGGAGGAACAGGTCGACAGGACTGACAGCCGGCTTCATTTCACATCTAATCCTTCCTGAGCAGAATATTCCGGCTAACACCAAACCTTTCTTTTCTCATGTGTGCCTCACAGTTCATTTAATTATAACCCCTAACTCACGAAGCGCTTCTCCTGGATTGCCGTGAAAGCTCCCGCGTACCAAAAAAAAAAAAAAAAGACGTGGATGGAAAGATTAGGAACACACGAGAGCCATTAGCTGATGAAAGCTAGTTTAACATGACGTTATTCTTTGCTGTTATTATTTATTGAGACTCACCTTGACACAGGAGATGAGTTTTGCATCTGTTATCGTCGTGACTTTTTGTATTTCAATGTGCAGATCTGAAGAGAGGAAACAAAGAGATCAGAGGAACTAGAGACGAATAGCTAATTTTTAGAAAAACACATTCTTTTTAAGCAGGATTTAATTACTTTTCTGACTTATGCTGCTGATGACTTGACATCCTTACAACAACCTCTGAAAGACTCAAACAAAAACAAGCTTTCGTACATGTTCAGAGGTGAATGAATGAGCTACAGACTGAATAAATCTGCAGTGTACATGAATTCAAGATACGTCTGTTTTTAAGCTGCTGAAAATAACGTTAATAATGCTTATAATAACTTAATAATGTTAATTAAAACCCTCTGAACTAATGAGGATTGTAGTTCTTCAAGGCCGGATGCACCAGTAGACCCATTTAGAAGTAAAGGAAAGTCGAGGATACATTAATGCCAGTAAATGAACAGTTAACCCCGATTAATCCCAGTTAACCCTGTTTAACACCTGAATATGATCGCTGGGAAATTAAAAATCTGAGCGCTGCTTTCCCTACAGTCTGTTAATGTAGCTGTTACTTGCTGGATGTTTTAAGTTTGATGGCAATGAGAAGAAGAAACAGCTGATGTTACAGCTGAATTAATGTAGTTCATATGTATTTACACATGTTAGTGCGCAAAAGTAAAGGGAAATATATCTAATATCTAATTTTAAAGAGACTTAACAAATTATGTAATGAAAGTAAAAAGTAAAAAAATAAAAGCAAAGATCCCATTTCTGCTTTACGTATATATCGTGTAATGTCGTGTAATATCGTGTAATATCGTGTTTCCTTTTATCACCATTAAATGTTTAAATGTTGATATAAATTTGAGTGCTAAGCTCCGATTATGATTTTAATTATGCAGTTTATATTTCGTATTAATAATGCAAATCAACTAATGTTGTCAAATAAATGTAGAGAAATTTAAAAAAAGCAATATCGGGTTCCAAAATGTAGCAGAGTCGAAGTATAAAGTGGCATAAAATAGATATAGTTAGCTCTTTTTGTCAATTTGTTTGTGTATTATTGACATTTAAATACGTAAGAGCACGTACTGAATGAGTTGATGTAAATATCTGCGTCAGTACGAGCCTAAATGTGAAGATAAGTTGTGGTATATGTTGGTTGACGTTTCCGTAGTAATAGCATCTGTAATATCAACATGACCCAACAGGCTGACAGACTCCGGCTCCTCAAACTGGCTGGAGGGATGCAGCATCGATCAATACGCACTATATTAAAAGCTACTGGATTAGTGTCCTGTTGCCTCTGCTCTCCTGCTCCTCTTCCTCCCTTTATCCTCATCATCCTCTGCCCTTGTTCCTCCACCTCCCTCTATCTCTCTCCGTCGGAGCGAATAGCAAAGCATTCATGCATATTGATCAGCCCCAACTGCAGTTAGCTTCTCCTGTGCGTACATGCTTGTTTTGCGTCCCTCCCGGTGTTCAGTCATGAGCAGACAGCGCTATCAGTTCAGTAATGTATGTCTGCGGGGGTTGGATGCTGCGCTCCGTTTGGACAAACGTTGATAAGATTTGAATCGGGACAAGTCTGTACCGACTATAACCGGAGGAGAGAGTGTGTGTGTGTGTGTGTGTGTGATGTGTGTGTGAGTGTTGACTCACAGCATAACATCCAGCGGTTTCCCCAAGACTCTGATTAGAAAGTGCTGCCTCTAAGCGAGGCTATCAGAATACTAATTTCGCCACAGTGGGGTTTTAGTGTTTGTAGAAGCTGCGCAATCATGCCCACAAATTTATTCAACAATACTATTAATTCATTAAAACACTTCTGTATGCTCAGGTTTAGTGAGAGAATTCATATTATTTAATTTTTTCTCTCAGACTCCGATAATCAATAAAATATATTTTTTAATCATTCTTTCTCTGCGGCCTGGTTGTAAATGACGGTGGTTGCTTTAAACTAAATGGGGCATTCGCCCATTTTCACACACACAGCCCCAGCCAAAGAAGAATTTTATTCAATCAGTCAGTCTAATAGAAATAAAAATATCCCAAGAAACACTTTTGCTATTCAGCAACTCAACCTTAAAGCTGTAAAACATTTGGGGTTCGGGTTAAAATCAGGTTGTTCTTGGGTTGATTCCAGCTTTGGTTTACTGCAGATTTTTGTGTTTTTAGTGTTTGATGACTGTTGATTTTGTTTGGCTCGTCTCTTAAATGACTCACCTGCTACACAGGTGCAGCTGTGGCTCTCTTGGCAACCCGATTGTTCATCAAATGAAACCACATCTTCTCTCACTCAGTGAGTCAGACGATGTTAAATGCGATTCCTCCCACCTGCAGCTGATATTTGCTTTTGTATATGTAACTTTATTAGTTTTAGTCATAAGTCCTTGAAAAGACATGTCGACCAAAAACCCTTTTGAGAGTCAAGCGCTTAACCTCTGGAGGCGTGAAAGATGGATGACGAGCCGAACAGGAACTAAAGAGATATTTTAGTGCTAAACTCTTGAACTCAAATCAAAATATTACCCATTGTTAATCAGATTGTAACTCTAAACTGTTGAATGAGTCAGCTGATGAGAAATCTTCCATCACCAACATTTGGTGTGATAATTCATTGGGTTGGATGACATTGGTTGGTAGAGTTCCCCTTTAGAAGCTGCTTATCTTTGTGTCTTTGTGAGGGCATTTGGCCCTCCTAAAGCATTTCAACCTGTGCGTTCTCACACATATACTCCTTAATGCATCGACACAACCACAGAGTATCTTGTTTCTCCCTCACTAATAGCATTTGCCAGACTGTTTTGCCATATTGCCTATTCATTTTCACGTTACTGGAGCATTAGTCTGCTGCACCACTGTGGGCAAGGAAGGAGGAAGCCTCAGCCTCACTGAAGTCTGACTGCTGTTGTGACCAGCATGCTAATCAAGTGTAAGACCAGGCTAAGGGGGTACACACACCTACAGTGTATATACACACTTTTCTAGCTCTCAATTTTGCTCCAGCTCCATCTCTAGACTTAATACAATTTCTCTCCTCAATGATTGATGCCTTGGCAACCCAACGCCACGCCTCATCTCTCCCCTCTCCACTCTGTAAACCCCGCCCTGTCCAGCAGCTCATTGGCTGTCACAAAGCTGTCTTAGGTTCATGGATGAGAAGCAGAGCAGACTGCAGAGCTTTATGACTCACTCTGCTCTGCAGGCTAGTTTTGCTCCTGTAGAAGGGGGGGGGGGTTCAGTTCAGATAAAGGCAGCCTCAGGTGTTCTTTGGTGGTCACCCATCTCGTCGAACTCTGGAAAGTCTGGGGGAAAATTTACAGGAACATTCTGAGACAATGTCACATCGAAAATGCTGTTCAGCCAAGAGGCACCATGGTGTTGGCAAATGTTGCTTTTCTTAGTATCTTTGAAGTTGGCAGAAGAACAGGAAAATGTCCTGACGTCATGACTTGCATTCTTACTTTTCATTGCAGTATTTGCATTGGTTCAAAGAAATAAACTACACAAATACCTATATTAATCATATTAGTGTTAATACATAGGTTTAACTGGGTTTAACTGGTAGCCAGCAGCCCCTTTGGCACCAGTTTGTGGACACTTGTGTAGTTTTTTCTCCAACTGGAAGATATCAAAGCTGTAATTCCCTAGTTCACTTTATCATAATTACAGGTAGGAAGTAATTACATCTCTTATTTATGTATATTTATATATATATATATATATATAGCATGGGTATATAACTTTAATACTTTTTGGGTACCAACAGATCAAATTCCTAGCCTTGTTTAATGAGATATTTCCTGATTTTAAATGATAATTTTGCTAATTTTGGAGTGCATTTTAATAAGGAAGTCTTGTACGACTGCTTTTCATTAAGACGAAATCAAAGTTTGACTTATTTTGTAGAAGACAAACAGAAAAAGATTTATAGATTCCTAAAATTGAGCCTTCTGTAACCCAATGCTTCAGAGTGACTCACTAGCAATGCAACAAAACTCGTTCATTGCCAGTTTGTGCAACAAAGTTATGTTGTATAATGTTTTTGTCTTGTGACAGTGTTGTGAAAAGGTCAACACTAACGAAATTTCATGATAAAATTGACCCCAAAAGTCATTTAATTAAACAAAAATGTCAAACATTTGCTGATGACTTGCTGCTTTTTATTGTAAATCCAAATTGTACATTTTCATCTGTAACTTTTATTGACTGCAGACTTTAATGAGACTGAGGCATTAAATTAATAAAAAGTAAAATGGTATAACACATTTCAGAGTAAAGTAAAACTTGTTCTTCCTTACGACACAGATTGGGCTCATATTTCATATCGCTGTGGACTCACAGTTACTCGACAGCTTCTCTTATGTTGCCTACAATCATTTATTTACCTTTCGTCACTGTTGACATTTTTCTCCACGGTCAGCTGACTGCAAATCTAAAGTATGAACCACTCTACTCTGAGGTTTTTCCAACCAGGTCACATCATTTGTGCTCATGCTGTGCTGTCACTCAACCTCTCTCGTAATAATGCACATGGAGAGCTCGAGATCTGTTTTCAGATGAATTATTCCGTTTGCTTCTTAATATAAAAGCTAGAGGATAAAAAAAAATGATTCAGTGCTGCTCTGCCAAAGTGTTGACATCTTTACAGGCTGTCTCCACTCAGCCGAGAGCTATTTTAAGACCGTTGTTAGTGAGAAAACCAAATGCTTGTTATTTTTGCTGCCTGTGAGCGTATACACTACAAGATATTGTTGACTCGTTCTTCCATTCTTTCTCTATCTCGTTCTGTCTCTGTCTTACCACATCATTTGCCTGCTCCTGCTTCTGTGTGCTCTGGATTTCATGCACAAGTTAATTTGTATGCATGTATTATCTTTTGTGCCTCCAGTGTGTGTGTTGGTGTGTCCACATTAGTGTGTGGAGACTGCTGATAAGCTTATTGAGGACCTGGGGATCAAACACTCCTCATGTGAGAGTTTGTACCCCACCAGCTCTTCTCTTGAAAATCCACACAAACACACAAAGATCAAAGTCTAAAGTTTATGTTGGATCACCTGGATTCTTGGTGCTTGAAAACTTTCTTCTGATTGTCTGGTATTCTGATAAAAATGTGCACGTATCCGTGTGTGAACCCATAAATCTAGCAGGATTTAAGTGACTCTAAGTGGATGAAGGGGAAATACGGGATTGACTGACCTTAGTCCAAGTGCTTACACCAAAATGCACATAAACACACACTGATCACACTCTGGTGTTTGTGATATCCCTGTGCTTGTTTGTTTAACCCTTGGCTGTGGCTGTAGTCGAGTCCAGAAGTCCAGAATTTCAAACTGGTCATTGACAATGAAACAAATTAAAAATGAGTATTATCAAGGTGAGTTGACCCTTCCATAACCGTTGAGCAAGGCAGAACTTGGGTCAACTTTCTAATTTCCTGTAGATATGTGCTAAACTAATCTATGTCGAAAAGACACCTACATTTTGTAAATCTGGGGCAACTGGACTTGGTTGTAGATCCAAGAAGACGTTTCACTTCTTATCCAATGAAAGTTGTCACAACAGCAAGGAGCACTAACAAACCTTGTGGAAACAATGGCCTGGGTTTCCCCACCAGTCAGCCTTTCAACCATCTTCAAAATTTGGTTGTAGCATAAATAAGCAAAGAAAAGGAGAAAGTTGACCGAGGTTCAGCCGGCTACTGTACCACGTTTGCGCAACTGTTATTGGAGCAGACCGAAAATTACAGGGTTTCTGTGAAATGTTTTGTTCCCTCTGCATGTTGTCATTGTTTAGACTAATAACTCTGCTATGTGCCAACATTGTTCTTCTAACTTAAGTGTACACGTCTGGCCTTGTCTTGAAACTTGGCTCGATATACTGTAGGTAATCCATCCTGTATTAAACAGCACATCGGGTTTTGGTTTTTACTAATTGTTTTGTGGTTTTGTGGTTAAGGGCAGGAACGTATTTGCAAAGTTGTCCTTTAAGTTGCATTTGGGTGCTTGTGGGAAATGTAGGAAAGCCAGACACTGGCTGTCACTCCATCATATTGTTGTGCTACATTTCCGAATTTAATTTAAATTTGGTAAATTCAGGTTGCAGATATAAACGTTGGCTTTGTAGCATTAGCTCAATTGATGCTAACTTACCATTCCACAATGTTTCAACATATTGTTTGGAATTTTTTAACATTACTTTACATTACTATATCTTTTAAGTGGAATCTTATCGTGATTATATGATCACATTGTGTTTTACAGACTTCAGTTGTCCAAATTGCAGATTATTCTCATCCTGTTACCTGAGTTTTACCTCCTTTATAAGGTGAATCTCTCATCTTCTATCTTTAATTGATGTGGGATTAGCGTGATATTTCAAATTCATTGCAGACACTGTGCTGAAATCGGTTTTCTTGTATCATCTGTAAGATATTGGATCTCACTTGGTGTGTGCGTTGCTCTGCAGCCAAAATGTTTGGCCCGGCTGTGTGTTACGGACAGATTAATCCGTGTTATGGAATGATAATGAGTTCGGAGGAGACGAGCAGGGGGAAGCTAATGAAGAACGAGGGCAAGACTCTTACTCTGTCTGTCAGCGGCGGCACTGGCACTTCGATTGATCACAATTACCGAAAGGGAGGAGGAGACGCCACGTTATTTAAGAGGAGGAGGTGGGGCGGAGAGGGCGCTGAGGGGAAGAAGAGGAGTTGAGTTACCGTTACGTAAGGGAGCGAGGACGGCAGGAGTTGTCCTTAAATAAGGGAGGCGACGAGGCACCGATGACAAGAGGAGGGGAAGGAGGGGAAAAGATGAGGAGAGTAGGAGGAAAGGTGATGTGGGATAAGAGGAGGGATAAAGTGGAGGAATAAAGGAAGTGTTGGAGGTCAGATGGAAGGGAGGGAAAGTTAAGATTAAGGAGGGTGAAAACCTGAGGGAGGAAAATAAATGAGAGGACATGGCGTGAAGGTCGGTGGAAGGACTGTTTTCCCTCTGTAATGTGTACTTAGCATGTTGTTCTGCTTGTATGACACGGCAAGGTCACACCTCACATGACAGACTGTTGTCAAGGGAACCATAGGCACCTTCCTCTTAAAGCCACACACACCTTTTCTCCTAAAATCCCTTTGAAGCACATCTTGACGTTTTTTATGCTTAAATTTCTCATCCATATTTATTTTCATCACGTCTTTGTATTGTTGGCGAGCCTCCTGCTGTACTTTTTAACAAATCTGGTGCTGAAGTGATCAGTCAACTAACGGATTAGTTGCTTGGCATAAAATTAATTGACAGCAACGTCATAATCTCTTAATCGTTCAAGCAAAAATGCCAAGAATATTCTGGTCCCATCTTTAAAAAGAATGTGAGGAGTCACTGGTTTATTCTTTGCTTTGAGCTAAGCAGATTTTAGCTCAGCGTGTCAGCATGCTAACATTTGCTAATTACCATTTAATGATTACAGTGTTGAGGAACACGGGGTAGTACTTTATTGGATTTATTTGTCGGACAAATTAAAAGATCAGCTTGATGATGGCTTTGGATGAACCAAAGCGATTACAAATTCATGTCTAAACCAAATCCATCCAATAATTGTGACATATGTCACCAAAAACCATGAAGTAAAAGTTGGGCTATCATCGAAACGCAGGTTTTTCCATTGATTGGAGTGGGTGTAGTGCATTTTGTTAGCGGCAGTGTGGGCCGCAGGGGTGTCCGCCAAAAAACGTAGTGACCTATGGCAGAGAAGTTGAGCCAGACCCCTCACAGGATGTGGTCTGAAACTAGCCTTAGGATATATCATCTGAGAACCATGAACATCTGTTCAAAATCTGGTGGCACTTGCAGTCAGTAGGTTTTTCTCATCTGGGGACCATGAGTGGACCAAACTTTAATGTGGTCAAATAACAGAAAGACTATCATCTAAAATGTTAAGATACTGTTATGTTTTTCACATTTTGTCACCTTTAGATGTAATAAATGTTTGTTTCATCTATAGTAGCGTGCTGGCTACCTCGGCTCAACACAATAATAGTACCTCTCGAGATGCCTTAACCTTTTCACATTGCTCTGCATAGGAAACTGAATCTTTTGGCTTTTGGACAAAACTAGCAATTAGAAGTCATCACTTTGGGCCATAAACGAGTCGAGCTATATTTGGCATATTGCTTCAACTCGCTTCTCCTTTGAGTAGTTTGATATTTGATTTTGTTTCATGGCTTAATTTGTGTGTTTGTCTCTGTGTGTGTGTGTCATCTTGGACAGACATGCTTATTCAGAGTCTGGCCTTTCCAGAATGTCAGAGGTCAATCTTTCCACAGACGTTATTGAACCGTTCTCTACCTCCGTCATCTACCTCCTTTCATCCACCCATGCCTTTATTCCTTCGAGAGATAAACGAAGAAATAGTAGCAACTGCTGGGAACACACGAGGCGTTATCACCCAGAGGGGCATTAAAGATTTATTCAGTGGTGGTGAGTCAGACAGGGAGGTCTTCTCCAGTTTGTCATGTACAAGCATGAAGACTTTCTATGACAAATTGATGCACTTAGTGAAAACACACACAAACGCACTGTTCCTTTCCCACACACCCTGCGGACAGACGTCTTTCTTGTCTTTTATTATGCAATGTCCAACAACTGTAGCTCATAACACAGGATAAGGGCATTAATAAAAGTCCCTTATGTGATCTTGACAACCAGGGATGCATTAGACTGATTAATCAATTAATTTACAGAAGGTAAAGAAGGTGTGTCTTCGTTGAATTGCTTTTGTTGGTCCAACCATTGGTCCAAAACCCCAAAATAATCAATTTTAATGATATAAAATAGAAGAAAACTGCTAATTAAACAGTAGAACCAGCTAATATTTACCATTCATGACTTCAATGATAGATTATCAAAATATTGAAAACAATCTCCCCTCAAGGTCCGTTCATTTGCTTGTTTAGGAGCTTTTGATTGTATCGCATGGTCCTCATCAACTGTTTTTCTCAGTTGTCATGGAAATGTAGATGTTTAAACATTTCTTGAACTTTTAGCAGTTCTCTGACAGTTGATCAGACTTGATGAAGACCATGTGGTAGAATTGAAACCTCCACAATGAGGAAGTTTGACTCGTTTACTGCTGTTTATGAGGTCAAGAAGATAACTGTTAGCGAGTTGTTGAATTTACAGGATGTCCAAAAATGTGAAAAATGCGAGAATAGACCATCCTAAGAACCCCAAATGATCTTTAAACAGTCAATAATTGAGTTTTTACCTATTAAATATCTTTAATAACTATTGTTTACTATCAAAATTGTTGTAGATTAATTGTCTGCCAATCAGTGAATCAATTAATTGACCATACCGGGTGGTGAAAGATGTCAACACAAGATTTATTGTAACCATAATGCACCACATCGTCAACATGTACTCGAAAACCATCAATGCAGAATTTGTGAAATCGCCTATATGTTTGTGACAGCCTGGTTTTAAATTTTCAAACCAATGCTGACACAAATTTTGTTAACGGGTTGGGTTGAGACACCTGCCAATCAAACAAACACACCCAAACAAGTACTGTACACTCCCGTTCTCGTCTTCATTTGAACTGGAGTTTGTGAAATTGCATGGCACGCGTTGAAGAACTGAAACTAGTGTGTTGCAAGGACATGTTTTTCAAGAAAAGCTGTGTGTTTTTCTAGTATTTTGGAGCCAGTAGCCTTTAGAGGAAGTACAACTTGAGGCACTTCCACATCAGATGTAACGTTCACTTGTGGTGGCTGCGGCTCAGGCCAGACATTGTCAATAATAGAGTTAAAACCTTGTGGGGAAAATCTGTGTTTTGTTTATCATGTGATGTCGAGAACACTGAGAAATCTGTTCCTCGAGAAAGGTGGGGCTGGCTTCATCAGACGACACAATGACTGTCAGGAAGTTTATACAACCACAGAAAAACCTTTCAAAGTCCACTTTTGAGTAATTACTATTTTACACCTTAACTGAACACGAGCCACAGAAGTAAACGCCCAAACCCAGCTAGAGCTTCCTGCTTGTTGAAACAAACAACCACTTCAGTCAAAGCTGCTTTTAAGTTTAAAGTTCACGTTTTAAAGACTAAATTTAGAGCAACAAGTATTGTCTGCGCATTGAAAGCTTGATGGCTTATCGCTCTGTGCCGTAGAGCTCCACTGTGGTCCAAAAACAGATATCTAATGACGTTAACTTGTGCTTTAGGATGTTGTGATTAATCAAGAAAACAATCATGAGCCTTGATGCTGGAAATACTCTTTAGATAACCAAATGTTTATTGATCTGCCACTGAAAAGAGTCCTCAACAAATGCAGTATTTACTTCTGTTGGAGTTACTTTTGTTAAAAACTGCAGTAGGAAAGTACGGAGCCTTTTTAGAAGTTGAAACTATATTTTGTGAGCTGTTTTTTTGAATAAGAAAGAGAGCCACAATGATACTGGAGAAGTCAGAAACTATTGTTGGTTTTGGTCTTTATATGGGATTTTTTGACAATACCAAAAAAAAAACAGCCTTATGCTTTCATGACGTCTAGTTTGGAAGTTTTGCTTCCATCAAAAGCTGAAATAACTGACAAAAACATAAGCAGTTACTTTAATAATCCACATTTTCAAGCAAAAAGCCAAACAGTCCCCAATTCCAGCTTCTTAAATTGGGTGGATTTGCTGCTTTTCTTTATCTTATATGATAATAAACTGAATATATTTGGGTGTTGGACTACTATTGGATGGCCAAATGATCAATTGACAAAAGAATGTGCAGATTAATTGATAATGGAAATAATAGTAAGTTAGTTGTGGCCAAACTCAACTCTGTACTTGAACTACACTGCCGTTGATCCACATGTTTTCCAGTGAAGAGAGAAGTAAAGTTAAGAAAGGAGAAATCATGAGATTACTCAGTCCAAAGAGAGATCTTGAAATGGATACGTTTATTACAACATATGACATTTTATTTGACATTTAGCGGATTAATACATCCGAAATCCCAAATCCAGGAGATTTAAACCCCTGGCTTAGCTAGACTAGCGTTTTTTTTATTCCAGTATGCATTGCAGCTTATAATTATATCCTAGTTGTTGCGCTGTAGAAGCATCTTTGTAATTATTTGTGCGAGACAAACAATGCAGTGCTCTAGTTTATCCATTCTTTTCCATTGTTTCCTCTTTGCTGTACTCCTTGCCATCATTTTCTTTGCTCTGGTCTCCTCTTTTGTTCAGATTGATAATGATGCGCAGTGACTGTCGAGGTGTAGTGACAGGCTGTCGAGGAGACGGGGCGTAAAAGTGAGAACTTGGATGGGAGAGGAAGCGTTTGTGGCAGGCGGACTGTTTTGACCTTTACCATGTGATTTCCCCTCGTCATATATGGTGACATGTGCTGTAACTGTGCAGCAGTTGAGGCTGGAGCGGGTTTTTTTGGAAGAATTTGGCTGTTTTTCTTCATCCAGAGGGATTTAAAGTAGTTAAGTAAAGAGTGCAGAGGTCACTGGAGGTGTCCTGGTAATTTTAGTGTGAAGGAAGTGTCAGAAGATTATTAAAAACAGCAGCTAGGGACCATGTTTCCTATTATTTTCTACATTTTACTTGTTGTGTAGCAGTTGTCAGCTGTTTGAGGTGTTTGATCCTTAACCTAATTGTGGAAAGGAATCAAATTAAAACTCAGCATGATGCTCTGATGGAAGGCTTGTGTTTCAGTTGTAATGCAGAAATCCCACTGGTGCTTGTGTCCTTTTTACTGAGCAACAATGAAGTACACCTTGACTATTTACTACAAGTTTATCTCGAGGGAAATTTTGAATTTCCAGGCTGGTTTTGTGCCACAGTACACCTCATTACTGAGAGGTTTCTCATCCGATTGGAGGCTCTGAACAGTGGGAGTCATCTTGTAGGACATCTTATTTGAGTTTTGATTCATCACGCTTTAGGACCCTCCAAAGGCTATAACCTACAGCTATAATGTCTGGCGACGGAGGCCCCGGTGGTGTCGTAAACATTTACCGTCTCATCAGCTCTATGATTGATCACGCTGAGGGAGGGAAACACTACAGAGCAGGTACAGAACGATAATGTGCAAGATTGACATCGACAAGTTATCCATTTGTAAATAGAAAGAAATTAATCAGCAACTTTTTGGGGGTAATTTATTAATATTTTGATGGAAGATGTTGGTCTTGAGTTTGATCGACCTCCACCAGCAACACATCCGTCTTTAACTGTGTGTCTGTTAGGCTGTAATACAGACAGATCTGTCTCCACCCTTCTCCCCCATTCATCTCCTCCCTCCCTAATGGCTTACCTCAGGTGCTTCAGCCCCCGTCACAAATCGACCTCTGGCACCCGGCCTCTTCTGCCTCCTCTCCACCTTGATTCACTCCACTCACATCCAGCAGGTGTAAGCAGAAGCTGCACTTAGCTGTCCTTTCTATCAGGAGAAGAAATTGATTTGCTTTTATTCATAGGTTTAGCCTCTTCTGGCCACTTTGATCTCATGAAGAAAGCCTTGGGAGCGAGGAGAAAAGGCTCTCTGTGTTTGTCGCTGAGTATTATGGTGGTGGTTGCGTCAGGCGTATTTCAGTGTTGGGACGTGAGGAGCTGAATGAAAGATGAAAGGCAGTAAGTGGGGTGGATTTGGAGGACGGCCCAGGTAAGATGAGAGGGAGCTGAGGGGTGGAGAGGTGTGTTTGAGACAGGGATGCAATTCTTCTGGCTGCCTTTAATCTTTACAGTTGTCATTAAAGGTTGCATTAGACGTTTGACTGTGTGTATTTCTGGAAGTCCTGCCTGGAATGTCAATCTCTGGCGATTGTTTTCAGTGTTCATCGTGTTGCTATTCTTTTCTTCCACAAACATGGAGTGGATTATTATGTGAGTGTGTCGAGGCTCTGACCTCCAGACGCCACACCCAGCTCAGCAGGGACCGGGGGAGTGATAGTAGTTTACCCCTGGGAGACTTTGATTTGTAATGTACTGGTGGATGTGGGGCTTTTTAAAATGCTGTGTAAAGACCAATGAGAGTAGAGTCAAGCTTGAACCAGCTCATTCATGCATTAATTCATGATTTTAAGAGAAAATTGTGAAAAATATCTAAAATTTACCTGATTTCCTTTGTTTTATTCACCCAAAACCCCAAATATATTAAAGATAAAATGCTTTAAAACTGCAGAAAAGCGGAATATCTTTACATTTGAGATGTTGAACCACTGACAGTATAGAAAATTGACCCACGGCTGTTTTGAAGCTCAAAATCTGTGGCTCTGAACACCGCCATCATCTTCCCCCTCCCCCCCCCCCCTTATTTTTTATATTTTTCAAAAAGTAAGTAGTTTGTTGGTGGTCGGGGGGGAGGAAAAAAAAATTGTTTTTTTTTAAAAACCCCCCTTTTTTTAAAATTATTTTATTAATAAAACCCCCCCCCTTTTTTTTTTTTTTTTTTATTTTTTAATATAATTTTAATAGGGGGGGTAAATAAAAATTTACCCCCAGTAAGGTTGTTTTGAACGGGGAAATTAGCTATAGAGACCAACTGTTTTCGCTGTAAACTGTTTTTTTTTTTTTTTTTTTTTTTTTTTTATTTTTTGTGTTTTTTTATAATTAATTTTTTTTTTTTCCACCCTTAAATGGGTGTTTTTTGAAGTTTTTTTTTTTTTTTTTATAATTTTTTTTTTTTAATAAAGAAAAAAGTTTTTTCTTTTGGTTTAAATTTTTTTTTTTCCTTTTTTTTTTGGGCCCAAAACCAGTTTTTAATTTTTAAAATTTTTCTTCCCTTTTCTGCTTCATCTCCACTTCCTGACCCTCCAGTGGACCATCAAAGCAAAAAAAAAGAAAACTTAAATGAAAAGTGACAGGTCTTAAGTGCAGCTCTGTGTTTTATCTGATGACAAGCTGTAAAAAAGAATCTCCAGTTTGGGCCATGATGGGACTGAAAATGGTTTGCTATTTTTGTCAAACGTTGTCCTTTTTCCAACTGAAGCCAACACTTACGTCAGCGCGCACAGACAAAATAACACTGGATGTCTTCCAACTGTGAACGAACGAAGAGCATGTGTAGGTTTCAACATGCAGACTGAAACTAATTGTTAAAAAAACAAAAAAAAAAAAAAAAGAGAGACATACGAGACCAGAAGCACTTAACGAACTGAAATGGAAGCAGAGAAAAGACACACCACACCCAAACAGCAGCTGTGCAGCCAGGGGTCAGTCTGTTCAATAATTCATCTCCAGGTCTTTAGAGACAGAAAGTAAACCACTAAAATAGACCTGCTGGGGCCATCTGAGGGGGGAGACAGAACGAAAACCAAAGGAAGAAACGCACATATACAGATAGAATGTTATGATGTGCAGGAAAAAGGCAAAGACTGTCAGGCTGACAAAGGACTACAGAGAGAAAAGAGAAGACAGGGATGGGAGATGAATACAGAAAGGAGGAAACAAGTCAGACAATGAAGAGAGAATAGAGAGAGGGAGGGAGGGAGCAGGAGAAGACGTGAAAATTGAAGGACGCATCAATGGCGAGAATAGAGATCTGGAGATGACAGACGATGACACAATGTGATGAGGAAGAGATGACATCGCAGAGATTAAAAAAAAAAAAAAGAGGCTTTTATTCCAGGAAAGGACAGAAGAGGAAAATGCACAGTCTTATTTAGCAAATTGTGTTTATCATAATGTGTGCTAGACTGAAGGAGCAGTTTATAAAAATAACGAGATAAACAACAAAAGTATGCGGCAAGAAATGTGAACATTTCTAATAACTTGAGGAGGAAATAATGACCACCAGACAAATCATATTCTCTGGTGCTCATCATCAGTGTCTCTGCACATCCAAGACTCACTGAGAAAGTAAATATAAAGTAATTATGAAGGAAATAAGTGAGAAAATAATAAAGGGATACATACTAAAAATATGTTTCCTGCCAAAAAACGATGATAATCAATGAATCATTCACGTCATTTATCAAGTAAAAATGCCGAACATTCACTGGTTCCAGTCAAGCTGCAACCTCCGTGGCTGGGAAGTGAAGCCGATGAGGAAGTATCAAAAACTGCAGTTCCTCAAACGCCCACTTGAGGCTGGCTCCAGAAGTGAGTCAGTCTCCATAAGTCCCCATGTTAAAATGTCCAACTTCACAGCAGAAATAAACATGTTTACAGCCTGGTACAAAAAACAGTTTTGGTCTCTATAGCTAATTTCCCCGTTTATGACAACTGTACTGAGGGTGAATTTATATAGAACTCACCTGTTCAGATTATATTAAGACTTAAAGTTATGCAGAGATGCACCTCCATCCAATCCACCGGATCCAGATTGGTCCGATTCTGACCTTAAGAAGTGGGTCAGGAATGGATCGTGCATTGGCCAGAAGTGTTTCCTCTATCAGCTGCTGACTCGCTGTTCAGTGCCACAGTGATTCTTGGTACATATTATCGCTTCATGTATTTATTGTATCGTATCAGGAGAGGAAAAGTCTTATCGGCTTCTTGTGTTTGCTCACTGATATCAGGTGTTCCTGTTCTTAATCATTTTACCGTGCACACAGATCAAATTTCCAAAGATTTCTCCTACATGTTGCATGTTCTTACTCAAACTTTCTCACTTCAGCTGTTGCTCTTATCCATCGTGACTTATGAAGGAGCGCTGGCTCATTTATTTACAGAAGTGATGGAGTCGAATCTGTGATTTTTTTATTTAACACGTTGATTTTTCAGACTTTCGAATCCCCTCTGTAACACAAGTTTGGAAACTTAGTTGATGATATGGAGCAAAAGATACAGAAGTCTATAAAATGTTGATATTGCTGCTGCTTTTTTTTGCAGTTTGCAGTTGCAATAATATGTTATAACTCCCCAGAAGAGCTCATTTTACGCATCACCAATCAAAAATAAACTGTTTTATTGAAGATGGTTGTGTTGTATTTGAATCAAGGGCTGTAGGTATTTCACGGGGGAAGTTCTCACAACCTCATAACGGGGAGTTTATCACAGGGGGCTGCATTGTAAGGAGCGCAAAGATCTGAACAAGGGTCGCCAAACCTTGCAGCTCAGCTCTGTGGGGAATGAATGAACCACTGCTGAGTTGTGGATCACGTTGCTTGGACCGTGATGTCTTCTAACCCTGCCTCCTCCTTGTGTTTGTCTACAGGCTTTTCAACCTGACTCTGAAGAAGCTGATCATGCTGAAGGAGCTGGACAAAGACCTCACGTCGGTGGTCATCGCCGTCAAACTGCAGGTACGAGATGTGTCGACCAGTCAGACAATGAATGAATGACGGAGATGTTTCAGGATGGACACCTGGCGACAAGAACAGTTGAACTTTCCTGGAAGTAAATAAAGTCCCATTAGTCAACAGTTTTTTTTTAATTCAGCAATTATTTCTTTCGCTTTAATCAGCAAAATTGTATTTCAGGAGTTAAAGACTTGAATTTCACCTCCATTAAATGTGCCAAACGAGTTGAAATGTTGCTGAGTAATCCACAAATTGAGCGGGGTTTTTTTTTTTCTTTTCTTCCAATTTTAGTTTATTGTTTTGTTGAGTCAGGTTTTTGGATCTGGATGCCTCCTCTTTGTTTACAGCCAAAAAAACTTTCTGCAAGTCGTCCACAGTTGTGTAAATTACTTTTATTCTTATACTTGAAGGCGAGCCTCCAGTCCTGTATTCAATTTCTTATCATTTCACAGCCACATTTGTAAATGTTAGCTTGAATAACTCCAGAAAATACGACATATGTTGTCAGATTTGATCAGATTCCTTCATTTCTTCACCTCTCCTGCCGTCTTGCACTCTTCGTTTTGCTCAGCATCACCTCTTTCTTGCCCATAACTGAAGAAAACCAGCAGATTCTTGTGTTGACACACACTACAATTAACGTTGTTTAAATTCCTCTTTAATGCTGTGGCTCCTTTCCCAGTCTCTGCTCCTTTGGCTCCTTTTCTCTCTTCACCATTTCCATCTTGTTTTAAATCTAAGTAAACCAATAAATTCTCTGCTGTTTCTGGCACATAATACACTTCAAGCTGTCTCCTTCCACGCCGCCGCTGCCGCCACTCGCTCAGTCTTCCCTCCTCTGTTGCCTCCTATCAGTCAGTTTTACCTCCCTCTTTCCCGACCTCCTTTGCTCCCACGCTTCTCTCGCTGCGTGCGGTTGATGAGAGTTCATTGTTCTCACCCTGCTGGAGTCGGCCGGGGCATGCTAACAGTAATCTTTCCATTTTTTTTTTTCTTTCCCTGCACTCATGACATTTTCTCTTTTGTCTTTTCTCTCTCTCTCCTTCCTGCTGTCGCCCACTCAGGGCTCCAAGAGGATCCTTCGCTCCAATGAGATCCTGCTGTCCTCTGCGGGCCTCACGGAGACCGACCTGCAGCTCACCTTCTCCCTGCAGGTAAAGACAAAGATTCAGAGATTGAGAGGGGGCAGGCACCTGTCAGTCAAAAGCATACACACACTTTTTGTACTTTTTATCCAACATGAAGGGACAAATAGGTTTAATTTCTGCTCATGAATAGCTTTAGGCAATCAACAAAAACAACAAAAATGCAGTTTGAAGCTCTAAAAATAGAAATGTCACATCAGATAAATGAAGCAGAAGTAACAGTTTGTTGTCAGGCAGAATAGTGATTAAAGGTAGTTTAATTGCAGCCGTTTTCCATGAAAAATAATCAAATTCACAAACTACTCTTTACAAGAAAGGTCAAATAAAAATCCAATTTGTTTTTCACAAAATAGGGACTTTCTTTTCTTAGCGCTTATCTGACAGCCCCTCTAATTAATTTCTACCAAAATAGAGCCCTCATAACTAAATATAACATTGTTTTGTGGTTCTTTGCTGCGTGTCATCCCATTTATCATCTAGCGCGACCATGAGGTGGTTAAAAAAATGATTAGCAATTAATGTTTGAACCAAATTTCATAGCAATTTGTCCAACAGTTGTTGAGACATTTCACTCAAAGCCACTAATATGAACCTCATGATGCTATGGTGCTGTAGGAAAAGTCAGAAGATCGTCAAAGTCATATGATCCTCTGGGGACCATGAACCTCAAACGTTGGCGTCGATTCATGAAGTAGATGTTGAGATATTTCAGTCCAGATTGTCCAAAGTAGGGGACCAGCCGACTTCCACACATGGACATGGACATGGACGTCGTGGTGAACCATTTGTTGCATCCACTGCAGTATTTTGAGACAAATAACAACCAAGGAGTTCCATAAACAGTCGAAACTTTTTAGAATTGACTTGTAATTAAAAAAAAAAACGATTCATTTTGGTGCCACAATAATCAAATTAAAATACCACGAGACATCTCGAGGGACTGTTTTCCAATTAGGTGAAAGGAGAGCACATCAGTTCTTCAAAAATATGTCCTAATATTTGTTCAGTGTTGTTTTTGGCTTTGTTTAAAGCATCCCTATCTGTCATAAACAGCAGAGATCCAAATCTGAATTCAGTGTTTGGTGTTTTTATGTTATGTTTTTTTGTATGTGAATGTACAGAGCACAGTTAATGTGACTCCCACGAGGGTTTCTTCTGCTCTAAATTATACTTTCCAGTTTTCATGGTTCTAAATGCTGCTAAAGGTCAGGGAGTTTCTCTCTCTGGATCTTCCCGAGTGCAGTGAGACAGACTTTATACATTATACATTGAACTTTCTGCAGCAGCAGCACTGCATAGAGGAAGCCTATTAAAACAGGAGGAGCAGTCATTCCACGGCTTTGAACATTGTTACAGGAGTCCGGTTTTGTTCCATTTATAGTGCAGCCGGTGAGGTCCTTAATGATGGGCTATGTCATAGTTCGGATGTGACTAAGTAGCTTGACACTTCAGGACGCCGGAGACAGGTCAGCGGGTGCGAGCTCCTTATGCAACAAGCCAGTGAGATCGGCCTAATTATCATGACCTGGGAAACAAATGTCAGCGCTTTATCAATATGCATCTAAACCCGTCTAGCAAGTCAACCCCCCTCGTCGTGCATCAGTGCATGTGTTTACCCGTGTGTGTGTGTATTTCTGTGTATTTGTACCTGCAGTATCCACACTTCCTCAAGAGGGACGCCAACAAGCTTCAGATCATGCTGCAGCGACGGAAGCGGTACAAGAACCGGACCATCCTGGGCTACAAGACACTGGCACTGGGACTCATCAACATGGCCGAGGTATCACACCACGAATTGTAAAATCCAGCTGCTGAAACTTTAAATCTGTGATGTTCAGTTCCCTGGAGAAGTGATTTTGTGATGTGAAATGTTTGCGATTTTCTCATTTCCTTCTGCTTTACTCGGTATCAGACTTTCTCCAGAATGTCTATAAAGTTCTGCATTTATCACATTTAACCACAATAAAGTGCATTCCTGCTAATTACACACAAGAAGTGGTTTGACACGTTAGTTTGAACTCACCAAAGACACACAAAAATATTAACAAACTAACCGAGCGAGGCAGCGGTACACCAACAGCTCCAACATAAAATTACTGTTGAGTGATATTAACAATTGTTACTGGACAAAAAGGTTCTTACTATTCATCGCATTGACACAAAAACGTGAGAAAATACGGTCCAGGTTGAATAATACTTAAGTTTCCCTTCAATCAGTTAAAACATCATGACCTCAGCGTGCACGTCCCCGTCGCGGGTCCGTTCTCCACGTGACTTCAAACCCCATCAGGAACGTTTCAGTGGCGTCTTATCGCCAGACTTTGTTAACTTCATCATCACATTTGGTCATGTGATTGATTTACGTGTTTCTACCATGAGTAAATATGCTATGTAGTTACATTTTGACTCTTTTTACAATTGGAAGTTTGCACAGAGTGTTTTATTTTGAAAATCGACCAGATTCTCTATGCTGTTTCTGTGTCTGACTTCCGTCCAGCTCAAGCTGCTCTGTGCCGATTGACACTGGCTGCTTGCTGCGTTCGTCAAAGATAGAACCTCTGTGGCATAATTGGTTCAGTTCGATGAAGCAGCTTCTGGGCTTCTGAACCGGACCACGGTGCTTCTGGTTTGGGTTTGAAACATTGACTAGAACGGCTGTGATTAGCTCCGGCGGCCGTGGCGCACACTGAATATGGTCCAGGTTGAAAAACACTGAAGTTTCCCTTCAGCTAGGACTACAGTTATGTTATTACTTCAAATAAAATAATTGTCAGAAAATAGTGAAATGACGTCTTGCCGCATAAATATCCAGTTCACTGTCACGTAAGCAGCAAATACTCAGAGCGTAGAAGCTGAAACTAGGAAACATTTTGCATGAACACTAACTGTCCTTGTGTCAAACAGCGTCTTCTTTCATTTGCATTCTTTTCCATTTGAGAATCGCCGTATTTAATTTGGTTAAAGTCTGTAACAACAGAAAAGCTCATTTGTATACAGTTTACATATGAGGAAATGAGTATTCTTCATATGACTGAGTGATTTACGGTTACAGGGTTAGCGGAGGAAAGGCTGCTTTCATGCACACGTCACATTTTCGTGTATTTTCAGCTCCAGCAGCAACAGATGGAGGTTGAGCTGCGTGTTTGAGGGCACGTCAGCTGTGAGTTGTTGAGTCAGCGGAGTCTCACCCTCTTCAGCCAGACAAATGTCCCAGCTGATCGGAGCTGTTGACCCAACAAATTACCGGTCACAGGCTCATTTCCCTAAACATGCATCCTCTCTGCCTTCTGCTTCGGCTCAATCTCGGCTTAAATTCGCTGTCGACGGAAGGTGATTTCCAATCTAATATCAAGCATCTATCCTCCCATAAGCCATTTTTATTGTTTGGAAACTTTAATTGAAAACCTTGTTAGTGCTAACCTTCATTTAACCTTCATCTGAACTTGATTCAAGCAAGCATGCTTTAAAATCGAACCCGGTTTTTGATCCCGGCCCCAGACGTTCTCTCCTCAGCCACCATAAATGTCGCCATAAATCAAACTTCCAATTAAATATTACCCTCGCGTTCCTCCGTCTCTCTCACAATATGAAACCTTTTATAAAATGGTCTGTGATTAATGGCTGCTGTGGCTCTGTACTCGTGTGTGCACAACATGTGGACGTTCCTTGTGCTTTACGAACGCCTGGTGGCTTTTCATCGCCTATAAAACACCTTGAACAAAACTGGCTCGCCACAAAACATTTTATGGAGAGGGAAAGGACATAAATGCAGACTTCATCAAGAGGTAGAGTCGTTTATGACGAGCAGATTAAACCGAGTACAAGTAGAATAAGCTGATGAGTATAAAGTTTTCTCGCCCTTTATCTGAAATAGTTTGTTGCTCCGGTCTTTGTGAAGCCTGCCGCCTGTTTAAGGCTGCATCTGCATGTAAAATAAAGTCAAATTTTATTCATGAGCCTCTCTCAGCAGACAGATTCGCCTGCAAAGCGCTTCACAGAGGGCAAAGGACACAAATACAGACTCGTAAGCATGATCGGTTCAAACTCATTTCCTTCACAGGCACAGTAAAAGTCTCTGCAGAATGAACTCTCCCCAGAGCTCTCTCTCTCTCTCTGTGTCAGTGTCAGAAAAATAATATGCTATAGGGGGACACACTCAGGTTTTCAGTTCATTCTTATCCGAAATGTCATTTTGATGGCGCTGCGCTTTTTTTCATGTGACAGGTAGCTTCCACTGACCCAGCACAAACTCTGAGGATGAACCAGTTTGAAAATCCAAACATGCTTTGAGCTCCTACAGAGTACAGATTCTTCAAAATGGACACATCGTGAAGCAATTACGCAACAATGTCACATTGAATTTGCCCTCATTAAACCGAGATCCTCCTCAGAGTGTGTTGCTTTAAAGATGTCATCATGTTTATCTGTGTCATACTGAAATCACGGCTCCCTCAGGTCCTTGAAATCCTTGTAAGTTTGTGAAAGAAATAGACATAAAAACTCTTGTTGCATTCCTAGTTGCCACCATAGACATAGTCACCCGTAGGTTTCCGAAGAGCCATTTTGCAGCTCAGAGTGTGTTGCCTCCGGCCGTCGCCATCTTGGCAGTCCTGGCTCTGCCGACATGGACTGTCGGTGGAGCTCAGGCAAGCTAAATTAAGTCTGGGTGCTCAAACAAGCCACCTGTAAAGCCACCCAGCTGTCAATCAAAGCGTCCACGCTCTTCTTCTGCATAACTTTAAGCCTTAATATAATTTGAACAGGTGAGTTCTATAAAAATTCACCCACAGAAAAGTTGTCATGAACGGGGAAATTAGCTATAGAGACCAAAACAGTTTTTTGTACCAGGCTGTAAACATGTTTATTTCTGCTGTGAAGTTGGACATTTTAACATGGGGACTTATGGAGACTAACTTGTTCTGTAGCCAGCCTCAAGTGGACGTTTGAGGAACTGCAGTTTTTGGCACCTCCACACTGGCTTCACTTCACAGCCACGGAGGTCGCCACTTGGTTGCCACTCGCTGCCGGTTTTAAGCACAGCTTAAACCTCCAAAACAACCTTCAGCACCTGGTCATACCAGACCAAATAACACTGGCTGCCAGGCAAGGTGCCAGCTGTTCATAAGTTTTGGGAGCTAAACACCGTTGGTAGCAATTTGGGGTTCAGTATCTTGCTCAAGGACACTTGAGAGCAGAGGAACCGTTGATCGAATTGCCGATCATCTGAATCGTGGATGATTTGTTCCACTTCCACAGCCGCCCAGAAGCGGTGTTTAAAAAGATGAACCTGTTGAACCTGAAATTATGGGAAAGTCATATTATAATTAGTAGAAAGCAGCACACACACCTCTTTCTTGGTCTCTTTTGGGGTCCCAAAATACTTCTTCCAAAGACAAAAAGGCAGTTCCAGCACACACTTCTAAACTCTGCACTGATTTATTGGCAACGTCGACTTTAATAAAAATAATAAATCAATGCGGAGGCGGTAAGTGTGTGCTGGAATTGCCTTTTCTTTCCCTCATAAAAGTCAAATGACACCAGTGTTTCTCATTAAATATGCATATTGTGTCTCCGTGATGTTTGCCCCGTCACATTTGCATAATTGTCTTTCTGACTGTAAAATTGTGAAAATTAGCTGCTGCTGCTGCTGCAGGAAGTTTTTAGAGAGCCACCAGCGGCATTTAAAGCAGAACTTGAGCCACGTTGAATGGATGTGTGGCAGTAATGTCTCTCTTTAATGCGTGGCTAAGGCTGTCTCCACAATAAGCTGCTCAGACTTCATTAACACTCCGAGTGTGACCGGACTGCTGAGCGAGGCTGGATGTGATGCTGCTGTTTGCCGCAGAGAAGAAATTATACTCGCTGGCTCGCGTGTTCACGTTTTCTCCGTCGTCTTTGGTTTTGTTAATCCCCGGCTGTTATTTTTGTTTATCATCCTCAACCTCCTTTCTTCTCGTCGTTCCATTATCATACCTCTTCTGAACATCTGCTTCATGCCTGTCCTCATTTCTTCTCTCGCTGCCGTCTAACCTGTATTTCTCTCCGTCTGCAGAGCCTGTATTTCTGTCCCTCTCCTCTAATTTGAATCAATTCTTTATCCCTGCTGAGGATAATCACACTTGAAACTATTCTCTTTTTCTGTACGAAGTTTATGCATCTCACTTTCTTACCTTCCTTGGCTGATATAATCGGTCGATATTGGCCTATCACGGACATTTCATTATCAGTGCACATGGAAAAACTTCAATTTGGGACAGTGGTTTTAAGTCTGGGACAGTTGAAAGTAGAATTTGGGACAGTTGCAGTTAATTTAAAGCCCAGTTTGACTAAAAAAAATCTCCTGAACGCACCATTTGGACAAAAATATTATAATATTTAGCTTTGTGCTGCCTCCAGTTTTCTGTTATTACACATTGAAAAGCGCTCTTCAGGTTATAGGCTGTAGTTATTTAACACAACTCACTCAAACCTTGTCTTGTGTTTTCTGTCCAGGTGATGCAGCACCCCAGCGAGGGCGCCCAGGTCCTGGGGCTCCACAGCCAGCTGAAGGACGCTTCGGTACCCGTCGCCGAGATCCGAGTCTACTCTCTCTCCAGCCAGCCCATCGACCACGAGGGACCCAAAGCAAAGATGTCTGGTGAGCACCATCATCTCGCCACGACTGTCTGCACGTTGTCCTCACTTTCAGCGTGTCACCCTTATTCATATGTCCCCTGTCTTTCTCCAGATCGCTCCCCAGACATCGACAACTACTCCGAAGAGGAGGAAGAGAGCTACTCGTCAGAACAGGAAGGCAGCGACGACCCCATTCATGGACAGGTATGTTTGGATAAGAGCGACAGCAAGCGGTTATTTTAGCAGTTGATCATGGTCATTCTTGATTTGTTAAGTCAATTTGTGAACTTAGCCAACAAGAGGTATCTTTCTAAGGTTAAAAAATGTAACACATCAACTTATTTTTCCATTTTTATTAACGTCTTAGCATTCTTGCATTAAATGTTCTCTCTGTAACATTCAGTCAGTATTTGAAAATGTAGAAATGCAGTCAATAGAGGGTAGAGAAAAGGCTCTCTGATGTCGGGAAATTCATCACGAATTTTGATAGAAGCCATTGAGAAAGTTACATTATAACCTGTTCACCCACTGGCAATAAAAAATGATTGAAACATAAAGGTGACATGTAACACACACAACCTGTTTTACTGCATGCTGTCACCATGCAAATTACGTACAGAAAATTCATCCTTAGCAACTGGAAGTCTGTGTTTACCTCTTTCAAAGTGAACAGTGTTTGGCCACCTTGTTGCCATCTTAATTCGTTCCCGTTACAGACGCTTCTTCTTTTTTTTTTTTTATCGTGTCACCTTCTCTCTCTCGGCTTATGCAAAAGAGAGAAGGTGACAGTGCTCGGGGGATTTGAGGGGAATCGGTGCCCATCGGTGCGAGAGATTGGAGGAGAGAGTGAAAGGAGCGAACAGACAGCGGAGGGAGATAAGGAGGGAGCAACAAGGCTTCGGAGAAAGGAGGGAGGGGAGATGGTACAGGGGCGAGGGAGGCGACTGCAGGGCTGCAGCGGTGAGACGAAATGTGTCACGGCTGCTGTTTGTCTTCGACTTAAAGGCAAATTTCATCCAATAATTAGGATTTTCTTTGTAGCTCTGACGTGAGAAACAAAAGATTTAAAAACTCTGTAAACATCATTTGAAAACTTTCGTATTAAAGGATTATTATCTGTAACGTCTCAGGCGCTCTTTTTTAGTTTTACCTGAAAATAAAGTCGTTGGGATAATCTGAATAAACCGTCGGCTTGTTTACTCATTCTTCATGCCGTTTGACTTTGCTGATGTCACCATGATACCAAGACCTCAACAGTACAATGTCATCATATATTAACTATATATTTAACTATACCTGAAATGATGAACAAAATTATGAAATTTAAAGTAACGCTGGCGTTATTATCAGGGTTTGTATTGGCCCTTGAATTCCTTGAAAGTTTGTGAATTTGGGGGAATAAAATGAAAGTCTTGAGAGGTTTTGAAAATGGACATAAATAGCATTGAAAGTGCTTGAATTTATTTAGATTTTGTGCTTTTGAGATCTTTTTTAACTTTAGTAAATATGTTCTGGCCTTTTCTCATTATGAAAATTCTCATTGTTGTAACAGAAATTAACCTTAATCTGTGTCTTAAACAGTGCTGTGTTTGATCCTTGAATTTTAGGGAATTGGGCCTTGAAAGTGCTTGAAAAGTCCTTGAATTGGATGATTAAAGGTCCAGTGTGTGGAGTATTTATTGGCAGGAATGGAATACAGTATTCATTAGTATGTTTTAATTAGTGTATAATCACTTTAATATAAGAATTATCGTGTTTTTGATGCCTTAAAATGATTTATATCTACGGTGAGAGCGGGTCCTCTTCCACGTAGTCCACCATTTTGAACCGCCATTTTTCTACAGTAGCCCAGAACAGACAAACCAAACTCTGATCTAGATGTTGACTTTAATTTGAGTTTTTCTTGCATGGTTAGAAAGAAAGGGTGAGGCGTATACAGAGAGTATTCATTTGGTCACAATCTGCAACTTCACCACTAGGTGGCACTAAACCCTACACACTGGACCTTTAAGAAGCTGTGAGAAATCCTGTATTCTATATTGTCAACTAATATCCACATTTCTGTACATCTTGACCTCCTCTGTGGCGCTAATGACGTTAATCTTTAACAATGACTCACTCACCTCTTCTCTTCCTCTCTCAGTATCTATACGACGAAGAAGATGAGGTGAGGAAGAAGAAGCCGAGGCGTAAGCTCCCTTCCAATGCCGCCATCACCAGAGTAAGAAAAGCACCTCTCTCACCTCATCTTCTCTGTATCTCTCTGCATTTCTATCTACCTCTTTGTTTTGTCTGTGAAGCAATTTCCTACAATGAAAAAGCCTTTTCAAATAGATTTGATTCAACTGGACTCGTCTGCCTCTTGCCTCACCTCATTCAACCTCTCCTCCTAATCTGCCCTTCTCTCTTTCCCCCCTCTGTCACTCCCCTTGTTGGTTTTTCTATAAATCCATTTTCTCCCTCTCCTTCTCAGTACATGTAATTCGAGCCAATTTTCTGTGGAGGAAACACTGAGAAAAGTCGCCATAAGCACCTGCAATAACACTAACCACTTCACCACACACACTCACACACACACAGAAATACTCAGGAGGAACAGAGATTAAAAGTAAATTGTCGGCAACCCCGAAAATTGCGGCAGACCTGCAATTTGTCAGAAGGGAAAGTGTAGAGTGTGTGTGTGTGTGTAGTCACAGCAGGAGTTTGTCTCAGCAGGTTATTAATGGTGGGCTCCTGTGGAGGTCTCTGTGAGACTGTCGCTGCTGCTCCCTGACACCACCACCTGTGGACAAAGCGCACACACACACACACACACACACACACACACACACACACAAACACACAACATTATCAGCCATGATTTGTGCACCGCTGCAGGTGAAGAACACAATATTACATGAGATGGCGTGCTTTACCGTCATTATTGGCACGGCGGTGTAATATTACGATTATACAACAGTTACCAACGTAAATAATCAAAAGATATTCATATTTTGGGGCAATTTGCTCTCAAAATAAACATATTTTTGTTCTCGTTATTTCTGTTTCCATGGAGATAAACAGGTCTGACTAATACCTGGACAATCAGTCACGGCAATAGACTCTCATATATGTAACGGAGCACAGTTTACTACTCCAGCAAGTAGTCCGAGCCTTAGTAAGTTTCCCAAACTGAATAAATACTACTCATATGAACACTAAACTGCCTTGCTAACTCAGTCTTGACTAAGATATCTGCTGAAATTGACATTTTTCTGCAGTCACTGAACTGTTTGATCTCCAATGTTCGGCACACAAACGAGGTTCACACCTGTATTAACGAGGCGGTCTAACAGCTCCATAAAATCCAGAATAACCATTAAAAAAAGCTGAACTTTGAAATTCAGATTTATTACTTTATTAAGTCAACTTCCAGTTTATTTATTTGCATGTTATATATTTTCAGGATGTGATGAGTCATGCTGATTTGAGCACTTACTAAATGTCTAGTCCATCAATCCGATCGCTCGGTCGGATCTACTTGTTACTGTATAATCATAAACACGCACTCAAAAGCCATTACAGCAGACCCTCTGCCCTGTAACTGCAAACACAAACACACACATAATATATATATATATTTATGTGTACAGAGAAACAGCATGAAGTCAACCCTCTCCAATTTATAGCAGAAAATTGGGACACAGCCTCTTTTAAACGCACCTCTTTGCAGCCACTCAGACATCCACTTATGTCGCTGATGAAAGCTTTGCTCAACAAAAACAGCCAGATTTTTTCAAAAGGAGCATTTTAAGGTTGTTCGGTTTCCTTCTACAACCCCGATTCTGAAAGAGCAATAAAGTTTATCAGGTTACATTAAGTATACATTAAATATCTTCTGTTTTTGTACTGTATTCAATGTGATATAGGTCAAAGAGGATTTGCAAATCACTGCTTTCTGTCTCATTGATGCTTTGCACATCGTCCCATGGACGTTCATCAGTTTATACTCAAATGCTTCAGGGAGTTGTAAGTAAAGAGGAACAAAAAGAAGAGAAATGATTTGCACCAGAATCCTTTAAATAAGCATAAAAAATAAAGTGTTCATCCTGCAGATTTTTATAGTCTTTATATCTCCTGTTTTATTCAAAAGCGGATAAAGTTCTGAATTTAAACAAGTAACAATAAAAATAATAATGAGCATTTTGAAAGCTCGGCTCGTCCACACTGACGCACTGCTACAGATTATCCTGCACTGACAGAACAAATGGTGATGTCCAATTACAAGGTATCAACTGATTCATGTTTCATTCTGTCAACAACAATCAGGATCCCCCACAAACTTTCTCTCTGGCAGGAAAATGAGTAAAGGTCACTTTCATTGCAAGCATGCCTGATTCCGCATAATGCTGTGCTGCCAGTAATGTGAATAGAGTTGGAGCCCACGTATAACAACGAACAATATGACTATTATAGTGTGCTGATATGCTATGATAAAAATTGGCAAAGACGATGATCATTGGTGGATTTGAGGCGGGCTGAATGAAGCCTGGTTGCTCAACAAGCCACCTGTAACTGCACCTACCTGTCAATCAAAGCAGCCACACTCTTAATTCTGCATAACTTTAAGCCTTAATATAGTTTGAACAGGTGAGTTGTATATAAATTCACCCTCAGTACAGTTGTCATGAATGAGGAAATTAGCTATAGAGACCAAAACTGTTTTTTGTACCAGGCTGTAAACATGTTTATTTCTGCTGTGAAGTTGGACATTTTAACATGGGGACTTATGGAGACTGACTCACTTTCTGGAGCCAGCCTCAAGTGGACGTTTGAGGAACTGCAGTTTTTGGCTTCCCTTCACAGCCACGGAGGTTGCCGCTTGGTTATGACACAGTTGAAAGATTTATGGAGAACTCACACACTATTGACCTTTTTAAACCAACTGTTGCATCATAGCAAGTTTCCACAACCACAACATTACTGTTTTGGTTTATTCTCACCGCTCTTATAGACGAGTGTTCGGCCTCAGCAAGCAGCCGCTTACAGCAACAAAGCTCTAAAAAACCTACTGTTCAGCGGCGAACAGCAGAAAGACACAGTTGCCGACTAGCCGTTGAACATGGTGGAGCATTTAGCAGCTAAAGAAGAGTTAGCTGCTTCAGGAGTCGGTAGGGACCAAAAAAGAGAGCCAGTGTTGCCTTTTAGTGTCAACTTAAAAGGTCAATGTCACAACTTGTCTCCACAGCCCCCTTAAGGAGTTATTGTGGGTTAAAAGAAAGCTCAAAATAAATGTAAGATAAGTCTGGCCAACAGTTATGTTCTCAAGTCTTTTTTTAAAGGTCATGTACAGACAATGAATGTCAAAGATTCAGAGAAAAGCATATTTGAAGTGCTGAGTCACTTTTAATAAATGTTTTCATGTACCATTCCTTCTATTTCAAATAACTCGGCTTGTTAAATAAACAAACAACCCTTTGTCACTTACTGAGGCGAACATCTGCGAAGGGAGCAGTCAACTCGATAACCTCAATAACACACACGCTCGCACATATTCCAGTTTAATAACACGAGATGCAGTCACACCCCGAGCCTTTCGCCGAAACATCTGCATAGATAGCGCTTTTTGCTTAATGTGACATATACAGAAATATGCCCCGGCGCGGTATCCATTAACTGCTGTTGTTTTGAGTCACCAAGCGTGAAAAGAGAGCTCGGTAAATTGCCGCTCTATCCTCCTCCTGTCATCTCTTTCTCCGCCATACATCCCCTCACTCCATCACACACACAGATGTGAACATCCATCTCCTGAACGCCTCATGTTTTTCTATTTTCTTTCTTCCGCAGCAACCAAACATCAAGCAGAAGTTTGTTGCCTTGCTGAAAAGGTTTAAAGTCACCGATGAGGTAGGTTCTCTGTTCTCACTTTTCTCCCCCCTCCTCCTCCTCCTCCTCCTCCTCCTCCTCCTCCTCCATCATCTTGTGGCCTCATATCACACATTCACACTTCATGTGCGAGGTTCAGAGTGTGTGTTTTCAGTATTTGAAGACCCACAGAGGTGTGTGTGTGTGTGTGTGTGTGCGTGGGAGAGATGTGGCAGAACAACTGAGATTCAGCCGGCAGCTCAAAGAAACACTAAACACTGTCGATCAAAATAGAAATGTGTGTGTGTGTGTTTAATGTGTTTATGTGCTTCTGGAGTCATTCCACCTAAATGTGTGTGTTTGATCTCACACAGAGTTTGTTTGGGTGTGTATTTATGTGTGTGTGTTTCCTGTCTGGACGTGGTGGTGTTTCTGTTGCCTAAATTTGTGTTTTTGTGCCGTCGTGTAGCGCTACACGTCTTTTTTTGTCACATATTTTTTTTGTATTTTGCAGAAATCATGTCGTCTCATCTGTTTTATTTCTAATATTATACTACTATATATATATATATAAAAATATGGAATAAAACACAATCTGGCAACAACAGCTGCCAGTTTCTTACCGTAAAAACAAGTTTCTTTTTTACAGTGTAATGAGATTACAGACTTGAGCAGTCACTTGCTGCCATACTTCTTCTTCAGAACGGCCTTGCACACCACCATGTTCTTACCATCTGGCCAGAAGTTTTTAGTTAGTAACACTAACTTAATTTTTCATGTTCATCTTACAAAACAACATCCAGCTCTTCGTGTCTCCAAAAATTCACCCTCAGTACAGTTGTCATGAACGGGGAAATTAGCTATAGAGACCAAAACAGTTTTTTTGTACCAGGCTGTAAACATGTTTATTTCTGCTGTGAAGTTGGACATTTTAACATGGGGACTTATGGAGACTGACTCACTTCTGGAGCCAGCCTCAAGTGGACGTTTGAGGAACTGCAGTTTTTTAAGCACTTCCATATTGGCTTCATTTCCCAGCAGGGGGGTTGCCATGGAAACACTAGAGCTCAAATCACCTTTGAAGTTGTTTGTCTTTGATATGTCCATATATGGTAAATAGGAGGCGTGTCTCATGTGATGTCACACATTCTAGAGTCTTTGATCTGGACTGTCTCTATAAGTGCACCAACACTGCTACAGAAAACTCACCAGATTCAAGGATCCCAGAGAAGGAAGACGACTCTTACCGATATAATGAACTCACCGATGACCATCACTGAGCCTGCAGCTCCTTCTGCTTCTGGTTGCGAGTCTCCAGTCGAGACAGACAGTCAGAAGCAGCTTCGTTTGTTTGTCACCATGCTGACCTTAAGACTGTTACACAAGTGTGACACTGTGCAGAGCCGTACCCAGGAGCAGTGGGTGGCCCACATGAAGACTCTGGTTAGCCAGACCATGGAGGGGCTCACTGTGACGGGAAACTTCTGTGCAGACGGTAAGGACATCAAGAAGGTGTGCAAGGCCGTGCAGAAAGATCTGCAGAAGAGGTATGGCAGCAAACGACTGTTGAGGACTGTGATTTTGCAAGAGGATGCAGCCACTGACGCCAACATCGCCCAGTGTTTGCAGACTCACACCAGAGCTTTCATCGTTGAACACGCGAAGAAACGCTCTTCTTGCAGTTGGTGGAATGTTTTTGAAACTTGTCTTTGTGTGATCGGTATAATCAGCTATGTCGTGTTATTTGCATTATTCGCTTAACGTGTAGTGCTTTCCAGGTGTGAATGTGATCAGACTGTTTTTAGGAGCACTCTGATGACCTTCACACCTTTTGGTTTTCTCCGGGTCGCTCCGGTTCTCCACCGTTTAATTTTAACGGGAAAAAAAACTGTACTTTGTTGACTTTCCCATCTGGTCACAGTACATGTTTGTTGGGGTTTTTCCTCCGGGTCGCTCCGGTTTTCCCCTCTCGATCAATTCGATCGAGAAAAAAAAAAACAACAACATTCCACCTTCTGCAAAAAGATTGAAAAGTGTCAGACTGATGATACCTTTTAATCTCTCCGTAACCTGTAACCAAGTTTACAGGTTTGGAGACCCGAAGAGCTGGATGTTGTTTTGTAAGATGAACATGAACATGTTGCCAGAATTTTACCGTAATAAATAAACGGAATAACCTTTTCCAATATTACAATGTTTGTGTTTTATATCATGCGTCTCTGTCTGTCCTCCACCCAACTTGGGTTGTTTTTTTTGGTTTATGTGCATCCAAATATGCTTCTAAGTGTGTATATATGGCTGTTTTTACGAACGGGGTGTCGCCGTGTCTGACAAAAATAGAAGACTAGTACGGCCGCATATAGCTCAGGCGGCTGCGACGTACACGCAACGCGGCGCATCCCTGCCAGGTGAAATTTGGGCGTCAAGGTGATTTCGTTTTGTTCTCATTGGTCTCTCCTCGATCACGTCTTTTAAAAAATGTATCTGCTTCTGTCAACAGAAAAAAGTTAATTCCCCATCTCTCTCTCCCCACATTCCTGTCATTCTTCAGCTGTAGCTATCAAAATAAAGCTTGAAAAGACCAATATATATATATATATATATATATATATATATATTTAAATATAGGGAGGCTACAAATGTACACTCGATTCATACAAATGGTTAAAGAAGGGAGTGCAAGTTTATTATTAATAGTTCGGTGCTATTACTGTGATATGGAGACACTTAAGCGAACCCTCCAGGCTCTTGAATTAGACATTTGTCATAACAGACAGTGTTCTTCGTTCACTTTGAATTAAACAAAGATAAAAAGAGCACTGCTCAGTGTTGGGTGTATCTGTCTGTGTTTACATGCATGAAGAATAAGGTCAGTGTATACAAGTATCCTGGATTAAACACGTACTCTGTGTGAATCCTGGCTGGGCTGATTGTCAGTATGACATGTTAACATCTCTCTTCTTTCACTTTTACTTTTCACCATGTGTGAAGTCTCTAACTTGCAGTAAAACCTGGCAGTAAACCAAAGAATCAAGGAAGTTATTACACTTTTTTGACGAGAACCGATCAAAGCTGCATGACCAGGATCAGTTTTTACTCGGTGTGTGCGTCTGTTGGTCATGCGTCTCCTCTCTGTCTTGTCCAGGTTGGTTTCGGCTTGGAGCACGTGTCGAGGGAGCAGATCCAGGAGGTGGAGGAGGACCTGGACGAGCTCTATGACAGTCTGGAGATGTACAACCCGAGCGACAGCGGGCCGGAGATGGAGGAGACCGACAGCATCCTCAGCACACCCAAACCTAAACTACGGTAACAGCACGGGCTCAGACGTAGCATCACTAATCACACAGCTGTAGTAGCCAGCCTACACACATCTATCTAAACACACTCATGCAGTACCTGCAACACTGACTCACTTTTGCTCCAATTCAGAGCCCCCTCTGTTGGTGAAAACAGCTCATTGCACTCACACCTTTAAAGTTTATTCGAGGTCTACAGGAAAACCAGAATTGGAAAATCAAACTGCAAATGTTTACCAAAACATTCCCAAACATTTATTTGAAGTATACTTTTAAAGAAAGAAAGGCGGCTGGGGGTTCCTGTGATCCTTGTTGTTACTTTTTAAAACTCTGATCCGATGAATGAGTCAAAAAATGTTCTTTAGAAGTCAATACTCCACACAGAGAAACCTTTTTAAAGACCTGTTAGCCTCAAGATATGATAAACTCCACGTGATAGCACGACTCGATGGTGAAATAACTGGTTATGATGGAGCTATATAAATAAACGTGGTAGACTCATACTCTGCTTCTTTGTTTCCTCTCAGAGGTCTGTGGAGGTTTCTTCTCAGATAATAAAAGATATTTAATATTTTTCACTGAAGACGTCTCACAGTAGGAGAAGCTCAGCTGTGAATAATAAAAGGAATGAAGGCTGAAATGTTTAGCTGCGTCAGAGTATTGTGCATCACTGTCACGCTGTCTTTAGTAACACCTGTGCTTCTCCAACCGTGACGAGTCCAAATGTTCGCTGTTGACGAGCTTTCCTTTGTCCCCGTGTCTCCGCGTTCAGGCCGTTCTTCGAGGGAATGTCTCAGTCCAGCTCTCAGACGGAGATCGGCAGCCTGAACAGCAAAGGCAGTTTGGGCCGAGACACTTTCAGCCCGGTGAGTAACTGAGGTGCAGCAGCTGCAGCGTCAGCGGGAATCTCACTTATACGAGCGTTTGTGTGGCACTCAAGGAAACCTGAACCGCTTGCTGGAGGTTTTCCCTCCATTTCACTGAGAGATGAGTGCAGTAAAAATTTATTGTCCCTAAAGGACGTCTGACTTTAAAACTGTGCACAAAAGTCGCACATTAAAGGTGAAATACACGACTGTGGCTACTTTTCTATACATTAATTATTCCTGAATTCAAGTTTTTGTTTTACGGAAATGATTTCTACGCTATAAAACCTCTGTGAGCTGCTTTCTATCAACATTTTGAGACACCAGACAAGTTAAATCTGAGGACGGGGACGTGCTTATTAGTTTATAGGAGCAGAAAAAAACACATTTCTGCTACACAGTTAGCTTTTTTCAAATGAATTACTCGACAATGGTTCCTTTTAGGGCCTTTATAAAGTATTACTAGATGGTTGAACTAGTCACTGTATGCAATTTATGAGAAGGCGGCACGGTGGTGCAGTGGTTAGCATTCTTTGCGGGTACTCCGGCTTCCTCCCACAAGCCAAAGATTATGCAGTCAGTAGGACATTGATGACTTGCCTGAATTGCCCGTAGATGTTAATGTGAGTGTGAATTGTTGTTTGTCTCTATGTGCCTTTGATCGGCTGCAGCCCCCTGCGACCCTGATGAGGATAAGTGGTTACAGATAATAGATGAATGGATTATTAATCTAAACTGTCGTAGATTAATGAGGCTAAAACTTTTAATCTGAACCAAACCTTTTGGGTTTTTTTGCCTCCAATTTCTTTTCTTTATTAAAAAATGCATAAATAAGTAATTTTATTTCTTTTGTTTTTTATTCTCCTTTAGCTTCTATAAATCTAAATTTAGTATATCTAGTAATGGAGGAGCTGTGGCTCAGGAGGTAGAACGGGTCATCCACTAATCAGATGATCGGCGGTTTGATCTCTGGCTCCTTCAGTTTCCTTTGACAAGATACTGAACCCCAAATTGCTCCTTAAGAATGCTGTTGCAAATTGCTCCCAAAAACTGATGAGCAGTTGGCACCTTGCATGGCCATCAGTGTATGAACGTGTGTGTGAACGAGATATGTAGTGTGAAAGCGCCTTGAGTGGTCGGAAGACTAGAAATGTGCTACATAAGTCCAACAGGGAGTTGTCGCCATAATTCCAGCCCGTAATTAAGAAATTTAATTGACTTTATTCACTAATCTAATACTAATTTCTCAGTTTACATGTGGCAGGATAATAAAACAGTCAAACAGTGACATAAAACAGTGTAATAATCCAACATAAAATGAACACAATGAAAACAACGTGTGCCTCTGCATCGATGTGTTAAACATCCAGAATCTGAAACTCATGAAAATCGCCCAGCGGGGAGGAAGCAGTGTGCAAATATAACATTTCAGAAACGTTTCCTTAATGGAGCAGAAATCCAATAGCTCTTTGACGGTCGCCATCTGCTCAATAAAAAGTGTGTTTAATCACGGCGCTCTGAATGGATTTCACTGGATGTCTCTCTGCTGCAGTTTCTCCTTTCACGCTCACACTGAAGTAACCTTTTTAACGTGGTGACTGGTGTCTGCACACTAACCGAAAAAGATGTTTGTAGTCTGATTTCATTCCAGTAAACAGTTTTAATCCGATCTATTCATGCGAACACAGCAAATAGTGTAAAGAAGCTGCAGTTATTTTAGGTTGGACAGGATGTTTCTGACTGTCGCTCCCTCGTCTTCCCAGCAGGGGGAGCAGCCTCCTCTAGAGAAGATGAAACCGTCCCGCAGCCGCAACCTGGAGGAGGCGTTGTCTGAGACCGACACACTGGTACGACTCTTTTAAAAAAAAACGTGTGATTGTGTGTGAAGCAGAGAGAATTAATGGTGTGTCGGGGTCTTTGTTAATATCACTCCGAGGGGGGATTCGCTGCCATCTGCTCCCCCCGTAAAGTGAGACAGATCGAGGGAGACGGAGAAGACACAAAAAAAGTGATGAAGTGTCAGAGATGATGGCGTTAGGACTGCCAGTATCTCCTTTCTCTGACACTGATACTTTGTCTTTGTGTGTGTGTGTGTGTGTGTGTGTGTGTGTGTGTGTGTGTGTGTGTGTGTGTGTGTAGGAGCTAACGGATCAGGAGCTGTTTGCTGAGGTGGGCCCCTGCATCATGGTATCAGTGGCAGAGAAACCCCGTACACCCCTGAAGAGCAGCAAAAGTGAAACTCAGGCCATGCCGTCACCAAGGTAACCAATCAAACCCACACATGTAACGATATTTAATTATGTTGGAGTGTATCTTATTTCAACTCCTGTCCATCAACTTAATCCAATCTTCACGATGCAACATGGAAGGTAAACTTGAACGATGATTTATTAAATATGAATAACTCTCAACAAAGGCGTTCTCAAACCTTGACAGCGTCCTTCACAGAAACTTGTGTTGGCCCACGACTCAGCTGATTTCTCAGCATATCGTGTCATCGAGTTTATCTACACATTTTTCCGCACAGCATTACCAAACCTGTCGCAAACTGCAATAAACTGTGTTACAATGATATCGTCCACTCAGCATTAGCTCGTCTTCAGGATGCAGCGGTGAGGCCGTTAACAAACACAAGTCATCGAGCCCACATCACTCCAGTTCTCGCCTCCCTTATTGGCTCCCAGTAAAACAGAGAATCAATACTGACGTTTCTCCAGAGTTTGGCCAAGGCCTCTTAATTCTTCCTCCTTAGTTTAAATTCAGGAGTAGCTCCTAAACTTCATGAGATCTGCTGAATCTAAGGATTTCACTGCTGAGGTTAGCCTCTGCAACAATCAACCACACATGGTTGGTGTCCAACTTGTAGCTTGACAGCAAGCGTCCCAGAAGACAGAAAGACGTTGAATATTTTGGAGATACGTGACGTCATTTGAGCTTTGTTTCTCCTCTCAGGTTGGACGGAGGCCACACACCCAGACAGAAGCGAATCAGCACTCCCATGAAGGAGAGACAGCTGTCCAAACCTCTGAGCGAACGGACCAACAGCTCGGACTCGGAGAGATCCCCGGAGCTCGGGCACAGCACGCCGGTAACTTAGTATTTTAAAGTCTGGGCTCTTATCGTGAGCTGCAGCTCCATTCTAACCGAGTGTATGCGAATAAATCATGTTGTTCATCAGTATTCCCACAGAGGGATTTACACTTTTGCTGCCTTTGTTCTGTCCCCCTCCACCGACTCCTTTCTTGTCTCCTTCCAAAGTAAATAATGCATCCTGATAATCTACGACTCGCCCAGAGCTCAGAAATGAATTATGTATGTGCTGCTGACTCATCCGAAGAGTAAATGTATTGCTGTGGGGCGGTTTATGTACTCGGCTTGTGTGTGTGTGTGTAGCTCCTGAGGAAGGTGGTGTACGATCAGCTGAACCAGATTTTGTTGTCGGATTCGGCCCTCCCGGAGAGCCTCATCTTGGTCAACGGCACTGACTGGCAAGGGCAGGTAAGACCGAGAGTGTGTGTGTGTGTGTGTCTACATTTCCCATCAAACATCTCTCTCACACTCTTGGTGTGTGTGTGTGTGTGTTTGCAGTATGTCGCAGAGCAGCTCCAGGTGAAGAGACACCCGGTGGTCTGCACGTGTTCGGCGGCTGAAATCCAGGCGGTGCTGTCCGCCGTGCTCACGCGCATCCAGAAATTGTGAGTTAAACGCTCGGCGGGATGACTCATCGTCTTAGTTGTTGTTGTTGTTTGCTGTCCTACGTTTGACCCTGTTCTTTTGCTCCATCCTCCACATCTCTCCCTCCTCCTCGACTTTGCCCTCATGATTCCACATCTCTTTATGCCAAAGCGGTACTTTATATCCTCTAAATAAAATATTTTATCTCCCTTATCTTTTCATTTTCCTCCTCTTTTGTCTCTCTCCTCTGCCAAAGCATATAAAGAAAAATAGGAGATAAAGAACACCATCCTTAATCTGGTACATGAATGTCAGAGAAGTTTTGGTTCTATATTTATCTCTCGTTTTAGGGCTTAAACAATTAACTGACAGAAAATTCATGATCTGTTGAGGAAAAAAGGCCAAATATACAATTTCCAGCTTCACTTATGTGAGGGTTAGTTAATGTTCAATGTGTTTTATGACTCTGTCTTGAATATCTTTTAGTTTTGGGACAGTTTGACAAGCGAAATAAGAAATTTAAAGACGCCACATTGGACATTTTTCAACATTTTTTTTTAAGACTACATGATTAAGGAAATGTAACGCCCTCCCAGCCTTTCAGATGATCCAGAACGCGGCAATCAACCCAAAAGGTCGCGTTACCCCGCTGATCATCGAGCTCCACTGGCCCGCGTTAAATTTAAACCACTAATGCTGACTACAAAGTAGTCTCCAGTTCTACACCCACCTACTTGAATACAGACATATGTTACCGCCTGGCTCTGCCACCTGTACGCTCAGGGCAATCCAAACTTTTCTCGTCTGTTGTTCACCGTTGGTGGAACGTCCTACCAGTTCCTACCAGATCACAGCGTCCCTCTCTACCTTCACAAACCTCCTGAAGACCTCCAGCTCTTCAGAGAGGACCTCCTCTCCAACACTACCAACAATGGACATGATAAATTTCAGATTCTTCTGAAGATTTAGACCTCCTACCAGTTGAATTTGAGGAATTTCTACTGTTTAAATCTTCCTTTTTCTAAGAGTTTTATGGATGAGACATTATGATGATGTCCCAGTGGATACACCTCCACACAGCACTAATAACACCACACTCTCTCTCTCTCTCTCTCTCCATCTTTGTCCCTGTAGCTGTAACTGTAACTCGTCCATGCCCAGAGCGGTGAAGGTGGCGGCGGTCGGCAGCCAGAGTTACCTGGGAGCCATCCTGCAGTTCTTTGTCACTCAGCTCGCCAACAAGACGTCCGATTGGCTCAACCACATGCGCTTCCTGGTCGTGCCTCTGGGTAAGAGCGTCCGCTTGTGTTTCCATGGTGATTAGGAGGCTGTTGTTCTTGCAGAGTCATGCTGCGGCAAGGTTTTATTAGACGGAGGGGAACTCTCTGGGGAGCGAGGAATGTTTTTCGGACAGCGTGCATGATTTTTTTCACTTTCATCGTCTCCGTCAGGTTCCCATCCGGTTGCCAAGCACCTCGGCGCCCTTGACAACCGCTACAGCTCCTCCTTCCTGGACGGCGCGTGGAGAGACGTCTTCAGCCGATCTGAGCCTCCGCAGACAGGTACCAACGCCGTCACGCTGAGGACGAACATGTGACATGTGAACTCCGCGGGTGATTATTTTGAGTGAATCTTGTTGTTCTGTCTCCTCCAGATCAGTTGGATGTCGCGGCACGAATCACACAGTACATCAGCGGCGCCACGGTCACACACCAGCTGCCCATCGCCGAGGCCATGCTCACCTGCAAGCACAGGACGTGAGTACAGACACAAACACAAACAGACTGTCTCACAGACTCTGTTTTCTAATAGTCTCTGCTTGTTTCTCTCTTTCCAGGCGAGATGAAGACTCCTACCAGAAGTTTATTCCCTTCATAGGGGTAAGATTTGAATCCAACTTTAAATCTAACTTGATAGATTACAGCTGATCGTGTTGCTGACGTCACTTCTTTCTCTGTTTTTCCAGGTAGTGAAGGTCGGTCTTATCGAGTCCGGTCCTTCTCCGACAGGTGAGGAAACAGTTTGAACACACAAGTCAGGAAATCATTTGATTCGATTCAGCTGTTTATAACGTGATCATTTCATTTTGTGGTCGTGAAGGAGATATAGAAGAGGGCGTGGCGGTGAGCTTGGCTGTCCCCTCCACGTCTCCCCCCTCTCACGGCTCACCCACGGGGATGATTAAAGAGGCAGCCACGCCTCCCTCCTCTCCCTCCATGGGCAGCGTGCTGACTGTACAAGGGTAAATCTGAGCTATGTTTTTATTCGTCATCCCTTCTTACAAAAACATCTGCAGCAGCAGAACGTTCGCTAGATGAATAAAGGTTAAAAATGAGTTGTTCTCATGCTTTTATTTTGTTTTATTTAACCGCTTCCTGTCCGCAGGAGTCCCAGCATGTCTCACGGCGTGGACGCCATCGGCCTGCAGGTGGATTACTGGCTCGCCTCCTTGGCCGACAAGCGGCGCGAGGGCGAGCGACGCGACACGGGCTGCAAAAACACGCTGAAGAGCGCCTTCCGCTCGCTGCAGGTCAGCAGGCTACCAGGCGGGGGCAGCAGCGACCCGCAGGCTCAGGTCAGCACCATGGCCATGACGGTGGTCACCAAGGAGAAGAACAAGAAAGGTGAGAGGAGTTATGTTCTAGTATTATTGAGACATTATCTAAAGATACTATTATTATTTTTTAATCTATGACGAGTGTGACTGAGGGCTTCCCTTAATTACACGAGACCTTTAAATCTGTCAGAGCCTCCAGACACGTTTTAATCATCATTTCTCAGAGAACAAGTAAAGTTAGGCTGAGTAAGTGGTAAGAGTTTGAATACAGTTTTACAGTTTAGAATATTAAGTGTATTCAGTGACTCTTACAATGTACACACTGACAGTATAAAGAATGGACAGCATATGCTGGTTTCTGTAGAGCTGTTTTGAAGCTCAAAAATGTGGCCCTGGGTGCTCAAACAAGCCATCTGTAAAGGCACCAAGCTGTCAATCAAAGCGGCCGCACTCTTAATTATTTATAACTTTAAGCCTTAATATAATTTGAACAGGTGAGTTCTATATAAAGTCACCCTCAGTACAGTTGTCATGAACGGGGAAATTAGCTATAGAGACCAAAACTGTTTTTTGTACCAGGCTGTAAACATGTTTATTTCTGCTGTGAAGTTGGACATTTTAACATGGGGACTTATGGAGAGTTTTTGGCTTCACTTCACAGCCACAGAGGTTGCTGCTTGACCTTGAAAGATTCAGAAATCTTTAAAATTTCATGCGTTACCTTGAACTAAGACTGGGTAGAAATAAAAAAGGACTTTTATTTTAATCGTAATTTACAGTTGAACGATCCGATATTGATTGTTTCAATTTGAAATATTAACTATCACGTGTCAGTTGTTGTTAGTTGTGATGAGAAGTTTCCATCAGTGAAAGAACAATGTTGCTTAGTTGTGGAATAAAAAAGAATTAAGCACCCGGCATACATCCGGAGAAGTGTTTTATCCGTTGTGCTGTAATAAATCCAGTCAAACTGAATCTGGAGATCAATTGATCCGACTCTACGCTGCACTTTACGTTCATCATCTCTCATAATGCCTCTCTTCAGTTCCCACCATCTTCCTGGGAAAGAAGCCAAAGGAGAAGGATGTAGACTCAAAGAGTCAGGTCATTGAAGGCATCAGCCGACTCATCTGCTCCGCCAAGCAGCAGCAGACCATCCTGAAAGGTAAACCCGGAGGATCGGGGCGGTTCTGTACCTCCGTTTTTATTTTTAAGTGTTTGTTTGAGTACTTCACCTCCCTGTCATATTGTTATCCAGCTGAGTTTGTGTCTTGTTTCCCTGCAGTGTCCATAGACGGCGTGGAGTGGAACGATGTTAAGTTCTTCCAGCTCGCCGCCCAGTGGCCCACTCACGTCAAATACCTACCTGTCGGACTTTTCGGCTACAGCAAACCCCCGTCCTAGGGGTGACCACCCGCCGACTCCTCTGACCCCCAACTTGACCTTCGACTTTCCTCGATCCTGTCACACCTTTTTGCGCAAAGACCCCTCGCCTCTCTGCGCCTACAGAGCTGAGAGAAGACGTCGGGCGTCTGGACTGTGTTTCTTCCTTTGGTTTCGTTTTGGCTGCAGTCGTCTTGTTTCTCTTTTAGGAAGGAGGAGGAGGAAGAGGAGGGAGGTGTTGGGGGTGCAGCGCTGTTACTAGTCACTTTAATGCCCCTTTTTTTTGGTGCGTGTTTGCGTGCGTGACGAGTGTGCATGCACACGTGAATGTACAGTATGTGTGTGTGTGTGTGTGTGTGTGTGTGTGTGTATGTGTGTGTTTACAAGGGGCTTACAGCACAAGTTTATTAGCTAACTGCCATTTTACGTTTCCGTTCTATGGAATGCAACAGCATGCAACAACTCACAGATTTCAAAGCCCTTAAAGTCCGACCCTCGACTTTTTTGTCCCCAACGAACCTCGAGACCTGATCCACCACGTGCATGAAAACTTAACGGATAAAACACCACCACTCATGTGCCGGAAACAGTAACTCAAAATAGAAAAAGTGAACGCGACGGGGGCTTCGGTGTTTGCATGAGTCAGTGAAAACACAAAGAAAAGTCTCCTGTGCTCACAAAAATGTCAAATAAAAAAGGTTTGCATGTGACAAGTTCTCTGATGCCCTTCAAACAACAGACCCGGTCTCTCTTTCTTTCTTTTATTTCAAGGGCTTCCATATGATTTAAAATATTTTTTCTGTACCAAAATAAGTAATTTGGATGTCTAATGCCAAACCTTAAAAAAAAAAAAAAAAAGAAAAAATCATATCTATAAAGGGGAAGTGTATTTTTATTTAATCGTGCTCTAGTGAAAAATAGTAAAACTTCCCTTTAAAAGCAGTTTCGTGATGCATAGTGTACGTTTTTGTGACGAGCTCCAGGGGCTACCGTAACGTGCAGTTCTCTTCTTTAACTTCTTATTTGCTATGCACTTATGAGTACGCATCTGGGTGTTTGAGTACAGCTGGTAAATAATAGATAAACCATCTTGACATCAGAAGCAACCGGGAAAAAAAATGCATATTTAAACAGTCCCAAAACTAAGCGTTGTTTTTTTTATTTTTTATTTAAGGAGTTAAACACCTGCAATAAAGCACAATGTTGTTTCCCCACAGCAGACCTGGTTAGAAAATTTAAAAAATCACATTTTTTTTTTTAAGCATTTCTCTTATTATAAGTATTTGGGTTCAGTTATTTTGGCACAGGTCTGCTTCATGCTTTCTCTAGGATGTCGTGAGGTGATTAGTGAGTGTACAGTAACTGGTAACACGTGAGTGTGTGTGTGTGTGTGTGGGGTAGGGTGGGGGGATGAACTCAATGTAACGTGGTCAACAACAAAAAAAAAATCACTAACTAGGAGGAATACTTTTTCTATCATGTGACAGAGGGCATGTAATTAGTGTGTGTGTGTGTGTGTGTGTGTGTGTGTGTTGATGATGTGGTCATTATCGATATCATTGATTATCAGAAATTTGGGCTGCGAAAGCTGCAGGAGTTGTCTTGTTTACTTTGTAGCCTGGCACAAGGCGAACATCCCCACCGCTAAAACTCTTTGAAAAATTCATTAAATCCGCTTTAATTGAAATTATTTGATTGATTTGAATCCAAGAATGTACCTGCAGCAGCCTTGTGTCGCCTACATCGTAACGCTCTCCATCTCCGGTGAAGTATTAGCAAAACTAGTTTTTCTTAAATAGTGTTAATGCCAACGTCTGTTTTTGTTTAGATTAGAAAGCTTCGATATTACAGTGTTACAGTCGTGATGTCAGCAGCACGTCTCGGCTCATTTCTCTGTTGGACGTGACGCGAGGTTTCACACTGAAGGCTCTCAGAGCTTTGTTTGGTTCGCTCTCTGTTTGGTTAACGGCTCGTCTGTCTCAGCTCACTTTGGTGTTAATTACTTGCAAATATTTGAATGTATTGACTTCAGTTTACATGCGCTGTCTCGCACTCTTTGTGCTCGAGGCACAAGCAGAGCTATGTGTCACTTTAATGTAATTATTTTGGTGTTATTTGGCCTGAAGCACACATCAGATTTTTTTTTTGCAGTGCAGTCTGACGAGCGAGAGACAAACAGCCTCTTGAAAGCACCCATCATGAAACCTGTAGATTTTCTTCACTCGTGTTGCTGACAACCAGTTAAGGGCTTGATAGACTGACTGACTGACTGGCTGGGTTTCATTATACCTGAATATCAGTGAGTGTTGATGTACTGTTACTTGACGATGAGGTTGCTTAATCATTTCATTCCAAAGTTTGACACTTGCTCTTAAAAAAGAAGCATTTTTGGCATAAAAATAAAAATAATTTATCGTTCTGAAAGTGAACTAAATCTGAAGATCTTTGCTAAGAACAAAAGTACAATCATCTCTAAAATAACCCATACTTAGAAAAGGTTTATAATTTGCCACTAATGACTTTATTTACATTAATAAATCATAATCAAAAATACATTAAAGTTCTGCTATTATGCATGAATAAGAAGAACTTTTGGGTTGCCTGGTTGTGAGGCCAAATTTCAGTCAAGTATCCCTTTAGTTAGTTAACAATGAGTCAAATTAATACATGTAAGATGAAAGGTGTCACTCACAGTGACAAAAACACAGAGAATTATCACCAAACTCCTCAGTTCCCTTCAGATTTACAGACCACTTTAGTGTCTTTTAGCTCATTGTTTTGGTTTACGGGTCCGCAACTCAAGCTCTAAGAACTGACTGTACACTACATTCCCAGCCCCGAACAGCAGATACATAAAATTAGCAACTATCTGGTGAACACAGTGGAGTGCTTAGAAGCTAAAAAGAGACAAATATTTCCCGCAGGAGGCGGTGGCGACTCAAACTGAGCTAAAATAAGAGTGAATATTGGACTCCTATTCATCAGGTGGACAGAAACACGACTCCAAATGAACGATAGTGTTCCACTGTAACTGCGGGATGCGTAAATGGTCAACCAATTTGCACCAATAATACTAAAAAATACATTTGTTAGAGCTAAAATGTAGCTGAAATATAATTTGTTAGAGCTTGCAGCTTGTTTCTGCTGCCCCCAAGTGGCCAAAAATAACAAACATACTGCTTTAATATTAAATATTATCATTATAACAAAGTCTTTCTGCTTGGATTAAATCATTAGCTCTATGATTGTGCAAGTTAATAAGTCAAACAGGTCATGAGGAACCAAAGGGATCCTTCACCAACATGTGGCAACCCGTTCAGTATAATTTTAACCTTTTTAATAAAGTCATTAGAGACAACTTGTAAAGTTTTTCTTAAGTATGCTTTATTATGAAAGAGTGCTGCATTTTTAAATTAGAAATTTCAAAAAGTTTTCCAAATGTTTTACGACATTTTGGAATGAAATGCTTGATTTTTTTTTTTTTACTCTAACCATGAAGGGTCAACGATCTTGTGTCTACTAACTCAAAATGCTCTTTGCCTTGTAGTGTTGTTAGCCTATTTATCGCAGTGATGTGAATCTAAACTACCTTTCCTAAATTGTATGACATCATAGTGTACCGATGCCTCTTTCCGCTTGCAGCCTCCACATGGAGAGTTAAAGGTCAGCTGACTCTCCGTCCGGCTCTCTGATTGAACTGAACTTGGAAATATTCTTCTGAAGGAGAGGCATTAAAAACCAAAATCACTGCCAAAACTACAATGTGAAACAATTGTGATAACATTCAGATAGATATGTGGGGTCTTTGTTTTTTTGGTTAACAACAAAGTGATCCTTGTTCTGTAGTCATCATTTCAGTGTTTGGAGGAACTGAATGCTTTTTTTTATCACAGCCACACTCTGCAGCTTTTCTCGTCACATCTCGACACCATCTTTCTCCATGTTCTTACCATTTACATGTTTTTATAAAAGTCTCTTTGAAAAAACCCTGGTTGTTCTGTACGTAAGTCTTGAACTCGTTCCTGTGTGTTTTTACCTTGTACCTCTGTACCTGTGTGTGTTTGTGACGGTGTTAACGATGGTTCCTCTGTCCTTGACTAGTCGTGGTTAGAGATCAGGAGCTGTTTGGTCCATCAATAATCTCTGTCCGTGATCAGCAGTGTCTTTTCTCTCCACCGTCCTAAATATATGTCCCTCTGATGATGAGAGAGTCTTCTTCACCAGGCTTCCACAAGCTTAACTTTCTGAAATCATCTTAATATCGTCCCCATTCCCTTAACAGCTTGTAAATTTGCTGTCTGTCCTCGTGGGAACGGGATTCGCCTACGAAAAGCAGTAGATCTTCTGCCTGATGAGGTTCTGCCCTAAGCTTGTGGACTTGTGGAGAGTATTTTGCACATGCCATTGTTTCTTCAGCAGCAGTCTTCAGCTTTTTTGCCTTTTGCCTATAACAATAATTATAATAAACTATAATGCTTGTACATATCAGATAGTACTTGTTATATTGTATTCTAGTTCTGTTTTTTTTGTTTATCTTAATTTGACATGTTTTGTAGTACTGCTTTTTCATGATTATGTTTGTCAATCAAACAGATGTGGGATGAAAAGTGGAAGTGTTTATTGTTTCATTTGTTTTTTAAAATAAAAATACTCCTGATTTGTAGCTCGGCCTTGTGTTTTTAACATATATAAATATATATAAGCATGTTTAGTGTGTGTTTGTCGCTTATATAGCTTCTTTACATTCACATCTATACTGTATATTCACATCCAGCTGTTTATTCTGTATATATTGTTGACCAATTTAATAACTTACACTTATATCTTATATATATCTTAGTATATTCATTTCACTCCATCCATGCTGTTAATACTGTATATACCTTATAACATATTCATATTTATCTGCACTAATATTTATATATCCCTGTTCATATTTACATTACTCTGCACTTTACTGCTTTTGCACTTGGCTGAATGCTAAACTGCATTTCGTTGTCTTAGTGCTTTCACTTTGTGCAATGACAATAAAGTTGTATCTAATCTAATGCTATATTAGTATATAGCAATATATAAAACAAATTTAACAATTAGTGCTTTCCAAATAAAGATGAACAAATAATCGCAGTAAAGGGACAAAAGAGGTTGCAGGGAAAAATAATAATATAAGCTAAATTAAGCTGCAATTAAAATGAGAAATAAAAACCTTGATTTTACTGTTGCAATTACACCAAATTTGAGTGAGATTTTTCCTCACATATTCCCTACTGATTAAAGAAGTAGAACCAGATGAATAAGTGTGTTTTTTTTATTGAAAGAGTTAAACACAGTGACCGTGTAAATAAATAGTGCTCATGATACTAGTTGTGAAGCAGGTCAGTGGTACACAGCAGGCCCTCTTTGCTCAGTCTTTGAATGGAGCCTCTGCTGACATCAGAACACAAAGAGTATGAGCAAAACAAGAGACTTCACTTCCATCTACATCCTGTCTTGTGAACAACCTGTTAAGGCAGGCAGTGATAACCTCCTATTTTAAAGATCCAGTGTGTCCAGGATTTATTATACAACAAGTAGATCCAACCGAGCAATCTGATTGGTCAACTAGACGTTTAGAACGTGCTCAAATCAGCATGACAGCACACCTGACTCATCACTAAAAATATTACTCCACCATCTCCACATTGTCACATCCTGAAATGTAAACAAATACGAATAAGTCCACTGGAAGTCAACTTTAATAAAGTAATACATCTGAATTTACAATTTCAGCTTTCTTTAATGAATATTCTGTGTGTTATGGAGCTGTTAGACCGCCTCGTTAATACAGGTGTGTACCTCGTTAACACAGGTGTGCACCTCGTTTGTGTGCAGCACATCGAAGATCAAACAGTTCAGTGAGCGCAGAGAAAATGTTTTTAAAGACTAAAGGTGGACTAATATGGACTGAAGAGGAATATTCCATTAGATAAAAACATGTTGTTCATTTAGTTTCACTTTGTTCAATACTGTACATTTTGACTTTTGGACTTTACAATGCTGTGGAGTTACTGGAAATGTTTGGATCATCCTCCATCAGCTGTGCCGGTGAGTCGCTGATACGGAAGAAGGCCAATCTAATCTGTCCATGCATGGAAAAATATATTTTTCAGCAGATAGCTTAGTCACTAACTAGCAAAGCAGTTTAGTGTTTATATGTGTGCTATTTATTCCGTTTATACTTCAGTGACGCTAAGTGACGCACACCCTCTTGTGTAATATTGCTTAAGTGGCATATCTAGTTCAGGGTTTGGTTTGTCTGTTCTGGGCTACTGTACAAAATGGCGGTTCAACATGGTGGAAGAGGACCCGTTGAGTGAAAAAGAAGCAGCATTTCTATGCTTTTTATAGATGTTTCTATCTGCTTTGTGTAGCAGAGTGGTTTTACAAGCGAGTTAGTGCATTCATTAGGCGGTTTCAGAGAGTTAAAACGGTCTGTAAACGCAATGAAAACAATTGGCTATTAGAAAATGTAATTTTTACTTTTGAATACTTCAGTACAAAGGGTGTATTGAATATATACATGATATATGTGTACACATACAAATCATAAGTCAAAACAGCGCTAAATCTGGCTGAATTATGAAAGGTATAAGTTTGGGAGCCGAAAGAGCCGGCTCTTCTTGGTGAGCTGAGTCAAATGATCTGACTCCCTAAAAAGAACCGAAATTCCCATCACTACTACAATACTAATTTCCCGCCCCCTTGCTTGGAAAATGGCAGACGACGTGAGTCATCTTGATGTTTGACTTCATCTTTGGCTGTGGATTCTGGGAGAACAGCCATTTTTCTCTTTTCGCTTCCCAGCTGTCACATTTTGGACGCTACGACAACATCACTTTACTTAAACTGAATATAAAGGTTGTTAAAAAGTAACGGTCAGTAACGGCCATCACCGTGGACACCGTTTGAGGAGCTCTCGCGCTGTGACAGTCTCGGGTAAGTTAACATGAAGGAATGAGCTCGCGGGCGGCCGTTAGCTAACGTACAGACTTCAACTGTGATTGTTTAATCGTATTAAACTAAACCGGAGTGATGTGAGGGCTATTTCGGTGTTTGTTTGTTGTACCGGCCAAAAATATTAACGTAAAGACGCGTGCACGAAACCCAAGACAGGTAACGGTAACGGTAGCTAGTAGCGCGCGCGCGCGCGGTCCTTCAAAATAGGAGCTAACGTTAATTTAACGGTTGACGTTGATAACAACTTTGCTAAATCACATTTTGTGAATAAAATAAGCGTATTTTAATTTAACAGTATCATTTCATCCTCGCTTTTGACTTGTATTTTATAGATTTGACAGCCTAAAATTCTGAGCGTGTTTTATTTTGAAAAACACGACCGGAAGTAGTTTGTTTTCAACGCCTAGGCTTGACGCTGGTCCGGTCTGGAGCATCACAACATTGTCCTGCCGCTTTGTTCGAGGGGACAGAAAGCATCGCACTTGTCTTCGATGAAGGTAAATATACGGATAAATAACATTTAAATGAGCATGACGTCGCAGTTATAGAGTTTAATTAGATACATTTATTTAAAATAAGCTGTCAAAACGAAGGTTACATCCTCGGCGGGGGTCCGTAAATGTGTCATTCGCGGTCGCAGCAGTGTTTAAACAACACTTTAACACCGCCTTTTATTATATTATCATGTGTTCATAATGTTAATTAATGTACAGTAGCTTGGTATGAGGTGTATCGGTGTGTATTGTGTCACATCACGGTGCTCGGGCCTGCTCTGTTTACAAACAGTCTCCATGTCGCAGTCAGTCGTTTTTTTTCTTTTAACGCATTTGCAGTGAATGCAACACTTGAATGAATCAGCTGTTATAGTTTTGTCCTGTTCTCTGTCTCATTGTGGGTCACCTTCATTCAAGACAAACGCTGCTGCTGCTGCCGCCCCTCCCGGCCACAGGCCTCGACCATCCGCCTGGACATTTCTTTATTTGTACCTTTAAAATTAAAACAAATTAAACACACACCAAGAAGACAGGAGGGCATGCATGTGAGGGTGGCACTGATTTTTGGTGCCCTTCCTGTGTGTGTGTGTGTGTGTGTGTGTGTGTGTGCACACACGGCGGTGGACTTTAAGGGAAATGTGAATATTGGTGCATTGCAGTCAGTGTTTGAGGCGGATGGGAGGAGGGAGGAGGGAGGCGAGAGGAGGATGGGTGAGACAGACACATAAAGGGGGAGGGGGGAGGAGGAGAGGAGAGGAGAACAGGTGCGCCTCCACCATCAAAGCAGGGAAAAAGAGGAGAAAGTCACGATGTTGCACAATCGGCCGCTCTGTCCTCCTCCTCCTCCTCCTCCTCCTGCTCCTGCTGCTGCTGCTGCTGCTGCTGCTGCATCGGTTTCATTTACAGCTGGTCAATACTCAGACCTGCAGGCCGCATGCTCGGGACTATTTCCTGAGCCAGATCCCTCCGCCTGGATCTGTCTATAACAGGGTGATGTGTGTTGATACACTGATATTGGACACAGCTTGGCGTGTTGTAGATTAGAGACGTGTGTGTTCTAGATGAAGAAATTACTCATGATGACCACTGGCATGACTCAATGATTTGTGTCTTTTTAGAGATCACCCACTGCTTGGTATAAACATCCTCTGACGGCATCGGTAGTCCAAACTTAATTCTCATCACAACTTCAAAAAAGTTGTGGACTCATTGAAAAGGTGCCAGAAAACTGTCACCATCCTCGTTCCAGCTTCTAAGATGTGAGGATTGGTTTATTTTCTTTTTTTAAGGTTTTTGTACTTGGAAATTAAAAATATTTAGATTTATTTTGATTGTTTGGACAAATAAAAGGATCCTAAATAGGTCACTTTGAGCTCTGGGGCTTTTGAGGTCGTTACAATATAAATATAGACATTTGAGAGTTAAATTAAAAGTGCTAATCATATATCTATCTACGTTTATTGTTTCACTAAAATGCAAAACATAAATATTTTTGATTTGAAGAAGGACAGCGCATGTGCCAAAGGTTTCTCATGTGGCCATGTTGGTAGTCCTGCCTGGACCTGAGGCGGGCTGAACATTGTACACTGTAAATTCTGCGTAACTTTAACTTTACCAGGCTGTAAACGTGTTGATTCCTGCTGTGAAGTTGGACATTTTAACATGGGGACTTATGGAGACTGACTCACTTCTGGAGCCAGCCTCAAGTGGACGTTTGAGGAACTGCAGTTTTTTGGCGCTTCCGCATTGGCTTCACTTCACAGACACGGAGGTTGCCGCTTTTCTCATCAGGCATCTAAAAATCTTTTGGACTGTTTGGACAGATAAAAGGAACCCAAAGACGTTTGAGTCTGCTAGAATATGAATATAGATATTTGAGAGTTAAAATAGAAGTGCTAATGATACATCGGCCTCTCCTTTAATTTATGTTATTAAAGCATTCTTAGAGATATGTACAGAGTAGGACGTTTTACATCCCGGTAGACGTCGACAGATGTAATGTTGTCTGTGATATTTGATGTAGTCATCATCGTCTCTGAATCTCCTTGAAAAAAGCAGCTCCTCATTTTAATCATATTTCCTGGTCGCTGTCCTGTGGTCCTGCTGCGTCACTTTAAAGCTCGGAGGAAAACTCTGAATGGGTTTTACTTACACACACACACACCTCATCATGTTCCATCTAGTCTAACTACCCATGGGGCACGTTGTGCAATAATGAAATGGGAAACTATTATTTAGCCGTTGACCTCTTTGTAATGGTAGAGAAAGGCAGAGAAGCTTTGTGCAGCAGCAGCAGACTGACTTAGAAACTACATTATACTTCATATTTCATATCCTCCATCCATCTTTTTTAAACTCTGTTGTTGAATTAAAATGTGCTGTCATGCGATATACGCGTCTCGGGAACGTTAACTTCATCCTGTTTCCGATTTAGTGTTCTTCATTGAGGTTATTTTAACTGTTTATGACACGTACTGTACTTAAGTGTGCGTGGCACATCGTTTCTCATGTTTCCCTGGAGAGTTTTATATTAAATATAGATTTTAACTTCTTAGCTTTGACACCATAATACCTCATTTTTTGCATCATAATGAAATCTGTGAGAATTTATTCTGTTCTCTTCTTTCGAAGCTCAGATTTCTTTTCTTTCTGACCTTCATCTAATTTCCGCGTTCCTCATCTTTATTGTATCATATTTCTCCTCCACCCTTTGCTCTTTTCTTCTCGCCCTTTTGTCTCCTCCACCTTTCTCTTGACCTCAGTGACCAACACATAAAGGATGTGGTTGAAAGACAGTGCACACTCTGCAAAAAACACCTCGTCATTGTATTTCTTTTTTTCTTTTTTTGAATCTCTGCAGTGTGTATGAAACCAGGCAATGTCCACCATGGTGTATCCACGTGAAGAAGCCCTGGAGAGACTGAGCCAGGATGAGATCGTCCTCAACACTAAGGCCGTCATGCAGGGCCTGGAGACGCTGCGCGGCGAACATGCCCAGCTCCTCAACTCGCTGCTGGACTGCACCCAGCCGCCGGCCGCCCAGGAAAAGTCCGGACTGCTCCGCAAGAGTCTGGAGGCCATCGAGCTGGGCCTGGGAGAGGCACAGGTAACACTCCTTCAACCCTTGGTTAAAACAAATTGGCACAACTTTACAGTTTCAGTTAGTAAAATTTCCCTTTTCTCCAGGTGATCATCGCTCTGTCGAGCCACCTGAGCGCCGTGGAGTCGGAGAAGCAGAAGCTGCGCGCTCAGGTGCGTCGCCTCTGCCAGGAGAACCAGTGGCTCCGCGACGAGCTGGCGGGGACGCAGCACAAGCTGCAGCGCAGCGAGCAGAGCGTCGCCCAGCTGGAGGAGGAGAAGAAGCACCTGGAGTTCATGAACCAGATCAAGAAGTTCGACGACGACGTGTCACCCTCGGAGGAGAAGAACCAGAGCTCCGGTGGCGGCGCCGGCAGTGGAAGCGGAGGAGACACTTCAAAGGACAGTCTGGATGATCTGTTCCCCAACGATGATGACCAAGGACCAGGTATGACATCAGACAGGAGATGATAGCAAGATGCTAAATAAAGTCATTGCTAAAGATGGCATCTTAACCTCTGAAGAGAGTGTCCTAACCTCTGTAGATAGCATCCTAACCTCTAATGTTAGCGTCCTAACCGCTAAAGACAGCGTCCTAACCTCTAAAGATAGCATCCTAACCTCTAAAGACAGTGTCCTAACCTCTAAAGACAGTGTCCTAACATCAAAGACAGTGTCCTAACCTCTAAAGACAGTGTCCTAACCTCTGTAGATAGCATCCTAACCTCTAATGTTAGCGTCCTAACCGCTAAAGACAGCGTCCTAACCTCTAAAGATAGCATCCTAACCTCTAAAGACAGTGTCCTAACCTCTAAAGACAGTGTCCTAACCTCTAAAGACAGCGTCCTAACCTCTAAAGACAGCGTCCTAACCTCTAAAGACAGCGTCCTAACCTCTAAAGACAGCGTCCTAACCGCTAAAGACAGCGTCCTAACCTCTAAAGACAGCGTCCTAACCTCTAAAGACAGCGTCCTAAACTCTAAAGACAGCGTCCTAACCTCTAAAGACAGCGTCCTAACCTCTAAAGACAGCGTCCTAACCTCTAAAGACAGCGTCCTAACCTCTGAAGACAGCGTCCTAACCTCTGAAGAACAAAATCCAACACGTAAAGTTTGTACAGAAACATAGCTAATTTCTGGATTATATTGATGCCAAATTGACAAGAAGGCTGTCGACATCTGACGTCCTTTATCTCGTGTTCCTAGTGTTTTGTGACAGGAACTGACTGTTGTATGACAAGAAATATGGCTTTTATCATTGTGTATATATAATATAACTCGTTCAGATAAGATCACATCTACTTCATTGTCCGGGAAGTTTGCTGTGGGACTTCTTAAAGATTTTTACAAGGTAGATCTCCAAAAGTCACCAAGCACTTTGGATTAATTCACGTTTTTATTGGGGTTAAAGTTGTTAAACCATATCGTATTTTACACAAGGGTGCCGCTAAGCTGAATCATCCCTTATCTGCAGGAGAAATGAGGCTGCAGGGGCCTGAAAGCACAGCGAGAGAATCAATGCTGTTTTTATTTAATGTACCAAGTCTCTCTGAGTGTCAATACAGTCTTTCAGTAACACAAGTATTCAGGTCTCGACTGCCCTTAAGCCTGAAGTAATTTAAACACTGAGGCTCAAGTGTTACATACAAGCAGCTCCTTGTAGACGCTGTAACGCTGCAGTTAGCCCCTCTGGCTGTGTGCATAGTTTACATAGGAGGTTAAAGTTATTTGTAGCAGTGAACTGTGGTTTGGTTTGATGCTGAGTTCACTGTCTAAACAGACGCTAAGTGGATTTGTGGATCCATGTTAACAAAGACGGAAAAGGTCACTGACCACGTAAACCGTGCTCAGCTTTCCTGCCCATTAGCCAGCCACTGAGTGCTCTCGTATCACTCTCTTCAATTTTTAATAACTGAATAAAAAATGCTTTTATGTCTCTTAGCTTTGTTTATGTTCACTTTCAGAGTCGACTGCACATTTAGCTGTTGATATGACCTTTCTGTTGTTGCATTATGTCTTTCTAATGTATAAAGTGCAGCAGGAGGACGGAGAGGAAAGGGGAAAAAGAGCAGAAGGGTCCTTTTTTTTAAGCCTGGATGAGAGGGAGAAGCTAAACTGGTGACACCCTTGAGCCGGGGAAGGGGGAAGTAAGGAGCAAGAGTGCCCAGAAAATGTGATTTTTAAAGAGTTTATCCAGTTTCTGGGCAGCAACACTGAAGAAATAGAGCGGCAGTTGTTACAAGAAGCAGCTGGATTTCCTTGAGCATGTCCACTCAGCTCTCCAGGCTCCACCTGTGTGGGCCGTTTCAAAAGTACCACCATCTTGAAATTTAACGAGTCATTGATTTTTGGGTGTAGGATGAATTGTGGGATTGTTTGGGAACGTCTCAGCATAAGCTGGATGTCCAAGACTGCCAGAGAAACTGGCTACAGCAGCCACCGATCGTCACAGATTTAATATCCTCCCCTCTGGCCCTCAGCCCAGCCCAGCGGAGAGGTGGCAGCCCAGCAGGGAGGCTACGAGATCCCGGCCCGCCTCAGGACGCTCCACAACCTGGTGATCCAGTACGCCTCGCAGGGGAGGTACGAGGTGGCCGTGCCGCTGTGCAAACAAGCCCTGGAGGACCTGGAGAAGACGTCCGGACACGACCACCCTGACGTAGCCACCATGCTCAACATCCTGGCCTTGGTGTACAGGTGGGGGAACTGAAAGGAGGTTGTTTGATTAACATTCATCGTTGGTATCAGTTTTAAACAAAGTGTTGTTTTGCAGGGATCAGAACAAGTACAAAGAAGCAGCTCACCTCCTGAATGACGCCCTGGCCATCAGAGAGAAGACGCTGGGCAAGGATCATCCAGCTGTGGCCGCGACCCTCAACAACCTGGCCGTCCTGTACGGGAAGAGGGGCAAATACAAGGAGGCTGAACCTCTGTGCAAGAGAGCGCTGGAGATCAGAGAGAAGGTAAAAAAACCCACCAGGTTTAAGATTCATAACAAAGAAACAACTCCATGTGATTATGGTTAAATATATACACGCACACATTCGTCTCCAGGTGTTGGGGAAGTACCACCCAGATGTGGCCAAGCAGCTGAACAACTTGGCCCTGCTGTGTCAGAACCAGGGCAAGTACGACGAGGTGGAGTACTACTACAGACGAGCCCTGGAGATCTACGAGTCCAAACTGGGAGCCGACGACCCCAACGTGGCCAAGACCAAAAATAACCTGGTGGGAACAAGTCCAAAATTTAAGAACATTTAACGCACAGTAACGAAACTTCAGAGTTTGTTTGTGCGTGTTTCGGGTTTCCTGTGATGTTTATTCTTCCACAAGCTTTTCCAGTTTAGACACACGAGTTAACGGCTGTTCTTGTTGCTTCTCCTCAGGCTACGTGCTACCTGAAGCAGGGGAAGTTCAAGGACGCCGAGGCTCTGTACAAAGAGATCCTGACCAGGGCACACGAGAAGGAGTTTGGATCTGTCAACAGTAAGCAGGAGGCGACGCTCCTCGGCTCCTTTTAATCTTTTACTTTGCGTTTTCACTTCCCCTGACAGCTGCTGTGTTTTGGGATTCAGTTTTTTTTTTTTTTTTTTTTTTTGATTTGGCCTCACCCTGATCCCCGCCGTTGCCTTCGGTACTCTCAGCAGGTCAGAGGATTATTTCGTGCCATCGAAGCGTGCGAAGCGGCTTAACGTTGATGTTTCCCTCCCACCGCCGCCGCCGCCACTAAGCCCATCAAACCCTTATGTGCTCACACACCCAGCAGGAGAGAGAGAGAGAGAGAGAGAGAGAGAGAGAGGAGAGAGAGAGAGAGAGAAAAATGTGTTTACATGGATAGAGGAGCTTCATTTAGAAATTTAGGACAATCCCAGGATCGTTATTTTCTGTGCAATTTCTTCTTTTTCCTCATTTGTTTGATTTCTGCAGCTCGTTTTCATGTTTTTTGTTGTTGTTTTTTTTTTGCAGATGACAACAAGCCAATCTGGATGCACGCAGAGGAGAGAGAGGAGAGCAAGGTCAGTTATTCACTTTGACCTTTTTCCATTGATGACAGGCAGACAGGCAGCTATTATGGAAATGGACTGTACGGCAAAATGAGAGTGATGGAGAGCCGCAGACTGTACAAATGACTACAGGGACATTTTTAATAGGATGTTTTAATAGGGTAATGTTTCATACTCGGCTTCTCCTCCCCTCTGCCTCTTTTTATTGTAATCTCTGTCTCTTTCTTTCAGGGTAAGCGTAAGGACTCCGGCCCGTATGTAGAGTATGGAAGCTGGTATAAAGCCTGCAAGGTGGACAGGTGAGTCACACATCTGTATTCACTGGAAACATGAAGCAGGTTGATGATAAAGTCTGCACTAACATGTCGTTGTTGCACTGTAGCTTGATTGTTTCCCTTTTTTTTGTGAGCTGTTTTGGATAAAAGCGTCATTTTATTTGCCTGTTTCACGTGAAAAAGATCTATAAGTTGAGTCGCGGACAGTGGAGATTTATTATAAATGATGTAGCACAGAAATCCTTCCAGTTCGTCCCAGAAAACCAGTGACACTACCAGTCGTGTATTTAAATGGGTTCTCAGGTCCTTAAACAAACACTAACGAGTCCATCGTTTGTTCTCACCTTAATTTGGCTTTGAAAAGCACACACTGGCAGATATCCAGCGCTAATAAAAGGAACAGAAGCGTTAGTTTGACCTCAACTGCGGCCTGGCTAAACTACGTATTACAGCACCGCCATAAAAACCTTCTTATGGCTCAGTTAATGTTTGGCTTGTTGGTGAATGCAGCTTCAAAGTAAACAGGAATAATACATGTTTTTCCTTTTTGTTCTTTTGCAGCCCGACCGTGAACACAACCCTGAAAAGCCTGGGAGCTTTGTACCGTCGTCAGGGCAAACTGGAGGCAGCAGAAACGCTGGAGGAGTGCGCCAGCAAGTCACGTAAACAGGTACAAACACAAACGGCAGCGTCCGGTTGAATTACGGCTGTTAGATTAGTCGACTGGGCTCTTTTACAACGGCTCGGTCAGTTAAGAAGCCCGATTAGTTTAACAGACATTCGCAGCTTTTATTTATTGGCCCATAAACGATGCCAAACGGATTTAAAGATCAGTCATGAAGCTAATGCGTGTACGTCGTAGACGTGCTGTGTGAGCTATTGTGGAAAAAGCTGTGATTTATTCTCCAATCCCTTTAATCACTCGTGTCTAATCTTTGTTTTTCTTTGTCTCTTTGTCTTTTCTTTCAGGGTATTGATGCCATTAACCAGAGTAAGGTGGTGGAGCTGCTGAAGGACGGAGGAGCCGGAGGCAGCGACAGACGACACAGCAGGGAAGGAATCAACGGTCCGGGGGGACAGCGAGGGGAGAACGAGGGCGACGACTCCGCCGAGTGGAACGGGGTCAGTTAACGGACGCCGACTCATTTCACCTCGACGCTAATGATAGTATTAATAAGGTCATCACGTAAAGGTCATCACAACCTTTCAGGCGATGCAGTTAAAGTCATATTAATGATGTAATTCAGTACGGCAACGCAGCTCGTAGCTGCGATTTAAAGCAAAATCACGAGACGGGAGCTCAGTTTTTACAGCCTGACCAGCCTTAACGGGAAATCTAATCAATATTTAATGTTTGTCTCCAGTGAATGCTGACTCGATTTTTTATTTTTTTTTTCCCCCTCAGGACGGTAATGGGTCTCTGCGCCGCAGCGGCTCCTTCGGGAAGATCCGTGACGCCCTGAGAAGGAGCAGCGAGATGCTGGTGAAGAAGCTGCAGGGAAGCGGACCACAAGAACCTCGTAACCCAGGGTGTGTGTGTGTAAACACGCATGTAAATATGATTATAGACCATCTGGAGTTCAATGTAGGCTTCATAATCATTTTTATTGTCTTTTAATAACAATAATAATCAATTAATCTATAAAATGTCGATTCACAACAATCCAAAACCCAAAAACATTTAATCTGTAATGAGCTTCAGGGTTCATTCTTTTGTAAAACATTCTAATTACGAGGTTCGTCTGGAAAAACCACGTTGACCTTGTGAGAAAATTTGAGTTACGCTTGTCACTTGTCACGCTTGTCAGCTTTTCTGGTCAACTTGTGAATTAATCGACTACATTTTTCAGCATTAGGTGCTTTTGTTTCAGTTTGGCCCTTTTAGGCTTCCGTACTCTATGATCACCCTTTTTTATCTGTTAAGTGGCACTGAAACCTGAATGAAAGCGTCGTTCACACCTCTAATGCGACATGTTGCTGAATGAAACTGAATATAACAGTGTGGTTTAAGTATACAAGGAAATCAGATTCTTTGAGCGTGGGCTTGCTTAAAACTGGGCGTGGTTCGGTGAATGCAGAGCTGCAGCAGCTGAACTTTAGACAGAGATGAGTGAGAAAATAATGTTAAACCTCAAACCACATCCACGTAAAGAAGTTAGTAAAGAACTAGTAACCCTTCGCCAAATGCTACGGACATGCAGTTTTATTTGTTTTTTTATGTGACAGGTAAAAAAAGATGGATTTGATATAAAAATACTTGAATATTTGGTTTATACTAAAATATAACTTAACAATAAACAGCGGATAGGCAGAATAACATTTACTGCATCTTTCAGGAGACTTTTTAACGATGTTGTTTTTTACTTGACTTTTACTTTTATAATTGTACTTTTGTGAAGTTTATATTTTTTCGGCTTTTCTTGTCACTGTCAGAGAGGTATTCATTTAAATATTATGTTTGTTACTGACCGCTCTTGTCCGCATGGCGCTGCATTTTTTTAACGGACACCGTTGCGTCCCGGTTTAGAGCGGCTATTTTCTGTATTTTACGCTACTAAATAGAGATTTATTTGTTTTAATCCATCAAGTTGTAACTTATTAAATTTCCTAAAGTGCCTCTTAATTAATAATTAATAAAATTAATAATAATTATAAGAATGTCCAGAATATGTGGGTATGGTTACCAATTTGTGTCCTGCATGGGCCCCATTTTGGACTTTTTGAGTCTTGTTGCACCTTCCACCTGAATACCAATACTGGTTTTTATCTCTGACACGATATACTGATGTTAATGAGTTATTAATGGTTTCATCTCATTGTTTGACTGTCTCGTTTTGCTCAGAATGAAGAGAGCGAGCTCCCTCAACTTCCTCAACAAGAGCGCTGAGGAGACCACACAGGTACGACTGTTGTCTTCATGTGTTCATGTCACCAGCCACGGCACGCGATGTTAACCGAGCCTTTGATGCAATACAATTTGTATCGCCTCACAGTTTGAACATTTTGTTTTCAGGACGCCAGCTCCGGATTCTCTGACTGCAGGGGACTCAGCGCCAGCAACGTGGACCTATCCAGACGCAGCTCCCTGATTGGCTAGACAGAGACAAGAGGAGGCGGGACACGGTGTGGGGGTTTCGGGGGTGGTAGACACGGAGCGGCCCGGCGAGGAGAGGCTGTTTGCAGCTTGGTTTGATCAAACAAACACACCTAAAGCTCAAAGCGAGATCAAACACTTGCACCTGCAGCATATTTTTTAAACAACACTCAGAGAGGGAGAAAAAAAAAAAGAAGCATCAATCGTCACTAAACATCATCCCGTAAGACGCGGTCGCTGCTGCTGCTGCTGCTTCGCTGTACAAACCGCTGCCCTCGATCAGAACAGAGAATATTTAGATACACATTAATCAGCATGCTGCTTACTAGAAAGTGGAATGTCTGCACCTGAACGCCTCGTGTTTTTTCGACTCATAGCACCGTAGCAAACGCATCGTATCACGTCGTGGTGAGTCCGTCTCTTTAGATCTCACACCCTCACGTGCAGACACTCAACCTTGGGTAGGCTAAACTGGTTTCAGTTCAAAGAAAAAACCCATTGCACTCTGTATATTTCACCAGTAGCATGTTTGCTGATGCTAACCGCACATCGAATGCACATCACGGACGGTAAAAAAAAATGGTACGATCCGCTTCGATTTTATCCGAGAAATCAGAGAAAAGAGAATATGAGCAATCTTTTGGGTATTTTCAAAAACAAATCATTAGCACTAACCATTTAAACCTCACTTTTGCCTTCTTGTTTTTTATGTATATACAGTTTTAAATTATTTGATATTTCATTCTTTGTATATAGCGCACATTTGATCTTGTGTTTTTTTCTTTTTGTTTACACTTCATTGGGTTTAAAGACAGTCTCAGCTGGAAAAAAAATACGACTAACGTAAAGGGGGGGGCGAAGACTGGAAAAAAGAAAGATGACGGGAAACGCTGATAATCTGCTGACATTCGAGATAAGCCGCGAGGTTTCAGTCTAAACTGTAATAATGCACTTTTGAACGTGACGGTACTGTACACGGTAGTTTTCACTGCGCCCTCTACTGGTCAGGCTCACGGCGAAAATCTTTTAAAGAAACGAAAAAAGTTGATTTGAAAGGTTTCTCTTGAACACTACCTGCAGCAAGTTAAATTGAACACTAGAATCAGGTAAGTTTCACCGACGTCTACCGTGAAAAAACGTCGGATTTAACGAACAGCCACAAGCCTGAACGATATCGAAGGAAAATGCTGTGAAAGAGACGTTTAAATCTGATTTGTTTACAATCATTAAACTGGGATATTTAAGGCATAATCATTTCAAAAAATTATACTTTGTTGGTTCAAAGCTGACGCAGCTACAATCTGTTTACTTTTATTACTTCCTCTTTGTGAGAATTTGTTTTTGTCTCGTTGACTGTTGCTGAATATGTATCATTTTTGTACAAAACAATCCTTCAGTGTTACGTTTGTCGACACTGACCCGGACGGACGTCATCAGTCGCAATCACTCGCAGAGAATCCGACTGTTGAACGTCCGTCCGTCCTCGATGAATTTTGTTGTGCTGTTTGCTTTTTTCCTGTTTTGGCTCTGAGCTTTTATTTTGAAGGTACTGCAAACTGATTATCTGAATGTTACGTTTCATGTCGGTCTGGTGGCATTCGCACTGGATTTATGGAAGCTGAACTCCACCAAAATAAGACCAATACCGAGCGAGATATCTACAGAATGTACACGAAGCAAAAATCAGGATCGGCACAGGATCGTGTTTATTTATTTTTTTTGCTTTTAATCCACCTTACTCTTTCTAATACAAGAAAAAAAGGTTCATTCTTGACAAGTTTGACTTAAAAACCACGAAGATATTTTGTCCGCGATGGTCGCCACGTGCCGTAAATAACCTAAAGTCGCCCTTCTTTTGATGAAGTCACGTCACTGAGTCTAAAAAAAAAAAAGTGCTTATTATCTATCAGCTTCTGATTGTGCTGAATGTGCGAGGTGACGCAGGGTTTTTTTTGGATAGTAACGAAGAAAAACACGAATGCATGAAGGAACGCGGGAGTTAAGTAAGTGTTGAAACGGAGAAGGAAAAAAGAAAAGTGCTTGGAAAGATGTTAAAAGTGCTTTAAGTGTTGTTCGCAGCAAATAATGTACAGAATTTATCCGTATACGACTTTTATGTGTATGTTTACCGTATGTCACACGTTCACGCGCATAACGACGAAATTCCTTAAATCTCAAACAATGTAGTTGTGTACAAAAGTTAGTTTTCCTGACTGAGTTCCTCTACACACCGTACTGTAATACCAAAACTAATCGATCATTTACCGTGTTGATCAGGCACTTATTCACCCCGGCATCTCAGGCTCTGTTTGAATGTGGCAACACTCCGTAAACGTGTGAGACAGCAGATCCAAAAGCTTGAAAGATGAATCCGAAATTTTGTTTCTGTGACGTCCAAACATTCTCACAGAGATCGGCGCGTTAACTCAGAGCCACGGTTGGTTCATGTTGTGGGTACAAGGGTGTTGTATATGTATAATTTCAGCTTCTATATCGCTGATGATTTGATGGATCTTATTGTGAAGGGGCCAACCTAATGTGTATTTTATCAAAGGTTCAATAAATACAACTTCCACTTTTCAAACTGATTCTGCGTCTCGTACATTTTCATCATCTTCTTCAGATGGTTGTGGCCATTTCAGAGTGTGTGTGTGTGTGTGTGTGTGTGTGTGAGTTGGGAGGTAGAGGTGTTAACCGTACGCTTGTGCACTGAAGCAGCCTTTTTCACAGAGATGAGTTTTGACTCTGTGTGACTTCCTGTCTCAACAACGCCCCGCAAAAAGGAAACCAAGACCCACCAGAGTTCATGTTGAGAATCGGCAACACAATCGCGGACTGATCAGCTGTCACACCGTTGAGATACGATCCTGCGACTGAGGTGAAAGGTTGGCACTTGAATGAACCGGGATTAGACAGTAAGGTCACTTAGATCGAGTGTTTTGAGATGTTCTGTCAGTGCTTTTATTTTGCTAATCTGTCTTTATGTATCTTGATGATATCCTGATCTTAGTACAGGACATGTACACATGTTTTTCTCCACCAGTCAGTGTTAAACATCAGTGAAGTTTGTTTTTTAAGAGGCAAGAAGGTATTTGTTACTTAAAATGTGACTTTTTAGGTCATTCTGGTGATTTAATTAATAAAAAAATGAACAACTTTTGTCCTTTTTTAAGCTTTTTTTTGTGTATTTTCATCAAAAACTAACATCTACACATCACAATCGAATCCCTTCTTGCTGCAGGATCTTTCTCCATGTCCGCAGTGGCTCCCTCCGGTCTAACCAGTCTCTCTGTGTCGGCTCTGGTCCAGTTCCAGCTCGGCCTGTTCAGGGAGGAGGTTCGGGTCCCTGCCAGCAACCTGAGCTATCGCCATGCCAAGAGGCTGGCTGCGGAGATCATAGAGCGCAAGGTAATGAAAAACCTCACAGCAGGGGGGTGGCCTCGTCTCACACTGATGGTTCACACAGCTCACTCATGAGGAACAACACTGAACCTATGAAGTGTCAAGGTTTGAGACTTTCACAGGAAGTTTACATTACTAACAGGAGGTTTGTGGTTTGATGGAACTGGGTACAATTGGGGCACAATGACTGAGTTTTTTTGGAGCCTGCCTCGTACTATAAACCAAAAAGTTTGGATGTTTCAGCCTCTGCTGCTTCATTTTAGACCTAAAATCTGTCTCTATCTTTAGAAATGTGCAAAACTCTTCAACAGAACAGACTGAATTATCTTTAAGTTGGTGTCGGTGTCTGTTTTAATCTGTTTGAAGCACCAGACGGGTGGAATTAGACACAAAAGGAGCATTTACAAGCAATCCTGCAGGTGAAGAAATCTGACATCTGAGTGGAAACTGGCAGCGGCTACAAAAAGCCAAATTGAGCAACAAGGTGCATGTAAACGTCAGTAATATTCAAAGTGTTAATCTGTGAATGAAAACCTTTCACACAGTCCCCCTTGGAAAATCTTCAGTTGATGTTTTTCAAGCCTCCCTCACTCAAAAGTGCCAGGAAGTGGACTTTGAAAGGTCGCCCCGCGCAGAAAGGAGGATTGTGTAGGTTATTATGTGAAAGGGTGGCTTTTTGAAAAAACCACCAAGCGCTCCGACGTCATCGTCGACTGGTGCAGTTTGAATGATGTTGTAGTGGGTTTTTTTTAAGCTGGAGTGTATCTCCTTGACTAACACGTCTCTTAAACCGGACTCTGTCTAAAAATCTAAAGTGAAATGTATGAAATCGATTTAAAAACGAGCCCCTAAGGGCTCATTAGGTAATTTTTAAAAAAAAAAGCCCATCAGGAGACTTTCATCAGCAGCCAGCAGGTTAACGGTGCACTGAAACTGAAGTTGAGGTTAACTAAAGATGAATCGCAGGTGTTGGTCTCAGCTGCTCTGGCCTTCATACTGCCTCAGCTACAGAGACTGTGTGGTCGACAAGAGCGCAGCAAACTTTCCGACCACAACCTCCCTCCACCCGTCTCACACACACACACACACACTTCCCTGAACACACACACACACGGTCTGCTTCGCTTACATCGGCGTTCCTTTTCAAGTTTGATCTTTTTTTGTATTTCCAGGCAGCAGGTCAGCGACCGAGGTCTGAAGAGAGTGTGTGTGTGTGTGTATATATATGTATGTATGTGCGTGTGTGTGTGTGTGTGTGTATATATATGTATGTATGTGTGTGTGTGTGTGTGTGTGATATATATGTATGTATGTATGTATGTGTGTGTGTGCGTTTACTTGTACACAAACCTGACAACACTTCAGATGTGTCACACACTATAAATGTGTCACCGTTGAGGGAAAACCCTGTTTCTAATGTAACGTGCTACTGTTTTAAGGTCACAAAAAACAACTTTGGTTGCAAATTAAAATAGAAATGAAAGAATTTTATCCAGTTATGAACAATGCATAATTATTTAAGATGATAATACTCTCTGTCAGAGTCCTTTTTATTCATGTTAAAACTTCAAAATTGGCAGAATGAGTCGTTTTTACTCACGAGGACTCACAACTTATCTGCAGTCCATCATTTGCAGTATCTTAAGAATCATTTCTGCATGTCATGAAACTTTTTGTATTTTAGCACCTCACATGTTGATGACTGAAGATGTGGTTTTCTGCAAGATATTTGTTATTTCAGATGGTATCATGTTTTTAATGTGTAAATGGGTCGTGGTTTGTGATCGTGTTGAGATTGACTTTCACAAACATCTTTCTGTTTCTGCCCTGCTAGACGTTGAATTTTTTTCTCCCACGTTGCGCTGATTGAATCTCGTTCTCTCTGATCAGAGATCACTAGCTGAGCTTTTTTTTTAACCCTCCACGCTCGGGCAGTTAAACACATCTTTTAATGCTAAAGCTTGATCACGTCTAGAGTGTTTGCGTACGTCTTGTTCACCAGGTTTCCCGCATTTTTGCAGCCGTGATTCAAATCTTGTTCTTGTTCTTGGCACTTGTTCTTCTGTAGTTCTTTGTCTCCAGACTTGAAATCATTTACATAAAACTATAATGAAGCATTACATTAATAAAGCCTTAAAAAGCTTTATATTTAGCTCGTCTTCTGCATTAAGACTCGTGCTGTGACCGTCTTTGCGTGTCTTCAGGCTCCAGACTGCAGCGTGGTGGGCGTCGGGGAGAAGATTCTGCTGTTCCGACATCAGCCCTACTCAGAGGAGCTGCTGCGACGTCTGACGGACCAGGACGAGCTGCAGCATGGAGACCTCATCGAGGTCATCATCGCAGGTCAGACGGCGACGGCGTGGAAACAAGACTGTTTGATTTACTAGCATTATTTAAGAGGAATAGAAGTCTTATTTTGGCGGGAAACTCTCTTGGTCTTTTCGTACCTTGTTACATTTTCACTCAGATCCACACAGGATGTCAAGTTACTGTCAGTATTTATACCAACAAGCTAGTAAATCCGACTCTGGCAGGTTAATCTCGTTACAAGAGAAGCACAGACTTTATTTCAGATGAATGCACTTGAACTTTAGATGTTCTGTAGCAAGTTCAAGTTCATTTCACATCTTGCACTGTCAGTCAACATGTCTGTTTAAATCTGACTCAGAATCAGCGTCAGTGACCGAGATGAGGATCCGTCCACACTCCCTGGTGGTCCAGTCGTACCGGACTCCCACTTTCTGTCACCACTGTGGAGAAATGTTGTGGGGCCTCGTTCGACAGGGGCTGAAATGTGACGGTAATGATCGCTTCATCTGAGAGAAATCTGAGATAGTTTTAAAGCTCTGAAGTGTTTAAATAAGTCTGTCCTCTCTCCTCCGCCTCTCCCTCTCTTCAGGTTGTGGACTAGACTTTCATAAGCGTTGTGCTTTCCAGCTGCCCAATGACTGCAGCCGAGCACGGCGTCAGGTTAGCACCAGCCTCTCGCTGTTTCCTCCACGGCGACCTCGCACACACTCGCTGTCCAATCAGGCGGGAGGCAGTCTGGAAGAGGTAAGGTCACCGTCACAGAGTTGTTGTTTTGTTTTTAGGCCTTTACAATGAACCTCTAAACACACCGACCGTCCGTCCTTCAACAGATCAGCATGTCCAAGCCCTCGTCCAGACCTCCGTCCTGGGCAGAGGCTCCGGTCTGGCTTGGGATCGGGTACGGTGACAAGAGCACGGCGCAGGTCCCTCACACCTTCCACATCCACAGCTACACCAAACCCACCGTCTGCCAGTACTGCCACCGGCTGCTCAAAGGGCTCTTCAGACAGGGGCTGCAGTGCTCAGGTGAGTATTTGATTCAAGCTTCAAAGTCTTAGTCTGTATAGACTATAGCTCATATATCGTCATATCAGATGTAATTATTGGACTCTTTAAAGGAGCAGTTCAACACTTCCACACGGAATATGCTTTGCCTTCTTGCCGAGAGTTCAGTGAGAAGTTTGATACCTCACATGTCTATATTCTAAATAAGTAGCTAGCACTAGCAGCCAATTAGCTTAGCTTAGCTTAGCATAAAGAATGAAAAGAGAGGGGAAACGGCTAAAAAAATCAGCACCACAAGGCGCGATAATTGACAAGTTATATCTCTTTTTTTTTTAAAGATTTTTTTTTGGCCTTTTTGAGCTTTATTTGACAGAGACAGCTTGAAGAGTGACAGGAAATGTGGGGAGAGAGAGATGGGGAATGAGAGCCACAGGTCGGATTCGAACCCTGGGCTGCCGCGGCAAGGACTGAGCCTTTGTACATGGGGCGGTTGCTCTACCAACTGAGCTAAATCACACCCCTTTTTTTAATGCCAATGTAAAAACAAGAAGTTGTGGTTGTGGACTATTTCCTGTTGCAGGAAGAACGCCTCATGTAGCTCATTATTTTCTTAGCCATAACATTATGATCACCTACCTAATATTCATTGCCAGTGCCATCAGGGAATACCATTTCTTGAAAGGGTGTACATGGTCTCTAACAATGTTTAGGTAGGTGTCAAAGTCCACATGAATGGTAGGACCCAAAGTTTCCCAGCAGAACATTCCCCAAATCATCAAGCCAGCTTGACTTCTTCCCACAGTGCATCCTGATGGACACCTTTCTATTAGAACTTTTTCAGCACTTTGAGCTACAGTAGCTCATCTGGGCCGACCTTCACTCCCCACGTTCTTCCATGAAGTTTGGCCGCCCATGACTCTGTCGCTGGTTCATTGCTTTTCCTTCCTTGGACCACTGCAGACTGAGAACACCTCACAAGATCTGCAGTTCTGGAGATGCTCTGACCCAGTCATCGAGCCATCACAATTTGGTGCTTGTCAAAGTCGCTCAAATCTTTACGCTTGCCCATTTTTCCTGCTTCTGACATCGACTTTGAGGACAAAATATTCACTTCGGGTCAGTGGTCATAATGTTATGGCTGTATAAAAACATATGGAATACAGCAAAGAAACAAAGAAAACACAACGAACACAGTTTAAACTTTTAAATATCGATATCGACCTTGGTTGATTGGATGATTGGTTGAACATTTGAAATGCAGCGCTAACTGTTATCAAGCTTTGATGAAATATGTAGTTTAATTAACAACAAGCCAGGAAGAAGTGATTTCCTGACCATTGGGCCACCATTGAGGGTTTTTTGGTCAAACAGCTGTTTCCATGGTCCAGCATGAACTCTCACCCTCTCATTCAGCTCTTTAAAGGACACCTGTTTTATAGTCAGGCTTCTTCTTGCAGCGATGACTCATGTTAATCTTTTATTCCTCCACTCGAGTGACTTTTAAGATGCTCTGTTCCAGCAGCACTTTGACTTTAACGGACCGTTTCAGGTTCAGGAAGATAAACTGAGCCTCCATCGAGGCTCCATTGAGAAAAAACTCCTCACACCAACGCCCGTCACCACATTTCAACCTGCCCCCTCTCTCGTCTCTGCTCATTTGTCAGACTGCAGGTTTAACTGCCATCAGCGCTGCGAGCTGCTGGTCCCCAGAGACTGTCCAGGAGAGAAGAGAGGCGTCAACGGGGAAGGTGAGCAGCCAGCCGTCCCTGGAGGGGGAGGCTCTGGTTTTGTATCCTGGGCTGCGTTAGCTCATGTTTCTTTGAAAAGCCCTCGTGGCTCTGATGTTCCTGTAAGCCTGCGATGAGTCAAAGCTGATTCAGCCTCCATGTTAAAGAGTATTTGATAGATTCAGGACTCATTTTAGATTCCCAGAAACATCCACGTCCAAGTGGTGATCAAAGCTCGAAGAGATTCAAAATGACGGCGACCAGGTGACTTTACTGATCCTGTGACGCTTCCTCTGTATACTTTGTTCAATTATTTGTGATCAAATAACTTAAAAACGAGCCAGCATGCTAATCCTGTAATTATTTATTTATGTAACCTTTATTTAACCAGGAAAGGTCCCAGAAAATCTTTTTCAAGGGAGTCCTGGCCGAGACAAACGGCGGCACAAACTAACCCTAACCCCTAACCCGTCCAGTGTCAGCTTGGATTGGCTCCAGCACCGTGCCACCACCCTGATCGCTTGACCAGGACTCTCTTTAAAAGAGGGATTTTTAAAATCTCAGTGGTCGTCTTTGGTGAAGTGCGTGAGAAAAATGTGACTCTCAGAGATTAAAGCAACTCCCTTTTTCAAGAGATAGATCAAGAATAAGATTTGATTGAAGTTATTTATCAAGAAAAAAAGTTGCGGCTTTTTTGTTTTTCTGTCATTGCAGGTGAAATATTTTCAGGTTTTTTGACTGTCCTTCGAACAAATCGAGTCATTTCAAGGCCTCACTTTTGACAGTTAATCAGTCAACTGAATATTTTCCGTGCGTCACTTTCCCAGAATCCACAGCAGTGGCTCACAGCTGCCCTCCGGACCCAGAGGACGATGATTCAGAGCTCACCATTACGAGTACACTAGAAGTCTCTGACGATGAGATGTCCACTGACGGAGACGCGAAGATGGAGACGAAGACCAAGGACGCCGAGCAACCGCGAGAGCCAATGAGGTCAGAGGGCTGTTAATTATATTCGGATGATGTCATCCCCATTTTTTAAAAAAAAGGTGGTGGTGATGTCAGACGTTTGACTCACACACACACACACACACTGTCTGTCATCCATCACTGAATTCATCTGCATGACACACAGTGACACACAGGGCTGAGCTTTGGGGCCGTGCTGCCACCTAGAGGCTTTCACGGCACACAGCGAGCTCAGTTTAAATCCTTGAATCATTTTTTACTTTCTCTTTCACGTCTTTGCTCCGTCAGTCCGTGTTTCAGCAGCAACATCCCTCTGATGAGGCTCATCCAGACGGTGCATCACACTAAGAGGAGAGCCGGCGGAGTCCTAAGAGAGGGATGGCTGCTGCATCACACCAACACTGACACACTGGTGAGACACACACACACACACACACACACACACACACAGATTACAAGTAGAAGTAAAAGTCCTGCATTTAAAACATTACTTAAGTAAAACGATGTGAGTATTATTAGAAACTTAGCAGTAAAAGTACTCATAACTCATGTCTGATGTTGTTGGATTAATATTCCTGCTGCATTAATGCGTATGATAGTTTAATTCATAAGATCATCACGTTTGTAGCGACGCCGCCCTCTTTCATGAGAAAAACGAGCTGTTTTTTCTTTGTGATGATGTTTTAGAAATAGTTTATTTAACTTAAGAAGTATGATCATTTTCTCGACCCATAAAGTTAAACTTCATCCTTCAGTTTGGTACAGTACAGTATTAAATAAAACTGAAATACTCAAGTACAAGTACCTTGAATTTGTACGTAAGTAAATGTATTAGTTAATGTACGGTTCATGTGTAAAGAGTTTGAAGGTTTGTGATCTGCTGAATGTGCTGCAGATGAGATGAAGCTCTCAGAAAATAAAATAAAAATACTGACACATCTTTAACAAATCATTCCTTTTGACACTCTTTAAGTCTTTGACGCGTCCTTTAACTTCAGATTATAAACAGTTCCTGATGTTTGTGTTCTCAGAGGAAACGTCATTACTGGATCTTGGACTGGAAGAGCATCACTCTGTTCCAGAACGAGAGCAGCACCAAGTACTACAAGGTAGAAGTCATGACGGACAAACACTTCTGTAGACCGACGATGATGTTTTCTATAACAAACACCTCCTCCGCCTCTCCTCCAGGAGATCGCTCTGTCCGAGGTGCTGCAGGTCCGAGGCCCGGGCCAGCTCTCGGTGCCCTCGTTGATGTGCGGCAGCGCTCACTCCTTCGAGGTGGTGACGTCCTCGCTGGTGTACTGCGTGGTGGCCGGAGAGAACGGGCCGGCGTGGGAGAGCGCCATCCGTCAGGCTCTGATGCCCGTCCAGAGCAGCGGAGGAGGACACGGCGAGGAGAACGAGGGTGAGCCGGGGAAAAACATCTGGAACTCTGATATTAAATATGAATCCAAGACTGACTTAACGAGCTTTTAATGTGGGAACATGAATCCAAACTAACGAATGTTTTTAATCACGTAATGAGCAAAATTTAAATTATACAACAAAAAATCTAAATAATCAGAATATTTTTGAACATTTACACAATTTATGTTCATTAAATGATGATTTGTTTTTGTTACAGATAAAGATTCACACAGAGACAGCGTGGTAAGTTCATACTGCTGAATCTATAATCAGTACAGCGAGCAGTGTGTTGTACAGTGTTAAAGTGTGTGTGTGTGTGTGTGTGTGTGTGTGTGTGTGTGTGTGTTTTAGGACATCAGCTCGGTGTATCAGATCTTCACAGACGAGGTTTTGGGCTCGGGACAGTTTGGAGTCGTGTACAAAGGTGAGCTCATTAATAATTTTGCATTAATTAAAAGAAAAAACTGAGAAAAAGTTTCATTATTTTTGGATATTTTTGTGAGAATTTAAACAATAATTAATTATTGATTCACGTTTGTTGGGTCGTTCGCTTCCCGGTAGACAAACTCGATGTTCAGCTGATTGAAAGACTCTCCAGGAGGAAATTAATTGGAATTAATTAAGTCTCTAATTTAGTGCTAATTAACGTGATGTCACAGACCTGTGAAATGAACATTTGAACTGTCAACTTTCTGTTTAAATAAAGTTATAGAAGTGATTATTATTGTTTTTTTATTTGTTCTTCAGGTACTCACAGGAAATCAGGTCGTCCGGTCGCGATTAAAGTCATCGACAAGACGCGCTTCCCGACCAAAGAGAGACAGCTGAGGAACGAAGTGGCCATCCTGCAGGTGCTGATACACTTTATCTTATTTAGTTTATCATAAGATCTGTCACATCTAATGTGTGTGTGTGTGTGTGTGTTGTCCAGAGTCTGTCCCACCACGGTGTGGTCCTGTTGGAGGGGATGTTCGAGACGGTGGAGCACGTCTTTGTCGTCATGGAGAAGCTCCACGGCGACATGCTGGAGATGATCATGTCCAGCGAGATAGGCCGACTCCCCGAACGCAACAGCCGCTTCCTGGTCACACAGGCAAGACCGTTAAATATTTAAATCATGATCATTTTATGTCGTATTTTATGACAGAGGGACCACAAAGGAGTCAAAAGATAAATCTGAGGTGTCATGACATGATTAATAAGATGAAAAATCACGTCTTGTGTGTGAAATATAGAATATTTTTAATTTTCAGGCCTCTAAAATCTGAGTTAAACTCATTTTAGTTAAGTTTAGATAATTTTATCAGACATGAACACATTTGTAAAGCTTCTTTCTCTTCATCACTGTGTAGTTTTGACCTGTAAGAGTGGATTTGTGTCCAGTTTAGAGTTATTTTTATGTTTACGTCTAAAATCGGAGCAAAATTTGATTAAAACTAATCAGAAGAGTTTTCATGAGTGTTTTGTTTTGTCTCTGTGTGCGCTGCAGATCCTCGAGGCTCTGCGGTATCTCCACTTCAAACACATCGCCCACTGTGACCTGAAACCTGAGAACGTGCTGCTGGCCTCTGCGGACCCTTTCCCTCAGGTGTGTGAGCTTCTGTTTCTCCGCGACGTGTGTCACCTTGTCACAACAGTCGCAGTCAACAATCCGCTCTGCGCCCCGTCAGGTGAAGCTGTGCGACTTCGGCTTCGCCCGGATCATCGGCGAGAAGTCTTTCCGTCGCTCCGTCGTGGGCACGCCTGCCTACCTGGCGCCGGAGGTCATCAACAGCAGCGGCTACAACCGCTCTCTGGACATGTGGTCGGTGGGCGTCATCATGTACGTGAGCCTGAGCGGCACGTTCCCCTACAACGAGGACGAGGACATCAAACAGCAGATCACCAACGCTGCGTTCATGTACCCGAGACAACCCTGGGCCTCCATCTCACTGGAGGGTAATCTCTTTTAAATGCTGATGCATTCAAGGACCTTCATTTAATACAGGAAATAAGAGTGTTTTCATTCATATTTGATGATCATGATCTTTACGCTCACTCCTGCTGCACAGCTCGACTTTGCAGAAGGTTTCTTCTCCTGTTGGCCACTGGGTGACTCCAGTGAGCCACTTTTAACCCAGAGGTAACTCCTCATCTGTCTTTCCAGCCGTGAGTCTCATCAACAACCTGCTGCAGGTGTCGGTCAGACGGAGGTTCAGCGTGGGCAAAGCTCTGGGACACCCGTGGCTGCAGGTCAGACACGTGACGCGTGTTTATGGTCTGATACGAGCAGGATTATAAAGTCAAGAACAATGACCTGTTATGTTTTCTCAAGTGTCTTAAATGTAGTTTTCCTGACGCGTGTTTGAGTTTTCTGTGACATAAAGGTGGTGTCTCTTATTTCTCCCCCCGTCAGAACTTCCAGCTGTGGTGCGACCTCAGGGAGTTCGAGCAGAGGTTGGGCTCCCGTTATCTGACGCACCGGGGGGACGACGAGCGCTGGATACGCTACGCCCAGGAGAGAGGCCTGAGCTTCCCGTCGCACCTGTGCTGGGACCCCGACAACGACACCGACATGTGACCTTCAGCTCGGAGGTTAAAGGTCGGACAGTTTGTCGTCTGTACAGCTGAGATAAAACCAAAGATGAGGAGTTATCTTTCATTAATCCACAGAACAATTATCAATACTTGTAGATCTTTTTTTTGTCTAGTTCTAATAAATTAAAAAAGACACAGACACCTGCTGTTTAGTAATATAATTTTCCTTTTTTATTCCAAGTTGTGGTTTTTAAAATTTAACTGTGTGAGTTTTCGTGGCATCGTGATGATGGACAGCATGAATGTAGGAGGAGGAGGAGGAGGAGGAGGAGGAGGAGGAGGAGGAGGAGGAGAACGGAGCACAGATCAAAGTTTGAAAAAAAGTCATCATCACGCGCAGGGAGGAGTCGACTCGCACTGATTATCATGGCCGACCTGTCGATGGGACCCTATTTTTTGTTTTTCTCGCTGACGTAGGCCTGCTATGGTCGCACGTCCAGCATCTTCTTATTTTGTCCACAACTTTCCTGATGCCCTGTCGTCTCGCTGCTCGACGCCTCACCTCTCTGTCTGTCTGTCTGCCTGCCTGTCTGTCCCTCCTCCGTCATGTCTACATTGCGATGTTACATTCAGGAGAGAGGTGTGTGTGGGATCGTTCTCTCTGGCCATAACAGTTCGTCTTTCTGTCTTCGTTCTTAAGTCCAGCCATGGCCCCTTTTTTCAAGTCTATGATCACCCACAGTGCTTCGCTCTGAGTTGCTCTCTCTGCCTGCTGTCTTCATCTTAATAAATCAGTGCGTTCAAAGTTAAAAGGTGCTCCCATTCGCCCTCCGGTTCTTCCTGAGCTTAAGGCTTTAAGATCTTCACGTTTCACAGTTCTTTATATTTTATTTTTTATTTAAACAGAGTGAGACTGGCTTTGTAACATCGTAGCACCTGACTGACTTTGCTCCTCTGCTGACGGGCTCCTAATGATGCCGACGTGTGTGTTATTTATCTATTTATTCATGTTGCAGTGATTAAGGAAGAGTCAGAGACTCGCAAAGACAGCGTTTCTAAACTTCAACATAGCATGCATCTGCACAAATACACAACCAACCAAGCCAACTGACCAACCAGCATTTTTATCACGTTCTCTTCTTTAATTTACCCTTCTACAAAAAAATATGTCATCTGAGAGAGAGGGCGAGAGCAGGAGGCTTTGCTCGAAATCACTCGAGATTCTTTTCTCTCCCTCGTGGCCTCCTTCTGTCTCCTACAGGCGGGTATGTTCATATATGTATGCCGCTTACATAACTTCAGTGCAATACCCGGCACGTTTTCCTGGTTTTTAAAGAGGCACTCTGACAGAAGTGAGGGACAAAGCTGACCGGTCCAAACAGAGCTGCTAACGTTGGAGCAAAGTCTCCTACTCTCACCCTCTCTGGGCAGTGTTTTTTTTTTTTTTTTTAGGGGGGGGGGGTGGATGGATGGGAGGAGGAGGAGGAGGAGGAGTTGGGGGAGAAGGGGGAAGAAAGTTAAGATCTGAAAGAGGAAAAAATGATAAGAACAAAGAATATAGAAGGACAGTGGAAGGGGTTTAAATCGCTCTCTCCACAGAGGAGAAATATTCGGAGCTGGGAAGAGGGGATGGGAGTAGGAGGAGGAGGAAGAGAAGCAGGTTTATAAGTCGCTCTCTCCGTAGAGGGCGCTGGAGAAGGAGATGTAGTCCAGGGCGCCGGAGGGGCTGTCGCCTCCGACGTACCTGGTCATGCGGCTGATGCAGTACTCGGCCTGCTCGGGCGGCAGCTCTCTGCGCAGCTCCTCCACTGTGATGTAATTCTGGAGGAGAGAGGAGGAGGCGAGGTGACTTGATGAACACTTTAATTCACTCTCGAGCCATTAAGAAAGAATTATTATTGTTATTATTCCAGATTTTAAAGTGAAAAACAGGATTCTCTGTATCCGTCTTCGTACCTTGTCTGAGGCCAGAATCTTGAAGGAGGCCATGACCTGTTCTGCGGTGTCGGTCTCGGCGGTCTCGCGGGTCATGAAGTCGATGAAGGCCTGGAAGGTCACCACGCCTGTGTTGTTGGGGTCCACCAGGGTCATGATACGAGCAAACTCCACCTCACCCTGTCAGACAGAAGAGGATTTTATTAGTCCGACATCAGGCAGTAAAGTTTAATGAAGTTCTACTTAATACAAGAGTTCATGTTGGTACTGACCAGATCGTAACCCATGGAGATGAGGCAGGCACGGAAGTCGTCTGGGTCCATCATGCCGTTTCTCTTCTGCAGAGGATAAACACAGTTTTGTCTTAAACTTAAGGTTTCTAGACAATGACAAGATCTCTCTTAAGTGAAGACTTTCAGGAGAACAATCATCCGTCACATGATCTGAGATCTCTCCTGTGGTTGGTTGTTTCTAATGCGTGTGTCTCAGATTCCTTTTTAAGGTCAGTGAACGCCTCACCCTGTCGAAGTGGTTGAAGGAGGCCCTGAACTCGTTGAGCTGTTCCTGGCTGATGCCCTTGGCGTCGCGGGTCAGGATCTGGTTCTCCACCTCGTTGATGGTTCTGGCGATGGTGGTGAGCAGCTGCTCCCAGCCCACGCGGACGTGCTGCAGGGGTGGAGGAAATGTGAACACTTTAAGCACAAAGCAGAGGGTGGAGGTTGAAGTCATGCAGTGATGTCCACCGTACCTCCATGGTGTAGTTGGTGTGCTTGTTGTCGAAGATGAGGGACTCCTGGCTGAGCTGGTGGTCTCCCTCCAGCTTGTCGATGTTGGATTTGTAGTTGATGATGTTCTGCTCGTACTGCTTCAGGCTGTTCATCTGTTCCTCCAGGGAGCCGGCGATGTCCACGGACACGTGGCTGATCTCCTGGAGATGCAGAGGAGAGGAGGGAGAACTCTGTGTTTGTATTTGCTCTTGTATAATACGTGTGCTGTCGTGGTGAAGCGTTACAGTAACGCCGTACCTCCATCTTGGTTTGAATCCAGGGTCCGATGATGTTGGCCTGGGCAGCGAACTGGCGCCTCAGCCTCTCGTTGGCCTGCTGTCTGGCCACCTCCTCCTGGAGCATTTGGTCTCTGAGGGGAACAAGGTGCTTCACCTGCAGGCGGGTGAAGAAATCAGACGTGAAGGACGGCTCGTCTCGGCTGAATATTTAGTGGATTACATAGAGCTTCTGTCCAGCTTATTTCTTTAATGATTCAAATCTATTTTCTCAGCTGTAAGACATCTGACAGATTGTGTTCTGCAGTTATTTTGATGTGCACTGAGCGCAGTATTCAGTGTCGCTCTAACCTATATGTACTGCACTATTTCTGACCCGTCTCTATGTATGTACTGTGCTTATTATTAGCCAGATGACCAAAAGAAGTGCACAGAGTGAGGTTGACATTTCCTGTTTACACGTCGTCCACTTTAGTTTGTTTTTTAATCTATAATGATAAATCAGTTGTTTCACATGCTGATTCTCGGGGCGCGTTTGCTTCAACTCACAGCGTCCCACTTATTGCTGACGTCCTGGGGGGAGAGGGTGGTGTAAGGGTTGATTCCGGACAGCTTGATGCCGTAGGTCTGGGCGATCTTCAGGATCTCGTTGTGGATGCCCATGGTGGCCATGCGCTCCTTGTCGGCCTCGGGCAGGGTGGCCTTGAACTGGTCGTGAGCGGTGATCAGACTCTGAAGGAGAACGGAGGAGAAGATAAAAATAATGATGTTTAACGTGGAGGCTCCGGAAACTTTACCAACATTTCCCATTTATAGAATTTATTTTTTTGTGTGTTTTGCATCATTTCTTTCTCATGAACTCTCTTCCTGTTTATTCTTTACTCTATTACCGACTCCTGGAGACGTCCTGTGCAGACATTTAACCTCTTAAGTCCCCAGTTGACCCCCCCGGGGTCGCTCCACAACAAAAAGCATGAAACACTACTACTACTAATCAACTGATTAAACAAAAAGATGGCTGTACCTGGATCTCCTCGATACTGTGGACAATGAACATGTCCTGCAGGTCCTCCATGGCTCCGTCCATCCAGTTGTTGAAGGGTGCCGCCCTCTTGGCAAACTCCAGGTACAGCTGGTCGATGGTCTCCCACAGCTTCTCCACGCGCTGTAAAACACAGAGAGTGTTTTTGGTGGACGAAGAGCTCATTGGCTGCTCTAACCTGAACTATTACACTGTCGTAATGTGCTTCACCTCCAGCGAGTCCCTCCTCTTCTGGGTGAGGGTGCCCAGGTTGTCCCACTGGTCACAGATGCCCTGGCAGCGGCCGTTGACTGTGGCAGCATCGTGGTAGTCCAGCTCACTGGAGGAGACAACAGAGGCGAACACGGCACCGTTAATCGTCGATAAACGATCAGATCGGGAAGATTATGTGAATTATATAAAAGTTGCAGATCACCTGCCGCCTTTAAAACTTCTCCCAGAAGTTCTGCTCACGTTTTTACCCCAAATATCTGGAGCCTACGTTAAAATATTTAAACCCATCACAGGATTTTTATTCTCCTCTCTGAGGGGTCGTCTGAGAACATTTTGCTTTTCAGTATTTAATATCTGCTTATGAAGTAATGAATAATAAATGACGGGTGGCTCGCATACGTTTTCAGCTCACGTTATACTGTATATAACATCAAAGAGATCACCTCGAAACGCTCTGTGAGAAAAGAAGAAGAAGCCCTGAGGAATGGTGAGGAATAAGGAGATCAGAGGTTTCTGCTCCTTCATGAACCACCCTTTCATCTTTTTATTCCTCTCATTAATATGCTTTCAACTCATCTGCTCTCAACGTACAACGGCCATTAGGAGTCCTTAAAGACTTCAGTGGCTCACTTCCTCCTCTCCTGTCCCCTCGCGACAGTTTCCTTCTCTCGATATGAAACCCTTAAAAAAAAAAAAGTTCCCGTCCTCGCTCTCTCTCCGTCTTACTTCAGCTCCTGGGCGATGGCAGCGATCTGCTCCACTCTGTCCTGGTGAGCGGCGAGGTCGCTCTCGAACGCCTCGTGCTTCCTCATCAGGGCTCTGATCTCCATCAGAGAGGCCGACTCGTAGTCCTTCTGGGACAGCAGGTCCTCCTTACCTGGAACACAAGACGGTTTGACCTGTTCACCACCTGATCTTCACTTTTCATTTATTTTGCAGTTACAACTACATAAATTATATAAAAGACAAACTAGTAATAGAAAAAAAACATCTATACAAATAATAATGACAATAACTAACGTCAATATAAAAGCACAGATATGAGCCTGATATAAGTGTGTGTGTAAGTGTAGTTGGTCAGATCTGCAGTTAAACAGGCTTTTAATCATCTTTTGTAACATTTTATTTTGCCGGGTGGGAAAAGCTATTCAATAATTTGGTAACGCTAAATTTAATTAATTAACTCTGCAAGTGAGAAACTTCAGAGGATGAAGATCTAAAGATGAGCCAAGTTGAATAAGAGTGAATATTATCATCATTTAAATGTATCTTATAAATAAAAACACATATTTGATGTTATTATTCTGATCTTGTATTCTTTCCTCCACTGTAGTTAGACCTTTATCTCGGTTTATTAGAGCCATAAACTACTACAGATCTCTTTATATTGTGTTTTTATTGATTATTCTGTGGCATTTATTCATAATTACAAAGTGTTTGAGCTTCACTGCACAGATTCTTTGTCTGTGCTCACCTTTGATCGTGAGTTTAACACGTGAACATGATTTTATAACGTCACAGCTAGTTTCGGCGTCCGATAATGCAACTTGAAAAAGTGTGTCGGTGGTCCGTACCTCCGGTCCAGGCCTCGTGCATGGCGCACTTCTGCTTGAACTTCTCAGCCAGATGATCGAGTCTCTCCAGGCGGCGGATCTCGGTCAGCAGCCACTCCTCGTAGCCCTTCTCCACCTGCTCCAGACCCTTCCAGGCGTTGGCAATATCCTGGAAAAAGAGAGAGAGAGAACAAGAGTTTTAATGACATTTGTTTGAGGGAACTGAATGTTCAGCATTCAGATTATGAGCACATTTTAATATCTATGTAAATTTCGGTTATTAGCAAATGAAGTGCAGCTTCAAACTCAGCTCTAATGTCTACAAAATGTTCTGTGCCCTTTCTTTCTGCCTTTTTCTAGTAAGTATGTTGTTCAGTGACTTTGTGTGTGTAGTTAACAGAAGATCACAAACTAGAGGGATTCAGAGGATTTTACAAGCTTTAGAGGACAGATAATAACATGGGGGGGAAGTAATCCTCAGACTGACGCCAAAGCCTGAAAAATCTACAAAGATGCCGCGCAGCAACAGTAATATACGAAGCTATCTCGCTCACCGACACCATCTTGCCCTCGGAGGGCATGAAGGCGGGCCTGTTGCTGAGCCTCAGCTTGGTCTGCAGGGTGTTGAAGTTGATCTCCAGCTGGCATTTCTCCTGCACGCGGGGTGGCTTGTGGATGCGGCGGTAGTCACGGAAGTCCTCCAGCTTCTGCTGCATGGCGCGCATGGTCTGCTCCGCCGCGCGGTTCTCCAGCCAGGGGATGGTGCGACGGATCCATTCCAGCAGCTACAGAAAGAAAGGAAACATGACGTTATGTGTGTCCTGTATGAAATGTGTCTGCTGTCCTGTAACTTTGTGACTAAAGCTGATTCGCCTGCATTGATTTTAAAGCTGTGAGTCGATGATGATCAGAAACTTTCGAGACTTTAAACTGCTGGAACGCAGAGGAGGACGTGCAGGACAGACTGACTGTGGGAGTGTTTGGTTGCAGCGGTTTTCTCACCTCGCTGGCCAGCTTCTCGTACTCCTCCATCAGTTTCTCGTTCTCCTGGTTGACGGCCAGCACCTTGCAGATACGGTTGGCAGCCGTCTCGGCCTGAGAGAGAATAACAATTAATATACATTCACAACCTGTCGGATCTCTCACATTCATTCATTAGGGTTTGCAGTTATATCGTGTTTATGTATCAACAGCTGATAACATGTCTGTCATACACAAAGCAACGACATAAAAACAACGTATCTCTGACCTGCTCGGCGCCGGCGAAGGCGTGGTAGAAGCAGGACACGTAGGTCATGATGGCCTTCTCGTCAGGTTTGGGTGTGTTCACAATATCTGAGGGTGGAATAAAAACAATTATAACAACCGTCCTGAGTGATGGGTCACCTTAATATTCTGTAACGCAGCTTTGTTAGGTTGGTTTTTTTAAATAGATGCAAAATAAAACATCTAATTAGACTTTTATCACTTTAGAATGCAGCATAAAGTAAAGAAACATCACGATTTTCTCTTATGAGTCATTTAAAACATTTCTGGAGGTCGTTCAGCTTCAACAGATGCTTTTAAAATGATTTAAAATGCTTCATTTTTTTTAATGAAGATGGACGAATTTCAAGTAAGGAGGACTTCTCGTCCTTGCACCATCTGCCATCGTGTACTGCTCTTTGTTTCACCTTCAGCGTCAAGCATCTTGGGGATGTCCAGGAACTTCTCAGCCACTTCGAAGGCAGTGTTCAGGTTACCAATGGGGTCGTCCTACAGGGGGGGGAGACACAGTTACTGTAAGGAGCACACTGGGTGTGTCAAGACAAGAATCATAATAACACTCACTGTAATAAATCGATTTTATAAAGCAGTGTTGGCTTTGGATCACATTTCCTGCCTCGTTTTTCATCAAGCACCTGCTGGAAAGTTTGGAGGAGGACGTGTTTCCTCTTTGTTAACTGACCACTGATCAACAGGAACACACACTTTTCATCTGTTCTATAAATGATCTAGTTGAAATATTCAGAGCAGATTATCGGCTATAATCCAAAAGAAGATCCAACACTGCTCTGATGTGTTACTTAATCAGGAGGCTGTGAATTTGGACGTGTAGGACACCAAACGAAGAGCTCAAACATTGAAATCAAACTGATTGTGATGCTGAAAGTCCGTCTTTAAAATTCAGTACACAGAGAGAAAATAAAGCAGATCAGAAGAGGAAAAAAACAAGAAGGAAGGACAGAGCACCTTTCTCAGTTTGGAGTAGTCAATGAGGTCAGGTCTGTGTCTGTGGATGAGGGCGCACAGAGCCAGGCCGTCCTTCCAACTGAGCCACGAGAAGAAGAGGAGGAGGAAGAGGAAGGTGGGAAGATTCATGAGACAGAGGAGGAGGAGGAGAAAGAAAGGTAACAAAACAGAATTAGGAAAGGTGTACGGGTCGAGACGAGGGTGTTAAATGGGAACAGATAGTTGGAAAAGAGGAAAACAACATGGTCAAACATTCAGTTTAAGAAGAACGTAGTTGCAGTTCCCTGTTGACGCCACAGTTCGGCGTTGTTCACCCACCTGATGTGGAAGTTCTGCACGTTGACGTTCCTGTAGGGGGCAGTCTTCCTCTGGCACCACAGCAGCAGACCCTCCTTAGCAGAGGTCTCTGGAAACAGAAAAGAGAGGGAGGCGGTGAGGATTGTAGCACAGAAGAAAAGAGATATTATAAAGCATTATGATTTAAAAACGTCCAGGAACAAAACACAAAAGAGAAGCTGCACGGTTAGGATGGAGATCTGGTGTCATTGTAGCTGATGTGTCTGCAGCCGGTGCTTTGAACAATATTGTTTCCTGCACTAGTGGAGACGCGTTATGAGAGGTCAGAAGGAGGTCGACGGGCAAAAGAAGTCAAGCTATATGACAGCAAAAGATATTGAAGAGCCGGAGCAATAAAAGGAGACTTAAAGACGATGACTTGGAGGTGAAGGTCAGACGTGTGAGAGGACGAGGCCTGAGCCTTTATGAACAAGAATTTATAGAGTTGACCCGTCTGATGACAAGGAGCACACGAGTATGAAACAAATGACACGTGACTGATGTGTGAAACTCGACATGTCAGAGTGATGTTTGTGCTTTTTGCCGCTCAAGTGTGAAATTTATGGACTCTGATGATACTTGAAGACGAACAACGTGTGATTTTTGTACAAACATCAAGTGTAAAACTGATTCTGTTCGACTTTATTGGTGTGAAAAATTAAAAACTGGGTCTGCTCATGTGACGGTCATGGTGATTATAGTCAGCTTTAATCAGGTTTGTCAAAAATTGCCTCATATAATATTAAACATGTTATAAATCGCTCTCATTCTCATTTGAATTTCTTTTAAAGAAATAGTTTGACATTTGAATAGTTTGCTTTCTGGCCGAGAGTTAGAGAAGATATTTAACACTCTCATTAGCTCAAGTTATCTGTCGTTTAAGTGTCTAAAAGGCAACTTTAACGTTGTTTTTAATGTTGCATGTACTTATTTTAAAAGTTTACGTGAACACACACCTTCCACAGAGATGTCCTGGATGGCAAAGCGCAGGATGATGGTCCAGATCATACCAAGAGTCATCTTCACATTACCGTCGACAATTTCTGTAAAAAAAAAACACAACACACACGATGGAGATAAACAAAATCTGAAAGACTAAAAGCAGACCTCTCAGTCACGACTCTCTACGAGGTTAAAAGTTTAATTGCCTGCGTCTTTTGAAGCCGTTTCTGTTGAGACAAATTGAATTTTCGCACGGCCTGAAGGCGAAAAAGGGTGAAGAGAATTAAAGTCACACGACAAAAGCGAGCTGCTTTTGAAGTCCTGTGATGTGAATGCTGCATGACCCCGCTGAGCGTTTATCCAGTTTAACCTCAGAGAGTCAAGGCTGTAAACATGTATCTGATGAAAATCAGCAAGAACGCAGCTTGAAATATGCATGGTGACTCAGAGTAGATTCAAATATGTTGCCATAGATTCAAACACTTGCACATTGCAGTTAATTCTTCATATTTGCTGCCAGTCGGGCGATCTGTAGTTTACTTTCCTGTCACTGCTGCCAACTCATCTGAATTCTCCCGACGCTGTGAACTTCACCAGCCATCTGGCGCTCAGAAATAGGTCCAAGAAATGCAAATACTATGTGACCTTGGCATATTAATTAAAAAAAAGAGAGACGGGAATAGGTAACAGAAGGAGGAGAAATAATAGAACGCTCACCCTCAGCACCGATAGACACCAGTTTGACTCCCTTGCTGCAGATGAAGTCCAGGGCTTTGTTCACGTTGGCGATCTTGTGGAAACGCATCTTGCCTTTATCGGGCTTGGGCAGCCTCTCGCCTGAAAGACAAGAAGAAGATTTACAACAGCTGACACGATTAGGCAACCATTTACATAACAGATTAACTCTTAAAGTTAATTTATCAAGCAAAAACGTCAAATATTCTCCAACTCCAGCTCGAGAAAATGATCAATAAATGATGAAAATAAACAATATTTACACCCGATAGTTAGCAGTATGTTGTTTAAGCTCAGGCTCCCAACAAACAACCTGTGTAACATTTATGTTGTTTGGTTATCATTCCTATGGATCTGTTCATGTAGTATCATGTCTCTGTTTCTTCACCTCCAGTTTCACTCTTCAATACTGACTTTTTTAATCACCTGTGTTAGTTAGATGTGTTTCTGTAGCTCTGAAATTAAAGCTAATGAGTAAAATGTTACCATAAACGAGAAAGATTATGGATAAAAGATGAATTAAACTATCAAAAAAGGTACAAAAACAAGCAACCGCTCTCATTATGTCTTCAGTATTTGAGACGAAGTGATTAAATATAAAATGATCATTAAAGAGGATCAACTTCTCGACAAAGAAAGTGACAAAAAACAGCAAAAACCTGAGTTTTTCCTCATCTTTAAGAGCTTCCAAACATCATCCACAATGACCCTGTACGTAAACAACGAGTGTGTGTGTGCATGTGTGTGTGTGTGTGTGTGAGATCCACCTGATATGACCTCCAGCAGCAGCATGAGTTTGAGGCCATTTCTAAAATCCTCTTCAATGTTCTCGATCTGTGTCCCGGCCTTCCTCAAGTGGGAGTTACACCAAGCTGTGAAGGTCTATGAGGGAGAGAAGATGGAGGAGGTTACACTCACACACACTGACAGCAAGCACAATAACTTTACCTGCACACACACACACGAGAACACACACATATATATTTATTTATGTGTATGTACACACACACACACACAGCTTGATGTTTCCCTTTCGAGAGCTGACTAAAAACTGCTGAGCAAAGCCCGAACCGTCCACTTCAATTTGTGACCTTGTTATCGTCGTGGCTGCTGACGGTGAGAGCGCGCAGACACACAGACGGTTCTGTCAGTTTGACAGCCGCTGTTGACTCAACAGTGCTGAAACAAGTTGAAACTGACTTCTGGTTTATATTATTATTTACTCGGAAAATCATGCTGGCGCCTGTGGGAATCACCGGACGAATACAGAAACACTTTATGTAACGAATGTGACGCGCGGACGTTACACGATTACATAAGAAGGATTCGCTTTAAACATCAGCAGTGTCACATTTACCAAGTGTAGGGGTAAATTATTGAAAGACGTGATCACATCAGAATAAAATTACATAAATAAACGAAGAAAAAATGCTTTTATTTTTCTATTAGATTTAATATATCTCAAAAAACAGAAGTCGAAACGATGGATGAATTAATAAACTGTTAGATTCATCATGCAATTAACAAATCTATTTTATTTCCAGCTTCTCAAATGTGAAGATTTGGTGCATATTCCTGTTTTTGAGGAATACAGGAAACATGCCATTAGAAAATCTAACCCTGAAACATTCGAGTGATATTTTTCACAATTTTCTGACATTTTAAAGACTTTTAATCTTTTTAAAAAAACGACTTATCAACAGATTTATTGATAATAAACTGAATACATTTTGGGTGCAGCCCTGATGTGTTTATAAAGTGGCTACGCCTCTTTATTAATCAGTAGGCTTTATTAATTAGTAAGGAGGTTATCGACCTGTCGCCTGTCATAACTACCTAACACCCAGGTGTACACTTCACTCACTTTGCCCATCTGTTTGGTATTTTGGCTGAAATTTGATCGTAGATGACGCTCCGAGAGGAGACGTCTCAGAGCAAGAGATGCTGCAGGGAACCAGTTTCACTTTTAACCGTGGTTTCATAGTTTTGTAGCTCAGTTTCTGTCACTTGCAAATAAAGACGGGTGAGTTAAGAGTTGTCAGTGTGACATAAACAAGCAATAAAGCAGAAAATGGAGCTTTGCACAGTTTATAACGGCATGTAACCCCCTCGAGTTCAACACGTGAGATCTGCAGTGTTGTGAAATAAATGAATGCATTATAATCGTGAAACTGGGATTGTTCCTCAAACTATAAACCACTTGTTTGTGGCGCAACATCAGCAGTAAACCACCAGCAGTTACGTTAAAATCAGCATCAAAAATCACTTTTAACGTGGTTGAAGTAGGAACACTGTTAAAGCGGCCTGCATTGATCATAATATGAGTGATTCTTGGAGCATCTGTTGTCCACAGCTGCTTCATACTGTAAGAAAAGCTTCCTCAGTTCAGTAATATGAAGGCAGCAGGACAGATACGTTGATAAATCTGCCGCCTCTGATTTGTGAGCTGTCGCTACAGAGCGCAGGGCCGTTACATACGGCGGTCCACTGTGTTTACTTTCATTAAATCAGGTTCACACAGTTCTACACGCGCTGGCTGGTTGTAACTCTGCACTATCTAAACAACCACCGAGAGCCGTTATGTTCAATTGAATTGTATATCCTCCACAAAGCTTGATGTATCCATGCTGAAGCATGCCGTGATCCGTCTGATAAGTCCTGCTTTTGTGTTGCAAGAGTCGGTGCTGCGTCTTTCTTTCATTAGGTGGATGCGGCGGTGCGTAATGGCCTGAGAGCAGACGGTGATGTAAAATGACTCTCTGCCAGTGAGTGCTTGCTTTTGGTCTGTCTGGAAAATTGCCTAATGCACGTCGGGGACAACTCAATTGGCTCCATCAGGCCATTCAATCAATCACCGAATGGTATTTTGAGAGGCTTTCATAGCGTTTAGCTTCAAATGTGAATACGGGGAGAGTGTGTGTGTGTGTGTGTGTGTGTGTGTGTGTGTGTGTGTGTGTGTTCATGCTGCTTACTGTAGAGCCAAACTTTGCCAAGGTTTGGAGGACGTGTGGGCGCAGGAGCAGAATAAGTACATGAGCTGAATAACTAACTACAGATGATAGCGTGGGCGGAGTGAGGAGAGAGAGGCCGAGCACAGACACAGAAAGAGAAATGTATAAATTAGCAATGAAACGGGGTTTGTGCTCAGTAGGTGAGAGCATAAATTTTCCATTTCAGCGGAGCACACTGAACAACCTGCAAATCAAAATGTACACGTCCTCGTACAGTACGTGGGCGTAAGTTTACATCCGTGCGTGCTACCCGCGTCTATCGGCTTGCACTCGAGCGTGACTGCAGAGCTGCATCGGTGGACGGAGAGGCAAAGCAGCAGAGACAGACAGACAGAGGAGAGGAGCGATGGTGACAGGGAGGGAGAGAGAGGGAGGAAAAAGAAACTGCGTGTTTTGACAGAGAAAGTAGAGAAGCGGTGCAGGGAGACACTACACATCTCTACACTCACTGAAAGCTGAAATCAGGGATCCAAGAAGTAAAATATCATTTCTGACGACACAACAGGCCGATAGGAGGACGCTTTGATTACGCACATGTGACGCGAGTGTCTAAAACTGTAAAAAAAAAAGTTCATATTTGCGATGATTGCTCAGCGTTTGTCATGCGAGGAGGAGAACATTACAAGTTTAATTGCCCGTCACCCCAATCATCACGATGAATTTGTGAAGAACAAAGACAAACAGGCACCAGCAGAAAACCCTGTCAGCTGTCGTTTCTCTCAAGGTGTTTAAAAGCATTGTACTCAATGTCTGCGTCAGCCATCACGATAAGAAGAGGAATAATATGTTAATTCAACCGTAGGAGCGTCTCGATGCTGCACATGTCGGTACTGGCAATCAAAATGATGTTGGAAAGTGTCTGCAAAGATCCAATATCGTGCATGTCTAGCTCAAATTATTATTTGATTAGTTGACCAGCAGAAAACTGATCTGAAATCTGCCTTGTCATTTGTGAGAAGGTGAGAATAAGTATCTTTAACCTAAAACATTTAAAAACTAGAACCAAAAATCAGATAAAAACTGCTGTATGCTGGGCACAATATCATATTTGGATATATATCATAGTTTCAACCATCTGCACAGCAGTACAACTCAACCTTCGAAAGGTGCTCGACTATTTCCATTTTATGCAACTTTATACTTCTACTCCAACACTTACAGGACAATATAGTACTTTTTATTTAACACATGTAGTTATTTTCCCATTAAATGTTTTCTATAGATAAATATATGATCCGACTTATTACAGGTTAAACTACCTTAATGTGTAAACGAGTAACAATTAACGCCAGAGTTTGAGGATTCTTTCATATAAATGCAACAAAAGCGCCATAAAGATCCATCAAATTAAACTTTAAACACTTGTGAAGTATTTTTAGACTGTAGTATTTGTACTTTTACTTTATCTGAATACTTCTACTTTTAGTAGCAGCTGACTGAAACATGCTGAGTCGCATTTTTCTTCGCAAACTTTGCTCAAAAGTTAAAAAAACACATTTTTCTATTGGAGCTGAATTCCAGGATTTAAAAGGCCAAAGAAAGACGCTTGTAGAAAGAGAAAAGCGCGAGGCAGCGAAGTGGAGAAGCGAGAGGAGTGACAGGAATGCCCAGGCTCCGGTGTAATTTGATGTAAGGGTCTGGAGAGGAGGAGAGGAGGCCGCCTGTCCAACCAGCCACGGTCCCAGCAGGTGCTCGCCTCCTTTGCCATGCATGACCAAATTTAGACAGGCTCCTAATCCAGCAACACGCGGGCCGCCAGGGCCGAGCCGGAGAGGAGACGAGAAGGTGTGCGGAGGAGGAAGGAGGAGGGAGCCGAAGGAGAAGAGAGGAGAAGGAGGAGGGGTGGGTGGGGGCTAAATTAGGTAGAAGAGGAGGAGGAGGAGGAGGAAAAGACTGAAAAGTGGAGGGAGGGTGGAGGAGGGCAAGAAGGCAGCAGAGGCTAAATCGGGTTGCTATGGGACACCACGGGACAGCTGAGAGGGCAGGATTCCTGAGGTGAACTGTAAGAGTCCAAGACGGAGAGAGGAGGAGGAGGAGGAGGAGGAGGAGGAGGAAGGAATGGATTGACGAATATGACGGACTATAAAATAATAACTTGAGAAAGTGTGGGTAAGATGAGAGGGCTGAAACGTCGCTAACATCAAAGGAGAGAGACTAAACTGGCGGTAATTGAAATCAAGGATTCACTTAACGTGATGAAGCCGACATAATGCAGAATTCATTAAATCTAAAATACTTCACGGAGCACCGCGGGATAAAAGGCCGTCGTGCCATTATCTCATCCCTGGGTTTGTTTTAATGCCTGTGGTTGTCCACAGAGTCCGCTGGCATGAAGTCACCCTCCATCCTGTCCACACCTGTTGGTCTGGCCTGGCTCAGCTTGGCTCGGCACGGCTCAGCTGGGGGGGCCTTTTTTTTTTTTTACAGGTCCTTCTTGTAAAATGAGGTCACGGTAGCCCGGCTGAATGCCTGTCATAACTACACCGCCCTCCCTCCCCCCAAGGGGAATCAAGGCTGCTGACCCTCAATACAGCTGACACGCACATACACACATGTACCTACACACACACACACACACACACACACACACACACACACACACATCCGTCTTCCCATTTGAACAGGCTTGGAGCTCTTAATAATGTCAGCTCGCTCTGCTGTCCATCAAAGAGTTGATGCAACCGCAGCGCTGCCTGGAGTTACCGCTGCTCGCCTCAGAGGGGAGGCCGTGAGCAAGACACGGCTTCTGAACAGACCTGCTCAATATTTTTCATCTCAGCAAACACCTCGTGTAGTTTAATCACAGTAGAAAGTAGAGAGTAACATCATGCAGCAAGGAGAAGAGCCACGTGTGTTACATGCAACTCATCGTGGTCTTCATGCTACTTTAAGCTAAATCCACGTGACAGTTCGCGCTCACAATGATGACGATGATTCTAATGTAGGAAGTGCTGTCAATACCCGCGATTATACCCTGGACACGACGCATGCGGGATATGTAAGTGTAACTCGTCCAGGTTTTATATGCAAAAATATAATATAATATAAAACCGGCCTTTAGAAATAGATATACAAACAAGTTTGCCTGCACTCCGTCAGTCATAAAAGGTTAATATAACAAAATGAAATATTTTGTTTGATATAGTTTTTGTACTTCTGTGGAGAAATTTGATTTACAAAAGAGTGTAAGAGTTAAAACTGATAAAGTAAAAGACAAGTCCACAGGGTGAGTAAAATGCTCTTCAATTAAAAGTCTACTACTAGTTAAAATCACTTTAACTAGTACGTCAGTGTAAAACCTGCTCCGCTTTACAATTCTGTCTTCCAAACTTCACAAATTTGAGACCTCATACAACACTGTTCAGATGTAACTATATGTAGATGGAATTATTTATTTCTACTGTACGGGGGCATGGTGAGTTTGTGTATGTTTGTTCCTTTGTCTTTTCTTTTTTGTGTAGACATACATATGAAAAATGGCTTCAATAAAGATATCTTAAAATAAAATATCTGGATGAAATTATTGGTAAATCAAAGCACAATTATTTGCCTTATGTCCTGACAAAAATGGACTTTCTTATTCTACTAAACTGTTGTAATAGCTCGTTATTTTCCTGTTGTCAGTTCAATGCTGCAGTCTGACCTGAGGATACATTGTGTATTTCACCTGTGACATAACTCCCACCACACTGTGTAGACACAAAATGGCCTCCTGTGGCTGGCCATCTTCCTGCTCTGCTGTCATGTTAAATGCATTGCACCTCCTCACGCCGTCTGTGGTGCCACACACACACACACACACACACACACACACACACACACACACACACACACACACACACACACACACACACACTTCAGCTTGTGGCTGACTTGATTATTATCCCAGAGTGAGTGTTACTGCTGCTATGTCAAGGTGCTCTTTACACTTACAACCACCTCCATTTCTCTCAGTCACGGAGCATCCTTTAGCCTCAGGCTTGTGGATAATTACATAAACCTGCAGGACTGCCTTTGCAATTCTCCCACATTGGTGTCCAGTCTATTGCCACAGAGTGTGCTGAAGATTTCCCCAATAATCACCTTCAATCAGGGACACTGCCAGCATGTATCCATCTACATTATCTAGGTTTAAACTTTCACGATTTGGTGCATTTTCTGACACAAAAACACTGTTGTGAGTGAAAATATGATGCAGAAAAAAGGCTAATTCTGAAGCACTAACTCAATTTAAAAAAACATCCATATTAATTTATGTTATGAAGCCTGAAGTATGTCCAAGAATCATCTTACGGGTCCGTGATGGACTTCTAAGACACGCAGCATAAACATTAAGCCCATAACCCCGTTCTTTCAGGTGCAGTTAGTTAAAAATAAACATTAAGATATACATGTATTTGTGCTATAAATACACTTATTGTTTACAGCCTATTTAGTCTAAACAATCTAAATACATACAGCCTATATATAGTAACAATAACGCTGTATATCTACGTGCACTGAAAGTGCTTGAGAAAGAAGAAAATATCAGAAGCATCTGTTCCTGCTCTTCAATGTGTAACTGAACTGTATAAAAAAGTTAATATACGCCGAAGGCTGGGCAATATGACGGTATATATCACTCCTACCAGAGGAGCTATGTCTTACTGTCTTCAAGGCTGGCTGTATAATAAATCAGGGCTGGACTCTGACCACCACAGAAGAAGAAAGTGACAAGAAAATATGGCGGAGGAGGAGTGAAAGTGCAAATAAAGACTATTTTGAGCATGGAATTTCAAAATAAAAGAGCATAATCAATTGTGAAGAGATACAGCATGGTTATTGTATACCATTATATCATCATATATTATAATAAACATCATAACCATGATATGAAATTACCACAATAGAAGATTTTGGCTGTAACCCTGACCCTACATACAGCCAGCATATATGTGTCTAATCTTAATACAACACAGATATTTACATCTCACTGCCAGCGTGCCTGCAAGGTTGACATGGCTGACTTCATTCACACCTGTCCACTACAACTACCTTTGTCACACTGTTCAGAAGTCATGTCCTGGACTCACACACACGACACATAAACAAATCACAGTTCACTCACATGCACTTGCACATTAATAGCAGCACATAAAAACGCTGTGCTCTTTTGTTTATAAGGTCACTATGTCTGTGATGCACGAGGACGCACGCAGTTTGACTCGGACCGAATACGTACGCGTAGAAAAATGCCTTTAAACGTAGATGAAGAACAAAGCGGCGTAACTTTAGATTCAACACATCACAAATGTGTAGTTGGGATCTGAACCTTAGTTTCATCACATACTATACACACATATATAAACCCGGTTACAGCTTCGAACCAAAGCCTGAAGCCACGTTGTAATAATAGCTCCGTGATGTTGGACCACCACCGCTTCAGTCCACCTGTCTGACGGTAATAAGTGTGTGCACCCTTCCCCCACAATGAAAGAGACTGCAACTCCCACTGTCAACAAAGCACGGGTCAGTAGTTATTAAAAACTCAGACACAAAACACAAAAGGCTCGAGCTCTCTTCTATTATATCATCTCAGTTATTGGATTTTATTTCAAAATAAGACGCCCACATCCTGAATGAAAGGATCTGAAGGAAGTTTTACAAATAATGCACTCATCATCTGCAGAAACTGGAAGCCAAACTTCAAGTGCGTTATTTATTTTTCATATATAACGGTGCAAATTACACACTCTCTTAGTGTCGTTTACATTGGCTGATATACAACTACTCTCAAAGTCTCAGCGGGACGCTATGAGCTGAACAAAGTGTAAGGAATGTAAGCAGGCGGTGTTCATCTGTCAGCAGATAACAGAGTGGAGGGAAAGAGCATAATTTGCTCATCTGTCATGAGTGATGGAGTGAAACTGCTCCACCGCAGAGCTCCACTCTTCAACGGGGCTCCTCGCATCAGTGAAAACACAAACCTATCAAACTCAAACACATCCACAGAAAGAGGATTCACAAACATAGACGCCAAGACGGGTTCGTATTAGAGCGAAAAAACACTTCCAAGAGCTGCGGACGTGCTGACATTTTTCTGGATTTGCGCACATCAAAACTGTGTCGGGGAAGAAAAAAACACAACTCTCTGACAGCGCTTATGTAAGCCTTCAAGCAATAACGCTTCTGACAGATTCGAACAGCCGCCGCGAAGCCAGATCAGCTCTGAGTGGACGAGCAACACTCACATCAACACTTGTCATCTCAGAGCAAGTGTCGATAAAATAAATAAATAAATAAAAGACAGGAAAGTTTGTTGTGAGTGTGACTTTTAGAGATTTGATGCCTCGAGTTGTCAAGAAGACTGATGTTCACGAAGCAAATCTACAGTGAAGGTGTAGAAAAGTGTGTGTCGTGTTGGATTTAATCTAAATGGACAGTTCTAACACCTTCAAAATAAGAGTATATATATATATATATTAAAAAAAAAAACACAACTCGGGGTGGGTACATTTAAATCTTTTGGTACTAGCGTGGATACAGAGCTTCAGTACTGATACGACACGAAAGAAGAGCTGTAAATGTCTGAATTTAGGAACCACCTCGTCAAATGTTACCAGACATTCGAGACAAACTCAACAACCTGCGTCGTGTCACTCACAAATCAAGTTTGTTTTTCTAACCGACTTCACGTCTGACATCACTTTCCTGCGTCAGAGACTCTCTTGTAAACAACAATCGCCCTGAATTCCTGCACCGAGTTTTAACAGCCGATAAAGTGACAGAACCATCGTGGAGAGGAGTTACAACACACAACAGGTGTGGACGACATTTAGGAGCCCCTCCACCCTTCCCCTCGCTCCTTCTCTTCTTCCCTCTTGTGGGCTTTAAATACCCCCACCACCACCACCACCACCACCTGCCCTGCTTCAAACAGACCTGGAGCCCTGAACTTGGGTGCCACAGGGACGATTTGGGAAAATGACATAAGTGCCGAGTGTTGATCCCCCCCAACACACACACACACCTCTAATGAGCCAACCTGAACTCTCCTGCCCCGTGGACTCACCTCTAATCCCCCCCAGAACGTCCAAAACAACTTACTATAACACTCACGGCAAAGGAAGTGAGTAACTTCCAATCAGCTTCCTGTTCTGGTGACGTCACAATAACTTTATTACTAGTCATTATTCTTGTGGTATAGATATTTTAAGGCCTAAATTTGTGAAAACTGAAAAGATTGTTGAACTTTCTGTGCTGTGCTATTGTAAATACTTGGTATTTATAGCTCTTCATGCCCCTAAAAACAAGGAAAGGTTAGTTCTTGTATGAAGTACTCGCAAACTCGTAGATACAGATGCACAGTGTCTAAACAGAAAAAGAAATTGGCAGAGGAAACTAGATCTTGTTGCTATTCACTCTTTAGGGTGTGATAAAGTATAAACATGTAATCCAAAGTCGGAGGAAACCTAGCAAAATGAGACCGTCAGATACTTGAATGAACATTACGTGAACGCCAGTTTCAAGTCACATTTTCAGCTGGTTCAACTGTAACTGGATAACTGCCCGACATCAATTTATCAGCCATCCTTTCCACCGCTTCCCTATGAAGGATTAACAGGCTAATATCCCGGAGATCCTGCTGACAACAGGGCCACCGCTGGCCTCCGATACGAGGCTCAAGTCCAAACCGATGGATTTATGTCTGTGTTTAGAGGATAAAAGGCCTAGGACACCTCTTCTAGTTAAAGAGTGTGTGTGTGTGTGCCAGATGCCAGTGAGATATAGTGTAGGCACAGGGGATTTTAGCTGGTGAGAGAACAGGTGGAGCATGTGATGAAAGACAAGTCCTCCACCCACAAACAAAACTAATGTTTTAAAGATTTAAAAGAGTTGTGTACGAGCAGAACATCAGCTCCTCTATGGAGTGTCAGCTCAGATATTTCTCTATGGAGACATCTGATTTTGATTCACAAACACACGACAGGGTGTCACGGTGCTCCGGAAAACAAGGTTACGACAAAAACAGGACGACTCGTGCCACTCGGAAACTCAGGTACTCTGCCCGACAATCCTGCAGCACATCATCTACAACCCTCCATTTATTTTCTGTCCGCGGCTGAGCGCCACGAGGGAAAGGATGGCTAACCTGGTTCAGTCAATCACTTTTTGACACAGCCATCTGTCTGCGCCGTCACATTAATTGCTTCGGCTCAGTGCAGGAAAACATTGTGTCCTGCTCCGCTCCATTATGCTGCCTTACATTGTGTTCCCGCTGCCACATGGTTCCAGGTTGTTGCTGCGCTACCAGAATGATGATGCCTGCCAGAAACACCGGCCAAAACTTCACAATGAGCTCCTCCAGCAGTGTTTCTCTCAGTGTGTGTGTGTGTGTGTGTACAGGTGTTCACTTTTCAGAAGCATCAGAAATGCTGACAGGAAATCGCAGAGCAGGAACACAGCGGCACATCTCTCAGATTTTCAGATTTATTGATGGTGAAAAGAAGAATGAACAGGAAAGAGGGCGCAGTGAAGGAAATTATTTAGAGAAAACAGCTAGTCATTTTTTGGCGTCACACTGAATTAAGCAGCATTTTGTTTCCTTTCATTTCAGATCAAAGACGATGTCATGGAGTCTAATTTGGGGACAGATGATTCAAAAAATTGTCTGGCAGTGTTGATGGATTAGAGATGTTGCAGTTGCACATAACAGGAGGGATAGTTCCTTTTGTGAGTCAAGTTTTTATGTCAGCCTACTATGAATGTCAAACTGTACTTATGCTGATGTTTAGCAGGTATAATCAGATGGAAGTCTTACCTGTCAATCAAAGACACACTGTTACTTCTGCATAACTTTAAGTCTTAATATAATTTGAACAGGTGAGTTGTATAAAAATTCACCCTCAGTACAGTGGTCATGAACGGGGAAATTAGCTATAGAGACCAAAACTGTTTTTTGTACCAGGCTGTAAACATGTTTATTTCTGCTGTGAAGTTGGACATTTTAACATGGGGGCTTATGGAGACTGACTCACTTCTGGAGCCAGCCTCAAGTGGACGTTTGAGGAACTGCAGTTTTCGGCACTTCAGCATTGAGGTTACATACTGAGGTTGTATAATAACCTGGATTTTCTTGCTTGCACTACTACACTCACATAGCATTCTTATCTTTCATCGCTCACTCTCATACTACCATCACCTTCTTCTTCTTTTACATAATTCAACATGAATCAACTTTCTCTAAAATAAGAGGCAAAACTGTACTAGAGTCAGCTAAATTCATGTCAACAGGAGCCTTGACCGTGAGGGCCAAAGGTGTGACACTGACGTAAGGCTCTGTATAGCAACATGCAACCCAACTTCATTTCCCAGCATTCATTTAGGCAAAAGAGCAAGTCACTGTTGACCTCCACTTCTGCCTCCAAAACGCTTATTTAACCGCTCCGATCAGCTGATTTCATTTTGTAATTTGGACACTGGGACACTGAAGTGACACCACAATGGTCACATGGGACTGCTGCTGCATGCCTCATCATTCAGGAAGTCCTTGTTTAGCGTCCACTGAGAAGCTGCTAGAAAAAAGCTGTTAACACCTATAGCACGCCTGAGGCAACAGCTAATAAACATTTTCACGCTTTAAGATGATAACAACGCCGTCTGCCGTCTGTTGACTGAAATAAATGAAGTAAAAATGACATCTAAAGGTGAGAAAAAGTCAAAGATTACGACACTTGGAGCTAGCAAAGCTCTGGCAGAATACTTTGCAACTGCAGCTTTTTCAGCCATTATAAAGTACATAATGATATCTTCATGACCTCAGTCCTATTATAAGAGACCCATCATCTCAGCAGACTTCCAACTGACGACTGTAACTTCTGCTCGCGGCCTATAACTATAAATACCCACCGCGAGCAGCCAGCATTCAGCCATGACATTATGAGTTTAGTTTCATAAAGACAGGTTCACTCTTCAGTTTGTCTCATTACCACAGGAAACTGTAACCGTCGACATAAATGCAGCATTAGAGTCCGACACTATTAGGGCTTGAGGTGACATTTTGTAGGTCTTCAGCCTTGTACGCTCTGTATGCCATTTGCTGCTGAGGTCACCGACTTGGCAGGGGCCTGTGGCTTCCTCATAAAACACAAGTTTCCATTTTCAATGAGCGCTGAGCCTTAACGAATAATAACTAAACCTGCAGCTTCATTTAACAACACGTCACTTTATTTTCGAGTTCAGCTTGTCTGCACAAACACAAAAAACACCGCTGTCAACTGTGCAATTTTCTCTAACTAATCCAACCTTTTATTCTATTTACAGACCCACAGGATCGCTCTGATCACATTAAGATGGCCGCTCTCACAGCCCATCAATCATCATTTTTACTTTTCCCTCAGTGGACACTGACACTGCGCTCGTATCGTGTGTCTGCATTCGCCATTACAACACTCCGCGAGAACTTTTCTGTCTTCAAACTGCGTCCCAATCCTCTTAAGAACTTACCCGCTACACTCACACACACACTTTTCCTGCTAATAAAATAGAGTGTATGAAGAAAATGTCGCACATATGCAGGCTTGTGCGCGCGCACACACACACACACACACACACACACACACACACACACACACACACACACACACACACACACACACACACACATATATACTCCTCAGCCTTTCCTGCGGCCTCCCAGGGCTCCTGCGCCTGCACTAAAGCAGTTTATAGAAGCCTCCCTACATGGACACAGCTTCTGGAATAGCAACTGCTATTTGATCTGACTGCAAGTTCTCTCACTTCTCCACTTACGTTTAACCCTCGTACACCTACTCTCTATCGTAACACACACACAGTACACTGCGCTAATTAATGCCATTATTTGGACACACTTCACCTGGAATAAACTTTAAAAAGTTCAGCAAATTTAGATTTTCTGTTTTGTTTTTTGATATCCTTCTCAGTGGGGAAATAACTAAACTAAAAATAAGTCATAATTTAATAGTTCCTTAAAGAGAGTCACACCCAAACATCTGTACAGAGACACCTGAACAGACAGCTATCGTCCTTTCAGCCCCTATTTTCGCAAATATTAACATTTAATATTGATATTATGTGAATAATTATGTCACACATTTCTTGATTAGTCATAATTTCCCCCCCAAAAAGGTTTTTTTTTGGTGGGAGAGTCTGGCGAGTGAAAATATGCTGAGAGCACTGGGATCACATGACCCTGACAGAGTGAATCATGGGAGGGAATCTAAGAAGGTGCACCTTGGGATCAGGTACGGTCGGCTAGGCACTGAGCACAGATTAGTGGAGCTGGTCTGACAAATGAATTCATCAATTTAGATTAAAATCATCTAAGCTCATCCTGTAAAGAGATTCCTGAGAGCTGGATTAAATATCATATTTCAGATAAGAGATGGCAACTTATATCCAGATTATTATGTGACATGTAATGAGAACAGATCAGTTTAAATGTTAGCTTCATGTTATTATCGGGCTTTGAGGCTGAAAAGTGTCGCACTTGGAAACGTACATACAGTCTTCAATGCAAATCACTGCCCGTGTATTGTTTTAGCATCGTCTCACAAATACATCAGGTAGTAGGCAAGATCAATGACTCCGTCTGTCTGCTGCACCGCTGTGCTGATTTGTTAAAAGTGCAAAATGAGATTAGACGAGAACAGACTCAATTATGGAGCAGCACCCCTAAGATCTCTCATCGCCCACACAGTGGGATGTTACATTAGGTTGGAGTGGATAAATATCGCATTACTGAATATGACTTTATAACGCTCGAATCTGACGACCATCAGTCTTTTGGACACTTCATTCGTTTTACACCCTGTGGAGTAGAACAGAAAGGAAGTATTTGAGATTAATTGCAAATCTAATTTAGAGCGTGCAAAAGTTAAACAATTAAAGCTTTTTAACGTAGAGTTTTACAGATTTTAGGATGCATGAGGATTACTGTTAATCCTGGGAATAAATGTTCATAATTAGACTAATGCATGAGTCACATTTGTTGGCCTCATTGTTCAAGTTTCATGCCGCTTACACGTGAAACTGGGTAATAAATCAATACTTTATCTCAGCATTTGATTCTATCAGCTGAAGAGGTTGCTGTTAACTTTCTTTTAAACATTCCCCTATATCTTCTGTGTGTGTGTTTGTGGATGTGTGTATGTATATACTAAGCAGTCACCATGTGGCTAATAGGTCAGCTGAGCCAATAAGGCTGTTGATAACCCCTGTGTAATGGGTATTTATAGGTTATTGCTAGCATAAGCGTCGTTAGGCAGCCAGTCATTCACTTAGTCAGTTAGCAGCTGAACTCTTAAACTATGTGAAACAGAAGATGGCTTTAGTCACAGTCTGTGGTGAACTTTTTTTTGGTGTACTGAAACTTCCTATTTACTTTTTAATATCTCAATACATCAACGGCCAAATGACAACAAATGGATGGATCCATCAGCTATAACATAATACTCTTTTCTAATTAATAGCAGCGTGTTCAGCTCCACAGTTGAGTGAGTGCAGTCATCTGCAGTGAGAGTTAATCTTTAAACAGTTATTGATCGGCCCCTTTATAAACATCACAGCATTTTTTGTAGAAGTGCTGTCAGGCGGGCGTCAATAAGCTTTGAGAGCTCATGGAAACGTCTACTTCGTCCCTAACTGGCCTCATCTTTTCAGTCGGTCTGACTACTGAGTGCCTTCTTTCTATTTTTTTAGGATTACACCTGCTTTGAGGAAAGAATATCGCTGATATCTCCACTCTGTCCTTTCGTATCTCATTCCATGCTAGATTCAATATCTAACACTATTTCTGCCAGCTCCTATCAAATAAAATTCCTGTTCCAAACCAAGCCATGAATCATTTAGCTAGCAAGCTACAAGAGCCGCTTCACGATAAATATAAACCAATGTCAAGACGTACAATTCAGACACACACACACACACACACACACACACACACACACTATTTCTAATGTCCGGTATCAGATTCGGCATCACTGTGTGTTGACAAACACTTTACTACTGCGTCAAGTGGTGAGCAGCTTTTTCCACTGAAATTTCAAGGATAGAAGATAGAACAGGTGGCGCTAGGATTTCCTTTCATATTCATTACATCGCAAAATGATGCACTGGCTATATTTATGGGCTGATATCAGCTCCTTAAGCTAGATTTTACATGCCGAGGAGAGCAATGGAGTACGATGACCTACTCCCCTGGGGAGGCTGAGAGATGAAGACTAAAAGAGAGGGGCTCGCTTGGCCTGCGTGAGGTTTTCCAAGGCCTATTATATCAGCTTACATTCAGAAGACTGACAGGCGCATGAGACAAAAAAAAGAAGTAACTCTTTTGATAGACAAAAAGTAGAAAAACGAGACAAATTGTGCCACGGGAAAGGAAATGGAAGGTGCGAAGGGATATTTCAAGAATGGTGGCGAGAGGAAGTGTTTGACCTGACTGGAGAAAAGACAGAAAGAAAGCAAGAAGAAGGCAGCGAGGGAAGGGAAGGAGGGAGGGAGGAAGGGAGGGAAGCTGGAGCCGAGCAAGTTGAAAAGTATTTTTAGGAAGATGTTTATTTGTAGGTCTGTGAAACTAACCCGGGGTGTATATCTACCAGCCTTGCCATCTCTCTCTCTGTCTCTCTGTTACCATCTGTTGAGGTCTCTCAGCCTGTCACGGCGCTCTGTGGATCTATAGGTGGGGGACATTTCGCACTGACAGAACAATTCTGCAGATTCACCGCAAAAGTACCACCTGAACACGCCTGTCAAAAAATGCTGTAATGCACCACATGAGTGCAGATTTGGTGTTATCATATAGAAAATTGTCTTATGGCGGCAGAAACATTAAAATATCACACAACTAAAGTGGAAAAAAAGGATATATATTGATTTAGAAGCATTAATACAGTGTATCATCACACATTTGGCATGGACAAATGTCATCTTTAAATATAATACAATCAGTCTGATTATTTTTACTGCTGACATTTAACCAATTGAGAGATTGCCATTTCCATTTCCACTGTCACTGCTGTATAAAATACACACTGACACTGTATTTTTTTGGCACATATCAAGCCATTAAATTATGCTAATTAGAAATAGATAAAGTCCGAATGATATTTTGGTTGACTTTCTCTCAGTTTGTGCCTCTTGTGTCCTCTTACATAGGCTAATCATTGAGATTTCTTCTCCGTTAATTATGTTTGAGACACGCAACATAATGTATTTTGAAGTACAAGTCTTTTGACAATACTTACACTCGTTCTGAAGACATTTCTACTCAACTGGAGCGACAAATATTACACCTATTTCATAATAACAAAGATTTTTAACCTGTCTGCCAAGTCGTGACTCTTTTTTAGCCAGCAAATGATGCCAATATAACAGTAAGTGACTGTTTCTACGGGTACATTAATCAATATAAGTCTGAATTCATATAATTTTATGTATTCACTTTTGTTTTACTGCTGAAAGTGAGTTGTCACGGTCACAGCTTTGTAGAAAAGCCTTTAGAAACGTCTACAAAGTAATGTAAGAGTTAAGCCATGTTAAGCTTGAACTTACTAGTTCTTGGTATTTGGACACAGTATTAGTCAGGCCTAAAATACTATACTATATCAAAGTTTGATACTCAGATAAACTTAGAAGGTGTTTAAAGGTGTTCCTAAACTGTATTTAATTCTTTAATTCTTACTTTAAATGTACCTGAAAGCTATTTTTAGCTTCGCCTCCAGGATATCCGCCGTCTTTGTTTAACGGTCGTCCAAAATGGCGGGCATGACGTAGCAAACCGTTGAAACTAAATTTGAGTAATATCTTATACATCTTCCCGCCTGAACTGAAACATTTTCGTGAAACACAACAGTTTGTGCGTCAGGTGAACATTTAGATAAATAATAAACGTGTATTAACCTTTTTTTAGCAGCAGTTTTGTTTGTTGTTCCTGTCACCGGGCTTGTGTCAGTTGACTTTTAAAACTCCGACAGCTCATTAAACGCACCTGTCACGAGGCGGGCTCGTCCTCAGCCATGCCGCGCGGCAGGCAGGCAGGCAGGGCCAGCTGGTTGCCCCGGCAACCGGCGGCTAGCCCTCCCACAGTCCGGGCTAAAAAAAACTATTTTTACGCACCATTTTTAATGTTGTTACTTGTATTTAAAAACTATTAGATTAAGCATACATCACTAACGTCAAAAAATGCTGTTTTAATCCACATAAACCTACTTATATCTGCCTAAAATAATGTTTAAACTGACTTATCTGCCTCTCCATTAAGTGTATTTACATTTTTTTAATTGATTTAACGCGTAATTTATGTTTATTTCATAAGATATGGTTCAAATGTAAAGGGAAAAGACTGGGGAGGGTGGTATTATATTTAGACAGTCTTCGCAAGGCAATCGGGGGTAACTGAAAGACAACACTGAGAAAGTTCCACAGGCCTAAAATATCTGCCCACACAGCTTCCAGCAGGACTGAAGTGCCAGGTGCGAGGATAGCTAAGGCGCAGACTTTACATACTTAAAGGGGAGAGGCTAGTGATTTGGAAAAACATACAATTTGTCATGTTAAAATGTATTAAAAAGTCACTCATTCATAGTGTGAGGGCATGGGTCAATCTGTGCGTAATTACGCACGGCGGCACAAGCGTAACCCACTGCCTCCAGAGCCTCCAGATCCAAACCTACCTTCCTCTGCTGCTTCTCCCAGGCAGGGTCCAGCAGCAGGTCCCTGTCCCAGTCATCCTCTTGGGTCATATACGCTTCTTCATGGTGGATCGTGTAGGAGTTGCTGTATGTAATTTGGGTTTCGACAGCTGTCATCGTGCCGCCTTTGTTAGGACTTCTCACGTCCCCGTCAGCTTATAGTAAGAAAAAAATAATCAGCAATCGAAACGACGACGACGCCGTGAGGGCAAGAACCTCCTCGGGACGGGGGTCTCGCTTTCGGGGGGAAAGACTGTTAGGGGCTGCAGAGACCAGACTCCACTGGTGCGAGGTGCCTGTGCGGAGGTGGTGCTCCCACTACCAGAAGACCCTGCTGGCCGGTGCTCCTTTCCTGGTCAAAAGTGCCACACGTGACCGCACCCCAATAAGTATGGGAACCGACAGCTTGGGTCTCAGGTTCTGAACCTAAAAAGGTGTAAAAGGCGGGGTAGTGTCCCGCTGGCAGGGTTAACGGGCTTGTGAGTGGTGTGGAGGGATGTCAATTACGCCCCCTGGCACCAGAGAGGTTTTTATGGCCTGTGCAATGCACCTGTTGCTGTTAGTGACCCTCAATGGCAAACCCAGGCCTCTGTATTACAGCCTACCTCCCCCAGAAAACCAGATAAAAAGAAGTGAATCTCTAAAAAGCAGTCGTTTTAGTATAACTCTCTAGCACTCCAGGCACTTTTCAAGTGCAAAGGCTGACAGCAAACCATCTAATACCACACTGCTGAAAGCGAGGCTGCAGGTAAATGCATAGTTTATACTCTTTCTCTCATAAACTATACAAACAGTCTGTCAAGAAATATTCATGGCATTCTGTCTCTGGTGCATCATTTCAATCAGAACAAAAGAGATTCAGGCGCTTTTATGAGAAAAGAAATTGATTTATTCATGATTTGCATGCAGACTGAAAAGAAACGTTTTAAGAAATACAGATTTAAAAGGCATATATATGCATACACAACCTTACAATATAACTGGTGTTTATATCAGGATTTGTCATTCACAGTAAACACGTTGTTCATCTAACATTCATCAACTAAAATCTCCCCACCCCCCCCAACGTTACCCATCCAACTTTGTGCTGGGAAAAAAAAAATGTCCTCGAAAGCAGCAGATCCAGCTCGCTATCCTCTCTCGAGGTGACACATTATTATTCCGTCACCCTTCATGTGTGTCTTTGGAAACTAGAATAATTTATATTATAATTAATCAGGCATTTAAATGTAACTACACCTCTGCTTGGTCCATTAACCTACTTGAAAGTAGAAGCAGCTTAGCTACTGTGTGTGACTATTTGTGGTTACCATTATTGTGCTACTATACTGAGCTGAGGGAAGTGGATGGGTTGATCACTGTAAACATAATGTGACTTTTGATAATATGGACCACAGAAAAAAAGACAGATTTGGTGGTGGCCATTAAACAGAGATGGACAAAATATCATGAACACCTTAAAATGTAGTGCAAGACAACACACCAACAACACCGTCACCACCACATCGACAGTTCTTATACGTATTGAACTGCACTTTATTCTACAGGTGTTCATGTTGTGTCCAACCCCTGTAAATGAGGTAATGGCTGAGGTATGACGCTTAACGTCAGCAGTGGAGTCTGATATATGTTAATTCACATCTGTGCTAGAGTAGTCACATTCGTTGGTTGCTGAATCTCATTACTGCAAACTCAAAAGAAAATAAAAAAAAAAGGCAATATGGTCTCATGGGGTTGTGCTCAAACCAAACCGGAGAGTGTGTTTCCAGATGTGCATGCGCATCTCAGCTGATACCTGCTCGCAGGGAGAACAGATGTAACCTGTGGGATCCCATCAAAACAACACAATAACAGGAGATGTGTGCGCATAAAAAGAAAAAGAGCATCTGGATTACAGTTCTTCAGCTGTCCAAAAACCACAGAAGGCAAAGGGTGGGTGGGGGAGAGTGGGTGAGGAAGTGGAAGTATAAGGGAGGGGGAGGAGGCTGCAGCAGCGAGCTTTGGCTGTCAGTACGGTGCGACTTTGATAAATATATATTTTTTTTTAAAGATGTGAGGCTGCATTCACCAAAGCATGGGAAGCCCAGACTCGCAAGCACTCGAAGAAGCCTTTAGTGAGGAGTTTGGGAGAGAGTGGGGGGAGGATGGGGTGGCTGGAGGATAATAATAATAAAAAAAAAAAATGGGAGTACCACGAGCCCCGATCATGGAGGCCGGGAAGGGACGCTCAAAAGCTGCTTTTTTTTCTGGGTTATTTTAATAAAATCGGCTCATGGTTTCACTGTTTCCCTGCCTACGTGTGCAGTCATTTGATGCTTTCTTCTATCTTGGGTGCTTAAAATCAGTTTTGGTGTAATTCTACATCTTAGTAAACAAAGAAAGTGACACCTCAGAGTCAAAGCTGCACAATCAGGATACACTATGAGCAACAAAGTAATAAAAGGGCCTTTTTTAGAGCCAGAATATGTAATACGGTAACCAACAATAGGGGTCTTCCAAGATTGGGAAGGTGAGTTTACAGAGCAGCATCCTTCCACTACCAACTCACCTTATAATTAACTCATCTATTCATCCCTCTCCTTCTTCTTCTTCCCTTCCCTTACTTCCCTTTTGTGAGGCAGAGAGAAGGCAACGCCCTCCCTCTTCTCGACTCCATCTCGCAGCTGTCCGAGCAGAACGCCGGACAACTCGTCTGACATACTGAAAAGCCCACGTGTGCGAGTGTGCGTGGGGGATTCATGTGAGTGTGTGCGAGGCTTAAGCTCTCTATCTCAGCACATGGACAACCTTAACAGGTAAGAACACATACAAGTCACTCAGAGCACATATTCACAGCCAGTCCCAGCTGATCCCCCAAGTTATTAGAGAAATAGAGCTGCCGTACCAGAAAAGTCCTATAGGAACCCTGAGATTGATGAGAATCTACAGGTCAGACTGGCCTCATACCTCGGCCTATCTTATAGGATGTTTCTGATTGGCACACAGGCTGTGAGGGACCCAAAGGTAATTGAGGTTCCATAGTTTGAGGTTGATTTTATCACTTAAGTTGTAATGGAGCTAAGTTCTTTTGGGAAACACGTGTTAAGATCCCTTCCACAGCCGTGTGGAGCAAACCCAGCATTCAACAGTTCTAGCAAAGCGACTTGTCCAACATTGAAGTGTCTCTGTGTCATGTTACTGAGTCCGGCGGCGGGCCACCACACATACACTTGTCCATTGGCACGCCCAGGCCTCTATGGTAACAAAGGAGGGTGGTGGTGGAGGAGGAGGGGGGAGGAGGTTGGGTCAGGTGGGTGGTTCTGGGAAGTTTAGTCCGAGCCAGAGCCACGAACCCAGATCCAAGGTGGCGACGGCGGTGGCGGCGGAAAAAAAAAAAAGCGCAGTGTGTGTGTGGACGGCGGAGAGGAGAGGCGCATAGGGGACAGTAGGATGGGGGTGAGGAGGAGGAGGAGGAGGAGGTAAGAGGGAGGGGGTGGAGGGAGGTGGGGAGGGTGGAGTGAGGGCGGCGAATACGGCGGTGGAGAGGAGTTGACTAGCGGGCAGGGGAAGGGGAAGGGTGTGTCCGCATGTGCCAAGCATCACCAATCAATGAAACACCACCCAAAAAGTTACTCAGACATCCATGCTCGCTTTCTGTTCAACACACACACACACACACACACTCGCACACACACTTCCCTTCATAAACTAGTTCAGACACCAGCGGGACAGCGAGGGCACAGCCTTGTATGCTGATGCGAGACAGGACTCAAGTCTTGCGGAGAGGGGGGTCCTAACCCCACCCCGCCCCACCCGCCACCCCCACCGATGGCACTGCCAACTGCAGCAAATCAGGAGTTATGGAGCAGGGAGAAGGGGCGGGGGAGGTGGTGGTGGTGATGGCGGAGGAGGAGGAGGAGGAGGTGGAGGAGGAGGAGGAGGAGGAGGAGGAGGAGGAGGAGAGGGGTTTTGGGGGTGTTTGGTCAAGGCACAGTCAAAAGGAGGGGGCGGCAGGTGGGGAGAAGGGAGGTCAGTGCTTTTTTTTTTTTTTGTTTTTTTGTTTTTTTTTTTTTGGTTTCGTTTTTCATTTACCTTGGTGGTGAAGAGAGAGAGAACAAGTTCCCACTGCGGTGGCGTCGCGCTAAAAGTCCTTCCCCCGTGGCTCACGCCCGCCAACGTTCACGCACGGCTGCACGCAGGCCGTTCCAGGTGGCACGGTGACCTAATTCAGTTGAGATAGTTAGTTCAGAGCTGGACTGTCGCGGGGCTTTTTTTTTTTTTTTTTTTTTGTTTTGTGCGGCAGAGTTACAGATTATCACACATGCAGGTCTGAGAGTAGAGTGGACACAGAGACACACGGAGAAAGGGGGGAGAATTTGGTGCAGCAGGGGAGAGACCAGACCAGACCAGACGCACACCCATCCATCAACCCCCAAGAACAGGACTGCTCCACAGATCAAAATGCACCCAGGCCATTCTATCTGTGTGCCTCTCCCCAGCTCTCAACATTGATTTCACAGCGAGTCCTTTTCTACATGAAAATCAAATCAAAGCTTTTTCAAGCCAGAATTAAATACTGAAGTGCATTTGCTCGAGTGCAAACCTCTTTCTTGTAAAAAAAAAAAAATGCTGGTTTGCACCCAGTTTGAGAGGCTGGAGAGAGAAAGGAGCACCAACCCGCACTTACCCTGACCAAAGAGAGCAAAGCTGGGCCCGCATCTACACCTGTCTCCCCCTTGGGTCCCCAGTCAAATGGGTCTGGTGGTCATTTTACACAAGAGAAACAGATAGTGGAGAAGAACAACATAAACAAGAAGGGGAAATGTCCAAACCCTTTGCTTTCTTTTACCACAGTAGTCAGCCAAACATTCTTTATTATAATAATGATTATAGTATACATATTCTCAATAAAAAGCATGCTGATTTTTTTAATTTTTTTTTTGTCTTTTCCTAAAAAAAGGCAAAATTAAAATACTTCTCTAAAAAATACGGTCTCAAACATGGCAAACAAGACATTTCGCAAACCACATAATTCTACAAAGGATGCAACTGGTATGTGTTTGTATATACAACACAGAAAGATTACACTGTGAGATGCAAAAGTCACTTAACCACTAAAAACCACACGGGGAGAGGGGAGGAGGGGGAAACAGCGAGGCAGTAAGGTGATTTCAGAGGGTATGTCTGTATGTGCATCAGACCGCTGTCAAATTTCAGTTGCAAAAAAAACTCTCGAGTGATTGTTTTTAAGTGATTGAAGATCCGAATGGAAAGGATTCGCCACCCAGGACAAGCTCACAACCGTCACAAAAAGTACCTGTACTTGCAAGTCTATTATCCTGATGGAGCGAACCCCTCATCATCCAGATATGACAACCAGATTAAAACAAACACTAAAAATCTCTTTGCAATCACAATCTGAAGCAGGTCTTGTATTTGGAAAAAAAAAAGTAAGGATAGTTGGGGCAACTGGAAGACACTGCCCCATCTCTCGTTTCATTGTTGCTATCACTGTCGTTCCTGCTTTAAACCAGCGGCTAATCGTGAACCTGCGAGGCTCAGTTTGTGGCTTTTTGAAAACCGTATGATATGAAACAAATTAAACGCAGGAGTGCAAGCCTGCGAGAAAGCTTCACCGCGTAAGAGGTTACGCTCGCGCCCCCCCCCCACTTGAAATGATTAAAAAAGGCAAAAGCACTTAAAATGGGAGATCCCTCCACTTAATGCACTTCACTCAAAGCTTATAGGCACATAATTGAGCTTGTCACATACCATGATTCCTCATAAGGATGCAGTAAACCTTTGTAAACAGCTCATTCAGTAGTCACACATGGGTTTTTTTTTGTCCATTTACAATTCATTACACCCCAGGTTGACTTGTATCACATGTAAACTACACTGAAACAAACAAAACAAACTATTTTCTTAAAAAAAGGCCTCTGAACATGTAGGAGGACTTGTATAATAATACAGAATATCTACAAAAGTCATCATCACCAAAATACGGCTCCTCCCTAACCTGCTGACCCTGTATTTTTTTTTTTTTACGAGGAGCAGGAAATGAACTGCTGACTGGATGAAAGGTGTGGAAGAGAGTAGACTCTACACTGAAATTTTACGGCTAGAGGTAGGCAGCTGTTGTTAGAAAGAGAAAGAGAGTTGAAGCAGTGTCTTCTAGTGTTGTAGTTAGAATACAGGTGAGGTGTGGGGGGCGGGAGGGTTCAAGGAGAGATCCAAACATACATTACAGTACGTATTATGTGTGCTTTACTTTTTTTTCTGCAAGGCGCAGTCTTAGCTGCTGCGTTTGTGCGCTGCAAGGTCAGGAGCCCGCACGTATCATTCACACACACACACACTACATCCACGTCACATTCGAGACAAACACCCACCCCAAAATAAGTCAACCTTGGTTCTGTTGGACACAATGCAACGCAGCCAGTACACAATATGTGTTTATCTGACTTCCCATCTGATTATAAATCCAAACTCTTCAACATAAGGCAAAAAAGGTTTCAAATTAGCTGCCCTAACTGATCATCTAGGCCTAAGGAGGATGGCTGATGTCTTTTATTGTAAATTTGGCCTTAGAAAATCATAACTGGGTTGCGGAAATAAAGGCATATGAAACGACTGATTGGATCAGTCTAATACTGGCACAAGTGTGAGACTGGCACAATAAAAAAGTAAAACTGAAAAGCACAAAGAATGCCCGTACAACAGATGAGAGCCTCCCTTTCGTGGCTGCACTGTGTGCATGCAAACAGGACCAAGGTTAGCAAGATCAAGTCCCTCGTAAAGCAGGTTAATAAACCAAACCCCACCCCACATACACACTTAGAGCCGCCAGACGCAAACAAACTCACACACACACATACACACACATACAGCTGCTGTAAGGTGGTCAAGTTTGGGGTTGGAAGAGGAGATGTGGGGATGGGGGGGGTTCAGGGCAAAGAGGGAGGGGTGGGGGTGGCAGAGAGTTGTGTGCGACTATCGGAAGGGGGGCTCAGGCGTGTGAAGGGAGAGTTCGGGGCGGCGGAGGATGGCCTCCTTGCGCGTGGGCGGCGGCAACGGCGGCTCATACACCCTTGGCGCAGCCATGGCGGCTGCCATTGCCGCAGCTGTGGGGACCACTGGCCTGAGGGCGTCCAGCGTGGTGACTGGCTGGGCGGACATCGCAGGGACTGACACTCCCGGCATACCAGGGATGGCTGTCATTGTGTTCGGTGGTGGGTAGGCATACTGGAACTGGGGGTACTGCTGCAGCTGCTGGTAGTACTCCGCATAGTACCTAAGAGAAGAGAGGGATGGGGTTAAGGTAGGGAGAGGAGGGTTTAGGTAGGAACATGGACAAAACAGGCATTTATTGAGGCACTTCAGGTATCAAGAAAGTGATAAATGACCAAGAAGCATGACTAAAAACAAGCAGAAAATATGATTTCGTAAACGTAAACTCAACGCTCTCTGGGAATGTTTCGGTGCTGCTGCAGAGCTGATGGTAAAGACAATCAAGGATCGTGTTTTCTACCTGGCCATGGGGTCCTCTGCAGCCTCCACTGCCTCTTCTGCCGCTCGGCCAGCCGGTGTGGGGAGCAGGGGGCGTCGCGGCTTGGCTCTCTGGTACATGAACGGCTTCATCACAGGGTCTGGTAGCAGAGGTACCGACCTCCGTAGGGGACTACGGTCCCTCTCACCAGACTTCGCCACAGCGGCCGCCGCTGCTGCTGCGGCAGCCACTGATTGCTGCTCGGCCACGACCTGCTGGCCCTGGGCGAAATAATGCGCCTGTCTGGCTGCCTCAAAGATGGCTGTAGTAGGGTCCGCTGCTCCCATGGCGCTTATGTGAGCGTAGGCTGGTGTGGTGGCACCATAAATCGCTGGAGATACAGTGTAGGCAGGGTTGACCGCAGCCGCTGCTGTTGGCATTTCTATTCCAGGACCAGCAGCCAGATAGAGAGGGGGATTGGCCACGGTTGGGGTATAAACCGGAGTTGAGTAGGCAGCGGCGGCGGCAGCCGCAGCAGCAGCCGCCGGGGTCGCAGCCATCTGTCCGTAGATGTTGGGGGTCATCGAGCTGTACATTTGAGTGGCGCCTGATGTAAGAGCTGCCTGATTGGCCACCGTTCCATAAAGCTGATTGGCAACATTGGCACCGTACACCTGGCTGGCAAGGGCACCGTAAACAGCTGGATTCACTGGGTTTCCATCAGTACGTGTGCCTGTGGTGATCCCAGTGAGAGCTGCATATGTGGGATCAAAGGTGGAGGTGTTGTAGACTGAATTGTGCACACTTTGTTGGACTTGCAGTGGCAAGCCGGCGGCTGCAGCGGCGGCGGCGGCTAGTACCGCTGCCTGACTCTGGTACTGCTCGAGAGAAGGCTTCCCAACGGGGCATTCTCCAGCATAGTGGCCCTGCTTTCCACAGTTAACGCAGGGGATTTTTCCCGTAGGTGCCTGCTTGCTGGGTTGGACCTTGGACAGCTCTACAGACAGGGGGCGACCCTTAAACGAGGTGCCATGGAGGGCCTCGATGGCCTGGAGAGCATCTTCCTTGTTCTCCATGTGGACAAAGGCATAGCCTGCGGAAGAGGAATGCCTGGCTGTCATTGAGCGCAGGGACAACAGTTAGGATCACAGTGGCTTTGCCACAGGCACTTACTTATTACTTCTATTAAAAAAAAAAAAGTATGAATTGCGCCAAATAGAACCACCATGTCCATCTTTACAACAAGGACGACTAATCTAATTTATGCAGTAGAACTTCTGCAATCTCCAAACACTTGGAATAAGATGTGATCTCTTACCTGAGCTACGACTTAACTTGTACACTAGCACCACTAACATCAAGCAGAACTTGTGCAGGACGTGACTGGGAAGCATTTTAAAACAATTCAAATGCTACAAGGGTCTCCACTCACCTTTGACTTTGTCACACTCAAGAACTTTCCCAAATGTCTGGAACAACTGCTGTAGGTCTTCAGTGGTGCACATTCCACTCAGATTACCCACAAACACCTTGGTGGAGTGCAACGGCCTCCCTCTCGACTCCTCCACCACCAAGTTGCGTCCGCGAAACTCCCGTCCATTGAGCTCCCGGATGGCGCGCTCGGCGGCGCCCTCACCCTGCAGGTGGACGAAGGCGAACTGTCGCAGCACGCTGCAGCTGACCACCTGGCCGTAGGGTTCGAAGATGGCTGACAGCTCTTCCTGGGTGGTGTCCAACGCCAGGTTGCCCACGAAGAGCTTCACTGTGTGGCTCTTGTCCATGGCGCTGTGGACAAACAGAGGAGTTATGTACTTGACTGCGGTTAGAGATAAGTGAGGGGATTAACTACACACTGCAACTATCGGCCGCCACAGACATAACAACTACTGAGTGAGCACAAAACCACACGTTTGGCTCTATGGAAGTCGGACGAGGAGAAGGAAGTGCAATTGTCTGAATACAGGGGTGGACTGCAGCACACAGGGACATAGCTGACCTAGCAATTTAGTGTCTTTTTCGGGACTATAAGGGAGAGGGGTGCTGCTGACTTTGGGTTGAACAAAGAAACTTACAAGCCTGTTTCTCCAACGTGCAACTCGTGTTTATCATCCAGAGATATGGCACATAAAAACCGAAGATCCAGAGATTAAAAACACAAAGAACACGTCTGGGAAACTACGCAGTTTCGCTAAAATCTTACAATCAACACATCATGCACTCTTGATAAAAAAAACCTCAGGGTGTGAATGAGCGGCCAGATTGACATTCAAATATTGCAAATTCAAAACCACACACACACACACACACACACACACACACACACACACACACACACCTCGCATTTGCCTGCGAGACGGCCACTCAGGTTAAATAAACTCAGATGAGGTTATTAGGAAACACAGTTTGATACGAACATGAACAGCTACATATTTTAAGTATATATTACGGAGCAAAGGCAGCTTAAAGGATTTCATTCTCACTTGAGGAGGCTGTGATTACCCGTATGAGACGGCTATGTATGAGTCATACACAGGAAAGACACAGGCAGGGGTAGCGGAGCAATTTACACATGAAAAAAAAACCCCTGTGTAGCAATTCATGTGGCGTTTATACGGATGATAATACAAACTTTAAGCTTTGTGTGGCCTCTTTTGTGTCGCAAAAGTTGCTTAAATTTAACCTCTAAAAACGCACTGAGGTGTTTCCACAGGTCGGGGCCACACCACCACCTTTCTTCCTCCTGAACAACCTTTACAGCTGGCTGTAAATCAAAGGGCAAAAGAGGAACATGACACCAGCGAATGACATTTCTATTTTTTGGTTTAGGCTCAAGTCAGCCAGCCAGCCAGCCAGCTGCTGCAACTGACTTACAACTACACCTCCTCCTCCACCACCTACTTCTTCTTCTTCTTCTTGCTGCTGCTCATATTAAACAAGATGCATGTAATCCACCTCAGTTTGCACACTTTAAACACACATATATGTGTGTGTGTGTGTGTGTGAATGGAGGAGGAACACACTGTTACATATGGCTGCTGCTGCTGCTGCATTAACACTGGGCTCATTTGAGCAATAACCAGCTTTCTGATGACGCAGCACGACGCTGAGTCAACACATTTCCTCAACAAGCGAAACAAAAATGTTTTTAAAAATGTTTTAAAAAGGCGAGAAAACACAGAAAAACACACACGTCGTGCACGCTTAGTGTTTAGAAACATTAAACGTGAAAGGCGAGACTGGATGCTTGTTGTTGTGTGCACAAAGGCGAATAAACAAAGCGTGCACAAACAAATAAAAAACACACATTTCTGCTCTGTTGCGCGCATTTAAAAGGTGGTAAACACACAATATGTGATGTAATAACAAGCTTTCAAGAGGAGGTCGAGCATTTTTTTTCCGCACAGGACTGAATACAGTGTAACACCGGAGTGACTCCCGTGTGTGCAAACAACACCGTCTAATAAGTCTTTGTCGCTGCGACAGACCGCTCAGAAAAACACACGAGTTTAAAGACGGATCAATTAGTTACCTCCCATGTGGCTCGGATGAGAGTTATGCTGCAGGAAAAAAGGCGATTAAATAAAAGGATCTACCATCTTACCTAGGCGGTGCTGTGTTTCAAAATGGTAGCGCCTGCTTCCGTTTGCATGTCGGGCATACTGCTGGAGAGAGCATGCAGAGGGGGGGAGGGCTGCTGCTGCTGCTGCTGCTGCACCCAGAGGATGCTGAATCCTCACAAAAACAGCCCATGAAATGACTCAAACACACACACACAAAGCCAGTGTAAGCTCCAATTTATTACAGACACTGTGAGAATAAAAGGCTTCTTCTTTAACCACAGTTTTTTTTTTTTTTTATGTTGCTCCAATGGGACATGAGCTCAATTAAAGAGCTCATTATGTGCTATGAAAGAATTTGCCTAACCACAGAGGAGAAGTGCAAAATGACTGCTAATGCATATTTACACAAATGTATGGAAGCCTCAAGCGGTCATACGTTTTATTTCCTCGGTGATAATGAGTTAATTTCATTTGTTTTCTTGAGATCTCTTATGTTAACGGATAATTTTCTCAGTTTCTCAAGTTAACTAAACTTTGTTTTGTTTGTTTGAGATCTCGAGAAAACAAAAGTACGGAAGCCCTAAGAGGTCATGCATTTTATTTTCTCCATTTTATTCTGAGTTCATTTCATTCTTCATTCTCAAATTCTCAAGATAACTAAACTTTGTTTTCCCAAGATAACGCTATAATTAATTTGAGATCTCGAGAAAACAAAAGTACGGAAGCCCTAAGCGGTGATACATTCATACTTTTTATTTTATCAGTTTTCTACTGAGTTAATTTCATTTGTTTTCTCGAGATCTCGAGTTATTCATGCCATTATGTTAATGGATAACAGCTTTTCAAGATAACTAAACTTTGTTTTCCCGAGATAATGCTATAATTAATTTGAGATCTCGAGAAAACAAAAGTACAGAAGCCCCAAGCGGTCATGCATTTTATTTTCTCCATTTTATACTGAGTTAATTTCATTCTTCATTCTCAACTTCTCAAGATAACTAAACTTTGTTTTCCCGAGATAATGCTATAATTAATCCGAGATCTCGAGAAAACTACCGTACGGAAGCCCCAAGCAGTCATACATTTTATTTTCTCTGTGATAATGAGTTAATTTAATTTGTTTTCTTGAGATCTCTTGAGTTATTCATGTCATTATGTTAACGGATCATTTTCTCAGGTTTGTTTTGTTTGTTTGAGATCTCAAGAAAGCAAAAGTACGGAAGCCTTAACCGGTCATACATTCATACATTTTATTTCCTCAGTTTTCCTGTTATGTTAACTAATTTGTTTTCCCGAGATCTTAAATTATATAAAACAATATGTTAACAGATAATGGGGCAATTTTTTTGAAATCGCAAGATAACTAAACTTTGTTTTCCCGAGATAATAATGCCATAGTTAGTTTGAGATCTTGAGAAAACATACACAATGGAAAACTCTGTTTATTTTTGTTCAATATATGTTTTAAATTTAATTAAATATTTAATTTATTTTTATTTATTTCAAGTACCAGCACAGGGAGGATTGCGTACCACAGTTTGAGAACCAGTGGTCCAGTCCTGCTCCTCTAACATTGCTATAATGAATGATGTTTCCTGCAGTGATTTAAATGTATGAATGTACGACCACTTAGGGCTTCCATACAGATGCGTCGTTTTTTTTATTTATTATTATTTAAGTTTATCAAGCAAAAACAGCATTTCCTGACTTCACTTGCTTCTTTTCACAGAATTACTGTTTATTACATATAAATTTATGGTCAGACATAAGAAAAAAAGACATTTAGACTAAATGATAACGATATAACAGTCGATAACATAAACAATCATTAGTTGCAGTCCTGCGTTCAAGCTCGCCTTAACAGCCCTCAGACACACAAATGGAAAAAGGACACCGAGTTGGAACATTTGGGGGGAAAATTCAATAAGCTTATTCAGGCATCACCGGGACAAGACAGATGTTCAATTTTGGAAAATCAATACACACTCACATACGTACACCAATATGGTGCACACAATGAGCCGATACGGACGTCTACATCAAGACAGAAATCAACAAGTGGCAGCGATTAGAAGTTTTTATACATTATTACATTCAACTTTAGAGTTTCTACAGAGCACAACAGAGGATTTTAAGCAGAAAAACAGGCACAATAGTCACTTTCCTGTATTGTGTGGCTCTGATGTTAACTGTAGCAACTGTACACTGAAAAAGAAAAACAGCTGAGCACACAATCCTTCAAACACCCCTCCTCCTCCTCCTTCTTCTTCTCAAACTTTTACCCCCCTCTTGCCCTTTCGCTCTGCTTGGAATTTGACTCTCTCTCCCGAGCGCTTTCGAATCTCTCTTATCCGAGTCACTCACACCACCTTATGGATTTTAAATGAACAAGCTAATGCAGGATTTGTTCAGTCTGGATGCAGCTAACAGTGGCCCAGATTCCCTCTATGTGTCCCAAGTTAGCCCCGTGGTTACCTGATCCATATAATACCCCGGATCCGTGTGAATTCAGCCGTATATCCGTTACTTTGAGGTATCTATTTCGGTATTTCGGTTGCCTTTTTAAATATTTTTTTTATGAATGAACACTTGGTGCTGCAACTGACTTCGATTGAGACATATCCTGTGGAGTCAGGCTCAGCATCACACCGGTTTATAATCCCATTTTCTTCAAACTGAAGTACCTCTGCCTGGGAATCACTGAGTTAGCCGTGATGCTTTTACTACTGCTGTTTTTAGGAGGCTTGCATAATTACCTTACAGCTTATTTACCCTAGCAAGCACACAGCCAAAATGGATACCTCAAATCTTACAAGCAGTGATGAGACAGCTGGTTATAACATATAACAGTATTAATGGACGTCTTATCAAGTTGTATAAACTTTAGTGCTTTAGAGGACACTACCTGCAGCTATAAACGCCACAAAATGTTAACAAAGTAAGGCCATTTTTCTTTGGTCATCTGTGCAGCTGTCGGGAGACATACTCCCCAGTGCTTTGTCTTCCTCCCTTCACCCTCTTGTCGACAAATGTCCCCAGCATTTCTCTTCAAAGTGCTCAAATCTGTTTAAACCGCCCCAACCGCAGGTCACAGATGTGCTCGGCGTTTGTGTCCGAGGTTTTAGAGGTTTGCTGCCGGCGTCTGCCCGTTGGCTTTGCTTCGACCTTTCCCAGCTATCGGCCTCTCTCTCTCCTCCCATAGCGTGACCCCGTCGCAGGCACAAATCTGTTTGGGGTTTTGGAAAAGGCCGGCTGATCTGGCGATGATCCCACAGGCCAGCCTGCAGAGGAGAGAAAATCAGCTTCAAAGCGGCGTTCCTGTTACTGTTCCTGAGTGCTCACGTAATAATAGGTGAGTGCGTCTTTGAACAACAACAATTTGAAAGCTTTTAAGCCAAAATTGACCATTCCAAAAAGGAAGATTGTTTGTGATTGAAAGCTCCAGAACAGCTACTAAATAGACCTTGAGGTGAGGCAGTTTGTCGTAGTTTTTCCTCAGAAATTTCACTTCTTGTTTTGAGTTCTGAAATAACATAATTAAGACAACAGAGACCTCTAATCACAATATTACAATACAGCACAATTTCCACATATTCACCCTCTGTATAAATAGAAACACCTGAACTACCGGTGCTAAAAGTGTTCCTGTTATTTTGTCCACACTTCATAACACTGAATGAACTCCAACTGCGTCTTATTTTGTAACTTTGACCGCCGACGTTGACCCACCTTTCTCCAGAGTTTCCAGTCTGTTCGGAGAGAGGGTGACCGCCTCGACCCAGGTCGTCCTCGCCTTCGTCCACAACCAGCGATCGGCCGATCACATCCCATACCTGCAGCCAAGGTATGAATAACGCTGTCATATGACATTGAGCTTCATTAAGCTCGATATACTGTGCCGTAGTGCAAAATGTGTGTTTGTTACCTTTATCTGACTGTCCTCGAGTCTAAATGAGGCTCTGCCGTCTGGTCCAGCAACAATATTCCCCAGATCACCTACGTGCTGCACAACAATACTGCATGTGAGAAGAATTACACATAATATATATACACAGAAAGAAAGAAATACACAAGGGGGAAACATAACGAGAGCCAGAAAACACTCCTCCGGCCTCAGACTTGTAGCTCTCTTACTGAAAATTTAGCACCTGGAACAGAACGGCTCTGAATTGCTCCTGTGGGACAAATTTGGCAATGGGATAGGGGTATCACATCTTACGTTTGGCTTGTGTTGGAAGTTTTATTAAAATCTCAGGAGGGAGTTTGTCCGAATTTACGATAAGAGGATCCATTCAACAGATACGACCGTACCCTTTCATTGTCTCCAGGACCGCCGTGTCGTCTTCCAAAGGGGTTATAGTGCTCGCCGCAACTGCAAAAAGAAGAAATCGAATCCATTAGAAAAAGTTTGGAGTGCAATTTCATACGTCGTTAGGCGAGTACAAACTGTTTCGAAGTGTTTGGGATGAGACATTTTACTGTCTGCTTCTCCACAAAAATGTGTTTCTAAATATCAGACATCGAATTGCAGGTCTGCGTCGTCATAAAGTTGCTGGACTGTGAATACACAGCGGACGATGATGTTTATGAGTCTGAGAGTGTAACTTCAAACGAGTAAAAACATCTTATATATCAAACAGACAAACTTGGGTACATAAAAATGTAAGTAGAGAAGTCAAACATAACTCCCAGAGGTCAATCGATAAGAAACATCATCACTGAATCCATCATGTGAGCAGCTAACGGCAAAGTTGAAGCTCATCGGCTTAAATAAGCTTCAGATTCTTGGTCAAATCTACAAACATTGTACCGTATTTTGAAACCAGAATCAAAGCTCTGACTGTCTCCAACACAACATAGTTGCTGAGGCTCGTGGGTATCGTAGTATATGATACCATCCGTAGGGAAAACAGTGAATTAACTCAACGCTAATGGCTGTAACATAACTCCATACTATCAAGTGTATGTGGCACAGTTATTGACCCCCCCCAACTCTTTGGCCTACAAAACCACCAGCACAAAAAACTACATCAACATCTCAAACACTCGCTGGAAGATGTGACGGCACACCTCGAATTTGCAAACAGCAAAAAACATACTACTACTATAAAGGTCTGGCAACCTTGACTGCTCTATTTTATGATTTTTCTTCCTATTAATGTGTAAAATTTACCGACCCCACCACTTTTAGTTAATGTTGGATGGCTTCTCCCACTTTGCAACTCTTTGTAGGACTTTTTGGATCACAAACAAAGCAAGACAAAATGCTGTTTCTTGTAGAAACCATTAAAAAAAAGCTGTAAGTACGTATGATCCAGCGGTGCTACCTGAGGCAGTCCTGCGTCAGATCCCCCAAGGTGTGGACGTGGAGGCCGTGAGGTCCAGGCTCCAACCCATCTATGGTCCCATCAATCAAACATTGGCCTTCAGACAGCTGCAGGAAACGCACCACCCCCTGGATCTTTCCCACACCGGCCATCATGGCCACTGCTGAACCATGGTCTGTCACAAAAAAGACAAAAAAACAATGAGTGTGTTCATGGCTACAAGCTAGATTCCTGTAGCCTGCTACGTTGTCACGTTCATGCACGTACTGCGCGCATACATCCATGATTAGTTACGAGTTAAAACGTGATAGCAAGACAGTGAGTGGAGGTAACATGATGGTTCAAAAACTCTAGAATCGTGGCTCCAAACGGGAAACATTAGAAAGACAAGTGCAGATAAGGAGTACCACTTTTCTACCAAAGTAGCTCTGGCTCTTGAACCGGCTCTATTCAGAATTCAACAGCAGTCAATAAGACTAATCTTATTATTAGAGATAGCTGAATATGGCTGGCCTACGCTCATGTTTTTTAACATTTGTCACGATGATAATATTCTCTGAGGTGGTAAGCAGAGCTAGAATATCAATTACATATATACATAACACATCATGCTTAAAAGGTTCCCAGTGGAGTTTGTGACCTGTTGTAACACTTTAGAGCTGTTCTTCTATGAATGGGGGATGCGCACACACACGGTCGTGCCAATAGTTTCACACTACTCCACTGATCTACAGGTGGTGGTAACGTGCCAAGATATGCTGCAAAGTGCCAACAAAGGCACAGAACTAGCGAGTAATTATAGATGTAAACAATGCCGGATTTAAAAATATGCTTTAAAAATAGTCTTTGCAAATGTTTTATGAGGAAGTAATGTCACGTTTCGGTGAGTAACACCAAGTGTAAACACAACTTATGCTGCATAGAAAGCACCAGTAAGTATTAAAAGGCTTCACTCCCGTCCTGTGACTTCTCACCTTGCTCCGATCCTCCAATGCCCTTCAGCACCGCCCTGCGTCCGGTGCTCTCGATCAGAGCCTGCACCTCCGCGCTGGTCAGAGCGGATTCCACCAGCACCTCCTCCTTACCGACGTCGATGCTGATAGACGTCACTCCTGCAAACGTGAAAAATGATCATCTGATAGATGCACAAGCAGACAGCGGCGACGCAGACATTTTGATTATCTCCAAATGACGTCTGAGCTGTTTATCAAGCAAAATGACAAACGTTATCTGTTTCCGTCTTCTGAAATGTGAAGATTTGCTGCTTTTCTGCCTCCCTTGTGTCCATTTTCAAATCAAACTGAACGCCTTCTGCAAAATGTGCACCTCTAATAAGCCTAATCTTTTCTGAGGTGGTGTGCAGTGTAAAAGGTTTGAGGAAAAACTGGGTGAACACTCGATAAATGTGGTCAGGGCTGCAAAATATGTGCAACCATGCTTCTATTTAGAGATTTCTATTTGCAATAGATTTGTCCAGGATGTGTTTTATTGATATGTGTGAACAGAACCAGCTGTCTCTACAACAAAAGTTGCATTTACAGTCATGGCCAAAAACATTAGCACCCCTGCATTTCTTTCAGATTTGATCGGTTCCTCTCCACACTTGATCTGGACTCACTGGCCGGCCACTTCAGAACTCTCCAAAGAACACTACAGTCAAACATGGTGGAGGTTCACTGATGTTTTGGGGTAGCTTTGCTGCTTCAGGCACTGGATGTCTTGACAGTAAGCACTGCATTATGAAACATAAAGGCTACCACAGAATTCTGGGGTGAAATGTAGGGCCAAGTGTCAGAAAGCTGGGTCTCCGTCAGAGGTCATGGGACTTAACAAATACTTCAAAAAAGCACCAAAGAAACGGTTTAAGACAAAGTTTCTGGTCAGAGTCCAGATCTAAACCCCATAGATTACCTGTGGAGAGATCTCAAAACTGCGTTTGGGTGAAGGAACCCATCAAATCTGAAAGATCTGGAGGAGTTGGCAAAAGAAGAGTGGTCCAAAACAGAGGAGTAAGAAACTCACAGATGACGACTGAGTTCAGTCAGTCAAGGGTGTGCTACCAAATATTAAGTTGAGGATGTTTGGAAGTTTTGTGGAAAAATATCTTTGATTTGGCTTTTTTTTTCTTTGTGTTGTTTCAATTCAAACAAACAAAATTAACAGGAAAATATCAAAGCATTTGTGACTGCAACATTCTTTTTAAAGAGAAGTAATACATTATGTGACACAAATACAAAGGGTGCCAATATTTTTGGCAGTTATCAAAGTTTTTTTTTTTTTGGAGATAAATCACGGTATTATTAAAAAAAAAAAATTTTTTTGTTTTTTTGTGTGGGTTAGAATTTTTTTAAAAATTTGCCCCCCTTCTGTGTCTACTTTCATAATGATCCACACTTCCTGAAGTCAATAATAATAGTAAATTAATACTGGCTCATTTTTTGGTGAGCTAAATGTACAAGAGTAGTGTGTGCATCCTTTGCTGCTACTGCTGCTTTAAAGGAGAAAATGGGGAATGAATTAAGAGTATACACACACACACACACACACACACACACACACTGCATGTGTGCATGAAGAAAGGGCAGCCGTTAACAAGACACAGATAAGAGCTGGCAGACATTATCTGCTGCGTCAAAGTCTAAACTGTCAGTTACAGATGACAAACAGCTCACTGTAAACATTTAAATGCTTTTCTCACCTGGTTTGTCCTGCAGAACAGCTCTCACTTTCTCCGCACAGCTCTCACAGGTCATCTGCACCGCAAACTCCAGCTGTGCAGGTGAAAAAAAACACACCTGGACATTAAACACCTGTAGCATTTATCACATCTGTAACTGTACTAACACGCCTCAGCTCGTTACGTAGCTGCGTGAAGCTTAAGTAAGCAGACTACGCAGCAACCTGCGCACCTCTGCTTCACAACACCAGCTGAATAACGGATGTTTTTACCCATTTTACCCTCATTACGGCTGCAAATATAACGTGACTCAGCAAAAACACGGGTCTAAAACATGACACAGACACTGTCCAAACCTTCGTCGGCCTCTCAGAGTCCATCTTGAACCCGCACGTCGCCGCCTGGCTGATGAAAGCTGATGTAAACAGACAAGTTCCCACTTTTCTACAAACGGAAGCGAACACGCTGTACGCGCTAACGGGCGCCGCCATCTTTGTGAGGTCAGGTCCAGACCGGTGACGTAAAGCCCGCCCTCCCGCCCGCACGTTACTGCCGCCACGTGACGACTAACCGCCACTGCTGCTTTCTATTTTTGTCTCGTGGAGAGGATGCATGGCTTTCTAGTGTCTCTCTATGCAGCTTTATTAGAGGAAATCATGACAAATGAACATTATGGACGTGAAAGGCTGCAAACTAACAATAATAATGATTATTATACACAAGTATTACAACCAGAAAACATCAAATTATTATCAACATAAAAAATAAGGCTCAATGTTATATGTTTGCATTTTAATATTGTAGTTTATCAAATTGATTGACCATTTTTAGGATGACATGATTGAAGGATGAGACCTACGGAAGCCCTAAGCGGCCATACATTCATACATTTTATTTGCCTCTCTTTTCCCGTGATAACCAAAAAGACACCAAGATAGATAGATAGATAGATAGATAGATAGATAGATAGATTTTAGTAAATCATAATCCACACTACAATCCTCTTCCCCGAACCCGAGGGACCGGAAACTGTGTTGATCTGATCCATCTTAAGCTGGGGGGGGGTGTTGCTGGTTGTTCATGTTGATAATTTTTTAACCTTTTAAATGATCGGATTTATGTTAACTGAGTATAATCAAAGAATTTGGACTAAGTAGTATTTGGCTGGAATACACATCTAAAACTATAAGTACTTGCGTGCATATACCTTTAAAAAAAAGGTACTCGGATGAGCCTACAAGAACTTTCAGAGACATATTACACAACAAACATCCTAAACTAATGAACAGAAAACGTGTTTTATGATTTATTTGAACCATACAACGTGATAATAACCCACTTTAACATTATAGGCAGCTGTGGCATGCTCGTGATGGATCACAGGTAGGTCACATGGATAAATCTCATATCACGGTATGTGTAATCGTCATGATATCATTATATATTGTAGAAAAAGATTTGCGTTTAATGAATGAATACCTGGAAAATTTCACCCCACAGTGAAATGAATGGAAAGCTATGGCTGCCTCAGGAAAACAAACGGAATGGTAATCAGCAGGCTCAATGTGAAATACGTTGAGGACAAAAATAGCGTGTGGGAGTTTTTTTATATCAGGGTCAGACTGTGGGAGGAGTGCATTATGTTGACGCACAAGATTGTAGTGTGTGGACAAATCACCACGATGAAGGTTGTCTGCAGTAATAATGATTGCTTCCTGCCGTATGTGTCGGCCTCCGATTCAATTTCATAATGTGTATAGATTATTGTTACGGAGTCGATCTTCAGATTAAAGCTATGGGACAGAGAGTACCACTAAGCTGATGACGGGTTCTCGGGTTTTTACCAGCTCAGAGATGAATGTGTGTGCATGTGTGTGTGTGTGTTCTCCATACATCCCTATTGTATCTGTTGGCAACCCTTTTGATAGCGCAGAGAGAGAGAGAGCCACAGGAGATGGCACATGACCGTGATGTGGCATAAAAATCTGGGTCGCGATGTCTAAAATAAAAGCCTCTAAATCGAACCTCCTCCGACTAAATTTGGGAAGTGAGTGACACATATTCAGCACCGCTCATCTACAGTGTGTGGTGATCCAGAAACACAGCCGTCATTATGTCAAAACAACACCGAGGGGGCCGATGTTTTACACGGAAGAAAGCCGAGCGGCAGCTCAGTCAGAACACAGCTCCTTCTGTATGTGGCGGCTCATTGGTTTTGACCCTTGACCCCGTGCTCAGTAATATGACCACGGGCTTTAAGAGGGCTGAGCCGGTGTGTGCACCAGGCTCAAACACACATAAGAAATGCCTTTTGTGTGAGTCACACGCACACACATCGGCCACACATCAGCAGCAGCAGCGGTTAATTTATTTGGTACATGGGAAACTGTCGAAAACCTTTGCCCTCACGTTGATCCTCAGCGCTGAGCTCTACGTTCAAAAGAGGTGGAGGGAGAGCTGTGGTGACACCTGAGCCCAAGAGAGAGAGAAGGGGGATTTCATTAACACACACACACACACACACACACACACACACATATACGTACAGAAACACACACACAAGAGACAGCACAGAGCTGGAAAGAAGAGTGAAACCTAATCAGTACTGTCCACGGGAGATTCAGAGGGAGAAAGAAAGGAGGGAGAAAAGTGGAAGATGAAAAGACGGCAGAAGAACAAATCTGACAAAGAAGAGTGTGTGTGTGTCTGTGTGTGTGTGTTCGGAGGCCAGTGTATGGCAGTGCTGACAGGAAAGTGTTGACAGCCCTGTGTGGAACAGTAGAGGTTTTATCTGTACTAAATGAGCCCCTATCCTCCACCCCATTAGCACCGACCTGGAGTCTGATATATTCTCTTATTAAAAAACTTCAAGAAGGTGAAGCAGCTCTTGTTTCAGTGACAAATGCAAGCAACACTTTATTTTTAGAGCCGGGAATAAAACATAGAAAAAAAAACTCAAACACAATTTCTAATACAAATGCAAAACATAAAGTTAGCAGTTTGTTTGCTTTAGGACAGTTAATCCTGGAGCACTTATAAATTATTCAGCACTCAAGCAGCTCTATGACCACAGACACAAACCTAAACAAAAACATGGTGAGCAAGAATTTATTTTAGATTAACAATGAATAAAAGTTTGCTTTGATGACAGCCTTCTGTGATGATTTTACTGTAGCTAACTCTGATAAAGACACTACAGCCAATCAACAAACTTCTGATAGCTGAGGATCGCTCGCTGAAACTGTTCTGACGTTCTGCACAAAACACATCATCAGTGTGTATTCTTGCAATTTCACAGTCAACATACAGTAGGTGAGGTTGCAATCATTTCTAATTAACCCCGCCTGTGTGCTGTATATTGATTGTGAAATTGCGAGAATGCACGCTAAAGAAGGGCGTCTCGGCTGTAATGGCCATGTGGCAAATTATATACATCCATTTTATTTATTTATTTATTTTTCTTATAAATAACTACATGAGTGCACCACCCACTCTTCAAGGTCTAACATGAGGTCGAAATTGTGCGTCAAGCATATTGTTCTGTTATTCTATTTTATTTTTGGCAAGATGCCTGAAATTGTTTTGTTGTTCTGATATATTCTGAGCACTTGTTGGCTGATTTTTCCTTCACTTTGCAGTCCAACTCATTCCAACTCATCTCAACTTTGTTTAGATTGGGTGATTTTGGAAGCTAGGTCTTCTGACGCAGCACTCCATCACTCTCCTTCTTGGTCAAATAGCCCTAACATAACCTGGAGGTGTGTTTGGAGCTATTGTCCTGTTAAAAAACAAATGAAGGTTCCACTAAAATTCTATGGTAGCCATGCTGGTTAAGCGTGCCTTGATTTTTGAATAAAACGGCAACTGTGCCGCCAGCAAAGCACCTCCAAATCATCATCTATGCTTCACAGTGGGAACCACACATGTAGATAACATCCATTCACCTTCTGAAGCTGACTGAGAGAATGCCAAGAGTGCACGAAGCTGTCATCTAGGCAAAAGGTGGCTAGAAAGAAACACTGAATGAGAAAGCGTGTCCAAACCTTTAAGTGGTACTGTATATTATATAGTTATTTGAATTTTCAGCAGCTCACTTTGTGAATTACCGTGTCCAAGGTCAGAAATTAACTTTGACCCTCAGCTTTTTTTAGACGAAGGCATTAAAATATTCAGAATAATTCAAATGTGCACTTTTATGCTAACTAGACAAGCTCTGTCTACTGAGGAAGGTTGTGTAATATTTAAAAAAAGCTCCAGAACTAGCTAATAAATTGAATTGAGGTTGAGATTGTTTTGTCAGTTTCAGGATGTGGTATATTTAATTAACTGTCACCTCTCTGTGAGGAATATTAATAGTCAAACCAACTTCAGACAAATCTATGTACAAGTGTTTTTGTCTCTACATTGTACAGGAAGCCTCTGTGCTATAAATATATTTTGTTATAATGTTTCCTTCTGCTTACGCTGGACATTGGCCACATTCCCACGCTTGTTATCATAATCACTTTTGTTTTTTCAGTCCTCCATTTTGTTATCGACTCAATCTCTGACAACAAATTTAATAAATGTTTATTAAGCTTGTCCCTCTCTCTGTAGACTTTTATCTAACCCTTTTACTTCAAATACAATTTTCATATAGTATGTTTGTGATTATTTGGCTAAATACTAATAATGTTTAATGTATGTGTGTGTAAATTTACATCCCAATGCAGTTAGAAATAACTCAACCAAGAGTTATGAACACTGAGTGTGGCCAAACACTCAGAGGGTTTCAAGTGCAGAGAACAACTAGCAGAACTTCCATGGTGGACCAGTCAATGAAGTGATGCAAGTTAATAAAAACAAAGCTGGATTTATGTATATTTATTATGTAAAATGACAAAAAAAAGAGAAAATAAAAGAGAATTTGTGACAGTTGCAGGACACTGAGGAAAAATAAATCAATTGTGAGCCTTGCACATAGAAGTGTCACTATTAACCTCAATGATACAGTTATTAATGCTTACTCAGTACTGGTAATATTACTATTAATACTAATACTATTAAGATACAAGTACACTCAAAATCCAAATTCGTATTTTTCTAGTATAAGAGTTGTTGTCCTTGGTGATCTTGCATAGCGAATGCACTTAGGAATTTGTAACTGAAATTTGCATTGCAAACTAAATTTGCATTGTTCTTCTTCAGGGACAAAATCAAGAGCACGTGAATAAATCAAATTCTTTAAGAGTCAAAATAAATTTTACTCAACTCCGTTCGACTTAAACGTTAAATATAAAAATGTGTTGGTTACAAAAAAACAAAAGGACATCGTGTTTTTTGTAGCAATAGTTGAACTCGTCTGTCTTGTTTGGTTTGTTTTGCACTCTGACTAGCTTATATTTGTGAATCAATCAGGCTCGTCATTAATAAACTTCCATATTAAGACAACAACAGATTAAAACTTCATATCATTTCAGTTTCTTGGCTGTGCAATGAACATAAAGTAACTTTGTCCACCCACACAGGAGCATTATTTATGTTAAAATATGAAAATGACATATAAATTATCTATGTTTCTTCTTTAAGAACTGAATAAAATGAAATATAACAAATATTTCTTTGCTGGAACTTCACATATTGCAGAGAGGCCAATACAATTCAATGAACCCACAACTGTATTTGTTAGAGCTTGGCTTATCTTAAAGGGAATCAAACCATTGACCTCAGCTGTGTTTTACCTGTGAGCCTTCACAACATCACAACGCTGATATTATTCAGCCCCCGAGAGAAGGAGCGTTAGTGGTATGAGGGACCCTGCTGAGGTCAGAGCAATGTCACAGTCCTGCCAGAGCGCTCTCCATGTCTGCTGATTGCACCCTGATAGCTCAGATGGAAGATGAAGCCAAGCATGTCCGGGAGGACAACGCCTGGCCGCCTGCCTCAGAGCCGGGGCTATGTTTGTAAAAATACACGATGTGTGACTTTGTCCTCGCTTCACTTCTTCACATCTTTAGAAGACAGAAGACGGATGTGTAACATTCATACTGTGTCAAACAAACCATTTGTATTGGCTCTTGTTCTATTATGGAGAAATTAAACAGGATATTTTGTTATTTCCCAAAGCACGCGTAGATTTTAAATGAAAATCCTGAACACAGTGAAGCAAAAATTAACATGAAAAGACTTTTTTGTCCCCAAAGAGAAATCCTTTTTCGCAGCACCGTGCAGATATGTACACATATCTGTATAGAGATTGACCAAAATGTCTCATCATTCTTATCCGTCACGTTTATAATCAAACTGCAGAGGAAGTCTCATCCGGTTGTGTTTTCCTTATTTACACTGGTTACACCCAGAAAGCCCAGAAACATTGGGCGTTGTTCTGGTTTGGTTGCTGAAGATTACAAAACCTGACATGCTGCCTTGATTGCTTTTGGGCAAAAAATACCAGTGTAGTGATGCATTTTTTGTGCACAGTGCAGTAAACACATTACATTCGCAGGAAGATTAAATCATATACATCATTTTGAGAAACACGTCCCCCTGTATTTTTCAATTAAATCAATCACAGACCACAAAAGGCGGGAGAGGAAACAAAAGAAAGGATCCAATCAATCAGAAAATTGCCCCTTAAACAAATATTGTCCATTCAGCACAGCGGCGTCATGCATTATTGCTGACTTACCAACAAGCTCAAAAGTATTAATTATAATGCCAGCAATGTGTTTAACGAGCTATGGGCAAACTCTACAGCTCATCACAGAGAGGATCAATAAGAAGAAAAGACAGCGATGCCTAATCAAAGTCTACTGTTCCTTTCTGAAATAATGACCCATATGGAGGAGGCAATATGCTGCAGTGTGGCTTCCAAACACAATACCTCATTTAATCATCACACCCCAGAATCCAGATCATTACTCAAACAATCTGGCTGTCATGATCCAGCAAGCATCCCTAGCCTAGTTTTCCTTGTTGGAAAAACACCTAGCAATTACAGAGGGATGCAGTTCAAATAAAACATCAAACGGTAGCTGCGTTTAAAAGGAGGCAAAAGCCAGAAATTACAATAAGGTCAGCAGCTATAAATTGTCTTTTAAGTAGGCTACCAGTGACTCAATATTAGTGCATGAGAAGATTATAATAATAAAACAACCATGAGGTGTAATAAAGTCTTTTAAACCTTGCTATTACAGTAACTCACTATGACACCATCTCCTAACGAATTATGTAGATAAACGCATTCAAAGCCTGTCAGATTAATCAACCACACACATGCTGCGTATACAGAGTATACCATTTCTAACACTACAGAGTGTTGTAGGAGAATACTAGGTGTTGAAAGGCTGACGCGAAACTGCATTGCTGGCTTCAAAAGTTGAATAAAATCAATAATGTATGAAACGTGTGGAATATTTTAACGGCTGAATATTTTAAACACTGATGGTAAACCGCATAGCTGGCTTTAATTCGTATGTGCAAGCAGCTGAACAAGTATGAAGAGTCGAAAAGTCTTAATTAGTACATTTAAAGGTTTGAATGGGCAACTGAATGTATAAAGTGAGTAGATATGAGTTGAAAAAGTGCAGAAAGGATTATGAATACTTCATGGGAAGAGGATGAAGGATGCAAATTATAGCTCCTATAATCTGGGACCTACACTGTATAGCTGGCATAATTTATGTACAAACACCTGTAGGAATTTAAAGCAACTCTGTTCTCTGTCACCCTTCAGTCTTTTTGCTTTGTCATTAAGTCCATAGAGGCCACTGAGCCCAGTTACATTGCCTGCTTGCCCAGCTCCAGTTCTGACACGACACTTGCTCCGCTTCACCCACAGCCCCAGGCTATAAAACCTCCTCTTCCCAGTGGTCCAAAACATCTGTGGTACAAACACCAACACTCTACCACTGCTCTGAGTTCACTCAGTGTTGCATCTAAATGAGTTCAAATCTGTAATGTTATGATAGAAAAGTTACACAATGTTGCTTTATTTGGTGACTCTAAATTGCCCATAGGCGTGAACCAGAGCGTGAATGATTGTTTCTGTGTTTCTACATCAATCATGAACAGAAAACTTGTCCTTTCACTCAGTGTCAGCAATCGGCTCCAGCTGACTATGACCCTTATAAGAATATACAGCCATGGAAAATATTCAAAACACTGTCTGTCGGGAGCAAAACAGGAAGTATGGAGTCCACAGAGGAATGAATGGCATGGTTGGGTGGGTGAGTGAAATCAGATAATACTACTAACATTATAATTTTCTACTACTTTGTTTATTTCATGTACCCAGCTTCACTGTAAGAAATGTCTCTGAAAAACTGCCAAACCATGACAGTAAAAGACTGTAAAATATGTAATGAAGTATGACTGTGTTTTCCTGTACACAGTAAAACACAGTCATATTTCAAAACTTTTATTTATATCCCGTTTTAAGGAAATTTATAGAGAATAAAGTAGTATTTTATATCGCAGACTCTTAATTGTACAGTAAATCACAGTAAAAGACCGTAAATGGCATTAATTATTACAGTCACGGTTTGGCAGTTTTTCACCGTAAAATCTACAGATTTTCCTATCCTATATTTAAAATGTAGGATAAAACGACAACCTTATACGTCAGATCAACAGTACAAACATCCTTTTACTGTAATATTAGAAAACGTTATACCATATTTATTACAGTAAAATTCTGGCAACCGCAGCTGCCAGATTTTTACCGTAAAAATTTTTTTTTGTCTTTTACAGTCATATTTTAAAACCTTTATTTATATGGCATTTTATGGAAATTTATAGAGAATAAAGTCGTATTTTATATTATAGACTGTTGTGTATTGTACAGTAAAACACCGTAATATTTAACGGCATATTTTATGGTCTTTTACTGTCACGGTTTGGTTCAAATCTACAGACATTTTAAAATATGGAATAAAACGCCAAGTACTAATATCCGTTTAAAACAAGTTTTCTTCGTACAATATAACTCTGTGCCTGGTTTGCAAGAGAGAGAGACAGACAGTGAATGAGAGTGAGGGAGCACTGGCATCGAGAATGCCGGTAAATCAGTGAAATAAAAAGTTATTTCCTGATTGTTTCACAGCGGTTACATTCAGCACAAGCAGACACACCCCCAGAGGTTTGCTGCTGAATGTACCCTAAATCAGTCCTAACTCTACTGATGATAAGTAAAGAAACACTCGAGCACGGGGAGTGTAGAAACAGTCTACGATCAGGAGCCTCATTAACATGTTCTGTTAGAAAAAGGTGAGAATAATGCATGAGGGAGCCTCCCTCCCCCTTTGGTTCTGCCTATAGGGCTCACTAATCACTAAATGCGCCCCTGTCTGGGGTAAATTTACATGTCAGTCAGCTCTTTGACATCCAGTTCAGATTCAAATGAACTTTCCTGGAATTACTTTAATATTCAAGCCCAACACAACAGAGCGAAGAAACCCACGAGATCACCTGATCAGTATTATAAAAGTATATTATAATCACAGTTATCCATGTGTGTGTGTGTGTGTGTGTGTGTGTGTTTGTTTGTGAGAGCCATATGTGTGCGCGTACAACACGCCTCCCCGCATCACAGGGACAAACGCGCACGCATTGGCTGGCTAAAGAGAGAGAGAGAGAGAGAGGGAGAGGGAGAGGGGGTGGGTGGAGGAGGGTGGGAGAGGAGCCGGGGTGAGGGGGAGGCAACCGTCTCCCGTTTTGTTGCAAGAGGAGTCGCGAGGAGCCTCCAATGACAGACAGACAGCCGATCCGCTGCCTCACTGACTGCGACACCTGAACAATCCCCAAGCCGATGAAGGAGAGCGAACTGTAGGCGAGAACAAGGAGGAGGAGAAGGAGGCTATCCTTAAAAAAATTTAAAAAAAAAAAAAAAAAGAAGGAGAAGAAGAGGAGAGGAGGAGGAGGAGAGGTAAGCGAGGGCAAGCAGCCGGCTGGCCGGGACACGGAGCCCGTCCAGGAGGGGAAGAAATCACCGCCACGACCGTCACATCACATCACAGCTCCTGAGGTGACAAAGGTGGGTGACGGCGTGTATTTTCAGCATCCCTGTCCTACATGGCGCCTTTAATCCGCACAGTGGAGTAATAGTAGACATGTCTGGTGTCTGTAAAAAAAAAAAAAAAAGAAAACGGGGCCGGTGAGGGGCATTTCTGTTTGTTTCTGTTGTACCAGAGCTCCTCCGGCGCTTTCCTCCCGTCTCTCTCTGCTCTCTGACGGAGACAATTACGCACCGGCGCGCCGTTTTGATAAAAGCGGATTTATGGATGAATGGATGTCTTGAGGAAAACGTATTACACAGCCGACATGTGTGTGCCCATTTGGGGACGCGTGGCGGAGTGACGACCCCCCAACAACAAGAAAAAAATTAATCAGACGTGGCCCATATTTAATAACCAGACCTCTTCAGGAGGGGCTTTTTTTTTTTAGTTGTTTATGTCCTGGAAGAAGCGTCGTATGTGTGATGAGGAGGTGGTGGTGGTGGAGGATGAGGGCAGAGGAGGGGGGGTGTTTATCGTGATGGTCTCCTTGAGGCTTGTCGAGCTGATTGATTTCGCCTGTTCAGTCAGATTAGGAGTGCGCGAACACCTCACCGGCAAATTAATTAAAGTGCACGCAAAGATTAACCGCCTAAGATTATCAGTGAGGAGAGAGAGGGGGGGGTGCATCAATTAATGACAAACTATTTATACATCTGGAGCTATATTGGATGGGATTGTAGCCCCAATTGTTGCACGCGTGTTCAATATTTTCCATAACGCAGATTTGATTCCTCTCCATTAGTTGATTAGTTTTGTTGTTGGATGTAAGTTGGCTGAAGTCCCCCCCCCCATCTGGTGTTAGAACATCAATTAAATATTCTGTCAATATGTCACCCAGATTTGTGTTTCACAGCACATAGCAGGCTGGAGGAGTGATTGATGATGGAAGAGCTACAAAACCAGGAATGCTCTGACAGTGAAGAAGCTGCATGATGCTGAAATAACTTACTGATGAGGCAACTGACAGGAAATCATGGACAATTGAAGTCAGAGCATCCAGAGATCCACCCAAAAAGATGGAGTAAGGGGTCCTTCATCCAGTACAGATAGACGACACAACACATGTCACAATCGATCAGTAATTTAAGACTTTTTTCCAGCCTTTAAAATGTGCGAATTTGTGCTGTAAATTGAGCATCACTGTTTCTTTTGACTGTGAAAGGACTAAAAAGTAAATGACCAACACGCTTGCATGAATTCTTTGCAGATGGCTCGGTGACAATAATCTGCAAAATACCTGCACGCTGACACGTCCTTCTCCATTAATCTGTTGTTTTATCAGAGTGTTTTGAACACAGATGGGTGACTCTGAGGGAAAACCACTTTTTAAAAATTAAAAAGAAAATTGAAGTAAGAGCATTCAGGACATCTTTAGACACTCTCGTTGAGGAGAAACTCCGCCAAATAAACCCTTAAAATCAGAGTGTGGGGTCCTGCATCTAGTACAGATAGACGACACAACAGATGTCATAACTGATCAATAATTTAATTTATGACATTTATCAGGCAAAAAATTCAAAACAGTTGCTGGCTCCAGCTTCTGAAATGTGCAAATTTGTTTCACGTTGCTGTAAACTGTGGATCGCTGTTTCCTTTGACTGTTAGTGCATCCTAAAAGGACTCTGGCAAACTGCACACATCCATAATTTCTTTGCAGATGCTCGGTAACAATAATCTGCACGCTGACACTTCCTTCTCGGTTAATCTGTCGTTTTGAACACAGATGGGTGACTCTGAGGAACTTATTTTGTTACATATTTAGGAAGTTATGGACAACATTCAAGTAAAATCAGAGCATCTGGATGAGGAGAAACTCCCCCCCCCCCTCAAATAAATCCTTTAAAGAGGGAACAAAAATCAGAGTAGGTGGGCCCCCCATCAGTCAGAATCCATTAATAATTTAAGATATTTATCAGTTGCTGGCTCCAGCTTCTTAAACACGTGAATGTCCTTCACGCCGCTGTAAACTGACTGTTGGTCTGACAAAACAAGTAATCCCCTAACGGACACATCCATGAATTCTCGGTAACAATAATCTGATGGAAAAGTACATGCATGCTGACATGTCCTTCTCAATCATTCTGAGTGTTTTGTTACATATCTATAACGACACAGCTCTATTTGAGCATAACCTAGACTGATGGTAAATCTCGTCACCTTTTCCCCTCCATACATCCATCCAGTCCTGCTCCTGTCCTGTCTATCTGTCTCCTCTCTGTCTCTCTCCTTCTCTTTGTGCCCGTCCCTCTCCTCCTCCTCTGTGTCTTCAGGAAGTAGGTTAGGAGAAGGGAGGGGAGGTGACTTAATAAACCCTTTTGCGGCAGGTCATTTACAAGCACAGACCTGAAAAGGTTCCTCTTTTTTTTTTTTTTCTTCCTCGTCCTGGCGCGTCCACAAGAAAAGGCACAAGACCGAGTGATGAATGTGTGCTCTGTTTGGTGAATAGCAAAGCAGGGAATAACAATGGAGGCAAGGGGGGAGGCGGTGGGCAGAGCAGTGACACACACACACACTCATAAATAGAGGCACACACACACACACACAGACACTAGCCTCTTGGAAAAAAAAGTCAATATGATAAAGTGTGTTGTGCTGACTAAGATTCACTGCATCGTCGTGTTAAGCCTCATCACAAGAGTCTTTTTAGGCTGAGGGCGCCCTTTAAAGGCCGGCGCTCTGGGAAAGGAGTTTATTTATATGATATCAGGCTATGATATAAAACCTAAATGATATAAACCTCTGTGGCTGTTTGCTGCACAGTGTCCCTAACGACGCTGGCTTCCCCAAAAGGCAGAACTGTTTACTCATTCCCCGGAAGCAGAGTTACTCAGAATCGTTGGTATGTAACATAATTTCCTCTAATTGTTCAAGTCACTGTCAGGCTGTATGCAGATGTTTCCTTGAGGCTCAAGTTCAGAAGTAAATACAAGTGATGCCTCAGTGCCTTTGATCCTGAAGTAGGTAAATGTGAGCTGGCTTAAAGGCTAGCTTTGAAATTAGCACAATAATAACTTCTTAGGTCAATAGATAATTAAATAATGATCATTTATCATCATTTATTTAGCAAAGAAAAATCATTTTCTCTGTTTCACATCGTAAATCAGGCTTTATTTCGGCAACTATTTGCTGAAACTAACAATTATTTCATAGTTTAGTTGTAGATAATTTATAAAATAACAAAAAGTTGTGTGAAATTTTAATCTCCCAGAGCCCATCGAGACGTCCTCGGGCTTGTTTTGTCCAAACTTCCGAAATATTTAACTCAATAAGGGAGAAAAACAGCTGATCTTCACATCCGAGACTCTGAAATGAGAGAATATTAGAGTTAAATGTTTAATTTATTAATTGAATTGTTACAAATTAATTTTCTGTAGCAAATAAACAAAAAGTTAATAATAATATGGCGCAATTGCAGCTCTAATACACACATTTCACTGCTTGTGTGGCTCGTATTGTTTGATTTTCACATATACTGACTTAATCAGAGTCAATTAAATCAACTTTAACGTTAATTTAACCCGTCAAGTCACCTAAGATGAAATGACGAGTGATGACAAGGCGAAAACACGTCAGTGATATTAAAGTGAAGTAGCAACTGAATTAAAATAATACAGCAGCACAGATGAAGAGCTTTCTTCTCTTCTGTGTATATTTGCTGCAGACGGGAAGTGTTTCATGTGTTTATGGCACGGGAGGACGAGGCCGCCCTGATCAGCAGGTCTTCTTCTCGATGTGTAGAGCAGATCGTGACTGGTGTTTAAGATGGCCTGAGTGATTAGAGCACTTGTGATTAAAAATTTACATGTGGGCGTCTCAGCTCGCCGCAGAGAACTGAGGGAATGTGTGTGTTTGTGTGTGTGTGTGTGCGTGTTTGCATTTAATTCAACATGAGGATGTGAGCCCACGCGTGATTAATGTTCCATGTTAACAAACCTTTTGGTTTGACCCCGGCTAACCTGCAAAAACACACAAAAACATCCACGCACGTACCGTCCACTTGATCTCCTGTTGGGTTAATCCTACCCATGAGTGGCCCTCCTTGAGTAGAAGCACACACACACACACACACACACACACACACACACACACACACACACACACACACACAAAACATTGAACGCAGTCCAACTTTCGACCACTTTGATGCATTAGTGCAAAGGTGCATTTTCGCCTCATTGTAGAAAATTGATTTTGATGTGCTGGCGCGTGCACGCACAAGCGCTGCAACCTAATTTCAGATTAGAGGCGAGCTCAGAGGTGACACAAATGTCGAGGGAGTTTGTAACGTTGAAAATAGCCTCTCTCATCCTCTTTGCTGTTGCTTATTATCGAGTCAAATCAATCCCCCAGAGAGGCCATCATCTAAATAAGAGACATCTGTACATGAGCATGTCTCATTCTCAAATGTTAACGTGGAGCAGAGACTTCCGAAATGTTTTCAAACTCTGCATGTTAGCTTCGGTTCTGACTGTGGCCGCTGTTGCCAGATGAAGACAGATGGACGAGGGGTTTTTTTTGTCAGTCGTCTGGGCTCGGCTCCAGGGGAGCTGCCCTTGGTGTGAACGTTTTCATCTACTTGTAGATGTCCACCAGACAGATTCCAGCAGAGACCCTGGATTAAAATGGTCTGGGCCGGGAAGATTACGGGAGTAAAGTCCTGTATCTGGATGGCCCTGCTGCTCCGCCTAACACAAAATGCATTATTTATTATTAATATTGAGAGCATCTCTGTTTGGTCGTTGTTGTTGTTGTTGTGTTCAGACAAACTTCTCTGAGTCCTCCCTGGTTCACCCACTCAGACAAAATTCAAAGGCTGACCTTGATTTCTTCATTAAGACAGAGGCAGTGTTCACACACAGTACATGAAGTACTCCTAATAGTACAATAAATAGTAAGTAGAGTCATTTTTTAAGAGAAGTTACTCAGAAAAGATGTGATGTTGTAAGGACGTTGTGGATATGTTGATGCTATCTGTCTATATAACAATATATATAACTAATTATAATGAAATCAGTTGTGCCATTCATAATAATGTCAGAAAAATTTACAAATTTAGATATCAGAACTGGTCGCCCTGTTTAAAATTATGATTTTTATATCAGCTTCTTTCTTTCTTTCTTTGATGATAGGTCATGTTGTATCTTTACTGAAAGGAGCGCTGTGTTTTCCGAAGTGGAGGTGGAAGTAAACGAAGTAAACATTTAAATCAGTTGAACAAATTCTGATTTAATGGATTAGATTTGGTTATTCTTCTTTCCATATGTTAATGTATGCAAATGTTAAGTAAACCTTTGAATTGTAACCTTCCTTTACCTGACACATTCAGGTAGATAACTTGTATTTTCTATCGTCTTTACTACAAAGATAACTTCTCTTATTTTTAACCAAAGTTCAGTTCATGCGTCTTTTTAGGGCAATAAACTGTAAAATAAAACATAGAAATGTAGTTCACAGTCGCTTTTTTCAGACCTGAGTGGTGTCTGCAAGTATTCCCTTTAGGCTTCATGTCGCCCCAACAACCTTCAGCAATTAGATAGGGCAGCCCTGTATATATCCTGAGAGGCAAGACTCAGGGTATAAGCAGTCTGCAAAGCACTTGCTGCTGCTCTTTAAGCTTATTGCTTTGAGTGCATGGTAGTAATTGAAGGTGAATTAGATGAGTGTATCAATGTTTGCTTTATTTTTTATCAACTATGGTTGCTGGAGCTGAAAAAACTACCTCCATGGGAAGATCCATGCTGTTTCTGTTCTGGAGCTTTCAATCACACCACATGATGTTCATTAGCAGATGAACATGGATGCAAAGTGGGCTATGTTTTATTGATGACACGCAGCAAAGGGCCGCGGGTTGGAATCGAACTTGGCCTGCTGCGATAAGATAAGGACTTGTACATGGGGTGCACGCTCTACCGGGGACGCCCCAGAAAAGGACATTGGAATATTTAGACTTCCACACCGACCTGAAGATCACGTGGTATGATCGAAAGCTCGAGTAGAGCTTCTAAACGGAGCTTGTAGTGAGAGTGTTTTCTCAATAAATCACAGTATTCAGCACAAAAGTTGCCATTTGTGCCAATTAATTTAAAATAATATCTCTTTTTCTGATTAACATAAGGAGATTAGAGTTTTATATAACTGTTCCCATAATCAGATTATAGCTTCAAATGGGATTAGAGACACAACATACCCGATGTCATGTTCACTGTTTTAAAATTAGTTCTTGAATCTTTCACTGATTGGGATTTTTCATTCGTTTTTCCTTAACTGTATCCCCGCCTGACACCTGAAGTGAAATAAAGGCAAGTACAGTTAGCATGTTGGCATATTGTGGTGTTGATCGCGGTTGTGATTGAATAAGACAAGGCGTTGTATTTACATCCCTCACATGTTCTCTTTATGTTGCTGTTCCCATGAACCCGGAGGAAACACAAACCCCCTCTGAGGAGGGAAAAAGTCAAGGCTTATATTGCAGTGAAACCCACATCAAACAAAGCATCATCTAGCAGGAGAACAAATGGGACTTTAGTTAGGGTTTAGTGAGGACACACTGTGTTGGCTATCAACTCCAAGGTCTGTAACAACGAGACATTCGATACGTTATCCATAGAAGAATCCATCGCACAAGATGATCTAGAAACCAGATAGTCCAAACTGAATATCAGTTTTCAGTTCCTGCTTCAATGAAGGGCTTCAGAGGGTTCTGGATCAACAAATGCACGACACCACTGATTTTTAAAGAGAAGTACAGTATACGATAAGGAACCTTTGCATTGTTGTCAGGTTTTAAAAGAGCCTGCTTAAAGTAAAGCTCGTAAAATAGACGCTGAAAGTCTTCAAACTGTGCTTCTTGTTAATTGCAACACATAATATTACCTCATATTCAATAGCATACAAGGTGAAAACTGAAACACTCGGACAAGAAGTAACTCAGGACACCTCCAAGGACTGAACAGTGCTGACAAGTGCAACGCTATTCTTTGTTGAGCACTGTAATCTTTAGATGAATCCATTTTTACACGTCCTTCCTCAGGATTTTTGTAAAATGACACTTGATACTTCATATTTGTTCATACGGTTGAAGGTTTTTCTTCATATTTTTTGTATTGCTTATTTTACCTTAAAAATAAGATTTTTATGTGCAATCTGAACACCCAAGAAGCTTATTTTAAGACGCCCGGATCGTTTGTTTTCAAGCACTCTAACTATTATTGAAGTCTGCACATACAAAATTAATTCATGCCTTTGAATTCGATTGTTGCTCCCTTTCCTTTTCTTTCATGCCCTCACTTTCCCCACACCTTCTTCATCCTGAAACGATACGTTTGGTCTAAAAAAAAAAAAAAAAGGAGGAATTTAATGAGAGCGTTGAGTGGACCAGGCAGGCGAGTAAAAGCCTCTGTAAAGCGCTAAAGGTGTTTCCTCTGGAGTCAAACTCAGCCTGCCAGCGTTAGTTAAAAGGGGACTGCAACCCCCGCAGAGACAGGCAGGAATGGTTTGAACCCCCAGAGTGTGTGTGTGTGTCCGTCTGTGTGACACGCTTACCTTTGTGATTGTGAGTTTACGAGGTCTGCTTGCTATGAATGTGCACACGAGCTTTGTTTATTCACACAAGTGTCTGTGTGTTTATGTGTGCGTGTTGGGTGGAGGTGGAGGTGGAGGTTGCAGAGGGCATCCTCCCCTGGGGGTTCCAGTCTGGCCCCTTAATTAATCCGTTTTCTGGCCGGAGGGTCTCCCGTGTTATCAGGCCATTACAGAGTAGCTGGCTGCGTCCTTAACAGCCCGAGCCAGAGAACACAACACAGGTACACACAAAAAACAAGCACACCTTTATACCTCTGTGCCTGTGAGGACGCTCATTGATACTAATAAAACCTCTCGTTAAAGGATAATTGGGTTTTATTTTCTCATTTTGCATTCCTGGTTTAATTTTGACCTACTGTATTTACTGTACTTGTACGTGCACACAGTTTTCCAGGTTAATGAAGTACTGACATTTTGAAGGTGCTTGTGAGTTTCCTGCTAATGACGTGTTTACATCTGGCCTTATTTACAACCTGGTTGAGTTCCTGCTTGTTGCCCCATCTGAATGACAGAATGATGTTGATATCAAGTACGGGTCTAACCCCAAGCCTAACCTTAAACTTCTAATCTAATCTAAGATTAAAGTAGTCCCATTGATTTCAGCACACCATACATTCCTCTACCACATGTTCCTGGATTTGACATCAAACTTTTGTAATCTCACAGATGTTTACTTTGTGCGCAGCATGATAAGAAATGTTGAGGGAAAGCCGCTGTTTAAATACGCTCTGTTATTCCTCTTTGCCGGGCATTGTAGTAGTTCCTGGTGCAAACAGGTCACAAATAGAGACCAAAACTTTTGGAGTTTGGCTGTGAAGTTGGACATTTTAACATGGGGCCTTATGGAGATTGACTCGTTCTGTAGCCAGCCTCAAGTGGACGTTTGAGGAACTGCAGTTTTTGGCACTTCCACATTGGCTTCACTTCACAGCCACGGAGGTTGCCGCTTGGTTTTAACCCTCAAACTGACTTTTTAAAGAGGGTCGGCCAAAATGTCCTTACATTTCACAAAAAAAACTATGGTCCTCACAATGATATAAGAACAAGAACATATAGACACACAAACACATACGTACACACAAATAAAAGCAAGCGTGGCACAGAAACACAGCAAATACATGAGTGTATATAGCATTCGGATAGACGTTAACTAACTGCAAACACAAACACATATCATGTACTCATACATGGACGCTGACACGCACAAGTGTGCACATACAAGCATGCTAATACCCACACAGATTCAAACACACTCTCCTTTACTTTTACTTTTACTGCAACACACACAACAGTATCAGTTTGGCCGGCTGACTGCAGAGGAGTCTGAGTGTTTGTTTGAGATGCTCGAGCGGCGTGTGAAATCTGATTACAGTCTAGCATAGCTTCCCTCAGCGGCGGGAGAGGGCGAGCACCGTTACTGCTTCTTCACTTGCACAGTCTGTCTGCCCTCTCCCCGATATTCCTGTTTCCCCACTGTCTGGCGGTGCCCCAGGCTGGACCAAAGGTTCAACAGACTCTCCTGTGGCTGAAAGGTCAGCTACATTTTTAGGGGAAAACGCCACGTTTACTCTAGAATCAGTTATTAAGACCTTCTTGAAAGAATTGCTCTAATGAGGCATGGCTGGCTGCAACAGCATGTTTAACATGACGACTGAAAGCCCAACATTTTAATATTTTTCAGTATTTGTTCTCTTTTTCATGGTCAGCTTTGTTAGGTCCTAACTGAGTTCCTACACTTAAGTTTGTCCTTATTTCTGCATTCACTGAAGGAGGCAGTGAGGCCAACGCTTTTCCAGTGAAAAGCTGTGCAGCATGCATGGGGATGAATTACAGTATAATATTTGAATATATTTCTTGCCTTTTTCCCTGAAGGTTTGAAGAAGTTTCTAAATTTGTCATTAGTCGCTTTTTAGAAATAAGGTCGCTAAGAGGGTTTTTAAAAGTAGCTAAATCTAGAGAGAAATTTGCCAAGTTGGCAACACTGGATGGAGGCGAGCAAATTACTATTAATAAATGGATAGAACGGAAATCAGCAGTCACATATTTTCTCTTTTTCGGTCTCATTTTTGGGATCATCTGCAGTCTGAGGATAATTTTTTCCCACCTTCTTTGTTCTTTTTATCACTGCCTGTGCTTTATTTCCTATCTTCGGTGATGCAGTCAAACATTAAAATATACACTCCAGGGTAATCTATAACAATAAATATAAGCAAAGACAGTTATATGTTCATATATATTTTATTTTTATGTAACTCAGTTTGGTCTCACCTCATTTATTTTATTGCATTTCATACATTTTAAGGATTCACAAATAAAACGTGGGTCAGCCATTCATCCCTCTTCCCACTCAAAAACGTATTTTCTTATCTCGCCTCCTTTCTTGTTTTCCCTTTTCACTCCACTCTCTCCTCTCTCCTCGCTCTTCGCCAAAGTTTTGCCTTGCAGGCAGAGTGCCATCTGCTTTTGACATTTTTAGAATGAGGAGAACTTGTGAGAACAGCGTGTTTATTGTTCCATTGTGGTTAATTATTCAGTCTCCAGCTCTCAGTTCGGAGTGGTCGGCTATCTGGAGGCATCGCCCCGACACAAAGCAGGACTGACACTCTGTGAAGAATCCGGCATTTGGAGTCCGTCGTTCCGATTCAGTTCTGCTCCGGTCCGGAAGTGACAGTTGGAGTTGACACCAGAATGAGACCCTCTTATTGTCGGTCCAGCGGTTATCCTTTGACCTCTCTGCTATGCTGAGTGCCAGAGCTGAGCCTCAAAACCAATGACATATTCACAAAAAGCCATGTTGTCTGTCATATTCATAGCAGGGGGACTCTTTAGCAGCGGTGGCCAGCCATTAGAGCATGCATGTGCAGCCCTCCCACCAGCCACAAAGCTTAATGTGGAGTCAACAAGCTTATTATAGTAGTTTTAAACATTTGAAATGAGCAAATAAAGCAGTTTGATGTTGCTTCAAGTGAAGTTATGCAGTATGAAATGATGTAGTCACAGCCTTGCCTCCATCTAATGCAAGTAAACGTCCTAAAACCAATAAAACACTTGGGATTCATGAATGATAATCAAGACCTCACACAAATGAGTATGTATTTTGTACGCTTACAATCAGAATATCAGACTTTTAGCGGCTTTTCACTCAAATTTGTATTAATATTTGTGTAGCCTTGTAGCTTTTGCAACCCAACAACAAGCAATAAAAACAAGGTAGCATAGTAAATCAAGAGCCAACAGACGTTCCTGTTATGAAAAACTGGTTATTGTATGTTAAACTTATGTTTTATATATACTAATGGAGATTAAATAGCCAAGCTGTAATCTGACTAAATGTTAGTTGGAGTCCAAGTTTAGCAAGCTACTTTTGGTTCTACCAAATGTATTATTACCAGAAAAGGCTTAAACTAGCATAGCAAAAACATTTGTGGGCTGTGTTGCTGGATAAAAGTGCTAAGGGCTGAAATTCAGATCTTTCGAATCTCTTATTCCCTCCTCAAATGTTTTTCTTTGTCTGTGATAAATATTCATTCCCAGTCCTGATTGAAACACCTCTATTTGCCAGGTCTAATCAGAACTGGACATCCTCTCATCCTATTCCGCTCTCTAATTACTCCTGAAACACCGACCACAATATTACGGCTTATTTGCTTTTTAATTTCCCAATTATCACCGCAGACGCAACCAGAATTAACCGGGGGCCCTCACTTCTATCAGTATGATAAACGGGGTGATTTGCTTGCTTCAACCATAATCAACAAACCAGACACCCAATTAAGCCCATTTGACCCAGTCATAATTGGTTATGAACGAGGACGCCGCCTTCTCAAGCGGCATCTAATTGCTTGCAGGGATTTCCACTATCCGAGCAATGTTATATTGATCCAGTACATACTGATCTTTCTTATTGCTGCTTGCATCGGGGCTCATTAGCCTATGTTGTCTTTATAAATGCAGCAATATGGGTGTAAATCCAGGGTTAGGGCTGTGCGTCGAGGGTAATATCTGTTTTCAAGATTAGATCTATTGAACTCCATTCCATTGCTCCATATTTTATAATTATTTCACACTGTGCTTGATATGGTTTTACACATAAAACACCTAAACATACCATGAATGCAATCATTTTTACATCGTCAGACTAATTAAGCTTCCTTCAGCAGCAGCAGCAGCTGACGAAAATGGCTGCACTTGGCAGCAGGTGCATGAATCTGATCATCTAAAATATTGTCCTAACATTCACGACTGCTGTCGAGATCCAGGGGTGTAGTAGTAGTGAGAGAAACAGTGTCACCGGGGTCCCAACGTGAGCAGCGTCACATCTTTCTAAAAACAAAACCAGAAAAGAGTTATGACAAGATGGGGGTAGAAAATCAGAGGGAAAGCAGCTGTTGACAAAATTCTTCCAAAAGAAAGTAGAGAGGCCTCGACTCGCTGTCAGTGTTTCAGAATGATTTAATATAGCCAGGGGCAGGACAGGCCGGAGAGAGAGGCAGAGATTTGTGGTGGCCTCTCTCACCAAGACAGTGAATAATATAGTCAGTAATATTGCTCAAAAACATAGCATGGAAATTTGTATGCACACTGAATCATGAAAATTTTATCATTTACTATTATATAACAATATTCCAGTTTCAGTTTAGTGACTTACAACGAGCTGAGAATACTGTACTCCTTAAAATACTACATTCTAGCATGCCAAACACTTTAAAATATTAAAAAATCATATAGTAACTTGTGATTTGTGATGCCTGTGTGCTCAAACAAGCGGTCAAGCTGTTAATCCTGCATAACTTTAAGCCTTAATATAATTTGAACAGGTGAGTTGTATAAAAATTCACCCTCAGTACAGTTGTCATGAACGGGGAAGTTAGCTATAGAGACGAAAACTGGTTTTTGTACCAGGCTGTAAACATGTTTATTTCTGCTGTGAAGTCTTATGGAGATTGACTCGTTCTGTAGCCAGCCTCGAGTGGCTGTTTAAGGAACTGCAGTTTTTCATCGGCTTCACTTCACAGCCATGGAGGTTGCCACTTGCACCCAGCCCAGTCTTAACTGACTTTTACTGCTAGTTTAGCACTGTGAAACAAGACACAGACAAACTACAACAACATCAGCATGATTTGAATGACATGGATTATAAATAAACAAGAACAACAACAAAAACTGGTTCGCTGCTCGGAGATATTGCTTGCTAAATCCTCCCACATTCTAGACATTAACACAAACAAAACAATGAATGCGGGCTAAACGACAAAACTACTGTCAAAGAACGTGTTGTATTAACAATAGCATGTTGTGTTGATTTGATGCTGATGTGTCAGGCTGCGAAGAAGTCTATGAGAGCGAGGGGAAAGCATGTAAGCAGGCATAAATGTACCACTACCAAACTATTACTATTACTGCCGTGAGTTGCAGTGTGGAAGTCAGTAAGAAGCTGGCAGCACCTGAAATGGAAAAGAGAGGAACAGCAAAAACTGCACAGCCCACTGCATGATATTAAATAAATGTTTTGCATGAGTGTGTGATCTAATTAAAATAAAATTAAATTAAAAGTCTAATGAAGACCCAAAAAACTGAGTAAAAAGGACTGAAATATGCTGCACAGACCGATTTAAAGCTGCACGTGTTTACTTGTTAATTAAGTTATCTGTGCAGGCGTGACAATGGACGTATTCGAAGTGACCCAGATGTGATCAATAAGTTTGGAGAAATCTATACGTATTCACACAGCTGTGTCAGGCAGCCAACAGTGGAGTTAAAAGTTCACGGTAAAATAACATTAGTGATAAGATAATTAGTGCATCCTTGATTACTCTGTGTCCTACTTGCCTTACACGCCTCTGTAGGTCTTTTTCTGTTTATATTAATCACCTCAGACCACCCTGTCTGTCTGTCTGTGCACCTCAGCTGCATTTGCAACCGGCTGATGAAAGCCGACAAGCTTTTTTTTTATAAAAGCGTGTACATATTCCGCCGCGTTGCTGAAGAGCCTTTAATGTTTTCTGCTGTCTCCGATCGTGACAGTGTCTTTGCTTAATTGCAGCGTGCAGGCAGCTCTTTTGGTTTTCTGGCAGTATCAAAGCTCTTCGATACTCCCGGTGGGGGGTGGCGGGGTTTGGTGAGGGGTTACAGCTGAAAATATAGAGTAACTCCGAGAGAAGCTGGCGTGTTTAGATTCATAAATCTTGCTCGTTTGTCATGCTGATGAAGAGGGGCCTTCTCTTTCATCTTTAGCGAGAAGGAAAAAACCCAAAGCGGCACACTGCAGCAGAATTAACTGTCATCCAATAAAAGCAGGAACACAAAACAGGCTGCGGTCCAAACAAACCTGCTGGATGGCTCAGCTCCCTCAGCTCTGTGCTAGTAATTGGCGCTGAGCTTAAGTACAGAACGGTGGCACGGGGGGGCTTTGTGGAAAAACCTGCAGTTGAAGTTTTTAACCAACTAAAGCAACAACAACAACAACTACAAAAAAAAACTGTTTGAGGCCCCGGTTAGCTCGGTTGATGTGAACTCTGCTCCAGGTCGGGTCACGTAGACCCCGCAGGAAGCTGCGATTTTGTCTGGTGGAGGAGCATCAAATTAATTTGGCAAGGAGGAAGCCTGCGTCTTATGTAAATGAACAGCTGAGTTTTAAAAGCACATTGAGTTCCCTGAGCAGAATATGAATGCAGATGAATAAAGAGGTGGGAGTGATATTTTGAAAGAGTGTTTCCCCCGGAACACACACGCACACATTACCCCCCCCGCTGGATTGAACTGTACACATAAACACACACTTAGCGCTTCGCCCTAACCAAAGAAGCAGAACGCCAACCTTTCAAGTGTCATGGAGTGCTTATGATCCAAATTGCTTTTTTATTTTTCACAGGCGAACGAGGCGTTGTCGCTCGCATGAGTGACAAAGTGTAGAGGCCTGCTGGAATAATTAGAACCCTCTTGATTGTTCATTTCAAGCAAAGGCCTCCAGAAAATTGAAGTAGTTCTCGTCTGTTGTTCAAAAATTATGTTCCCGAGTTTCAAAGGTGCTTCTATAAGGGATGAATTCACTCTTGCGGAAAATGAAGCTTTCATCCTTTCCATAACAAAAAGTTAAGCTCCGATCATTTTAAGTTAGTGCAGCATCTCGAGAACTATTGGATGGGTTGCCATGAAATCTTGAACAGACATTCATGATCCCCAGAGGACGAATCCTCCTTTTACTTATAGTTTTAGTTTTTATAGAAACATTTTAGTAACCAATGGACAGATTGTCGAGAAATTTGGTCCAAACCAAGCTGCAACCTCCGTGGTTTTGAAGTGAAGCTAATGCAGAAGTGCCAAAAACTGCAGTTCCTTGAACGGCCACTTGAGGCTGGCTACAGAACGAGTCAGTCTCCGTAAGTCCCCATGTTAAAATGTCCAACTTCACAGCAGAAATAAACATGTTTACAGCCTGGTACAAAGAACAGTTTTGGTCTCTATAGCTATAGAGATCATCTGCCGACTTTTAGATTAGCCGGGAGGCGGAAGAGGCTGGACTGCCAATATGGCGGTGACCAGAGCCAGAAATTTTGAGCTTCAAAACAGCTCTTCAGAAACCTACGCGTGACGTCACGGATACGCCGTCCATTCTTTATACTGTCAGTGATCCAGACATTCATGTTCCTGATAGACTAAACTGTAGAAACTTTGACCGTAGCTCCATCATCATACCAATACTTCAATTTGTTTGGTAATGGAATTCACATCAACCACAGCTGTACTAGCAAATGTTAGCATTCTAACACCTGAAACATTATACCTGCTACAGTACAGTTACCTGTTAACAGCATTTTAATATGAGGCATTGACAGCTGGGTGCCATCACAGATGGCTTGTTTGAGGATCACTTAGCCTGCCTCAGATCCACTGATGATCCACGTCTTTGCTGTTTTTTTACATTAGCCAGGAGTTGGAAGAGGTAGGAGCTTCAAAATGTTTGCATGCTGACTGCATTTAGCTCAAAGCACTGCAGTGCTAATGTGTTAAATGCCTCATAGACCTGCTAGCATGCCTGTAGATTTTAATGCCCAAAAAGAACTACTTTGTACAATGCGTTGCCCAATTTTGTTGCTAGACTAGACGACACACTGGACAGTGAAGTGAACAGCTGGCCGTCATAGAGACATAATATTTAATGGTGCACATTTTCAGACAGTCTCTCCTGCAAAGCATTTATAGTTTGTGCACACAACATGAAGTGGGTGTAAATGTTGGATCACCGATTTTTGCAAAGGCTGTTCTCCCCTTTGACAAGAACTTCTGATGAAGCTGTAAACTAAACTCCTACAACTCCAACATTAGCCACTGGTGTTATTCAGACATTATCACAATAATGAGGCGAAGGACAACACATCCCGGTGTGGGTATTAAGCTGTGTAGACGATGTGGACTGTGTTTTTATGCAAAGATATCGCCAAAGGGAACATTGTCTGGCTGATGTTTTCTGTCTCTTTCTCTTGATCCTTCCTCGAATTTGGCTTAAGGCGTTTGCCGATAAGAAGTGATCTAAAAGGCTTTCATCAATGAGCAAGTACAAGGCCTGATGTTGATTCTGACTGCTCAATCAGTCTCGGCCTCTTTCATTTTCTCCTTCCGTGTTCTCAGTTTGTCTTTCGTCAAATCTCATCTTACTCCCTCTCTTACCCCGTCCTCCACTTACCCCATTTTCTCCCCTCTCTCTCTCTCTCTCATCACTCTCTCTGGGGGGTCATTTGGGGCGAGATAAAGCCTGTATCTGTGCGTCCACAGGGAGTCTACCCTGCAGACAAGGAACGATCCAGACACACGCTCAGACACACACATGCAAGCGAACACATACATTAACATACATGTTGGAGTACAGACATGCACTCAGTTTGATTCTCTACGTCTCTAACAGGTCCAGGAACAGGGTGGGGCAGATACTTCAAAATAATAAAAAAAAGAAGCACCATAGGGACACTGGCCAGAGAGCCCTGGCTGCCTTTACTGTTAAGATAAAGGGTTAGAGGGTAGAGTGATGGAAAGAGGAAAAACCCAGTGGAGAGGAGAAAGAGGAGGGGAAGTCAGTGAGGTGCAGTTTAGATTAAAGTAATGAGGATTGGAGGGAGACTGTGGGGAGAGAGTGATAAGAGAAAGAGTCTTTGCACGAGAACAGACTGAAACTGTGATGTTCCTCGGCTCAAGGCTCTTACAAAAGAAGTGTTCGATTCATGACGTCTCGGCTGCTTGTATTAAGCTCCAACCTCCAAGCACTGTTTATCATAAACCCAGTCGCTTTTGGTCCTAACAAATTAGACCTTTTAAAGAAAATTCATATTGTGGTTTAAAATGTGAACGTGCAGTAGTTTGAAACACATCGAATGCCAATGAAATTTAAAGGTTAAAGACGAGGTTGACTAGTTAATCTGTCATTATAAATAAAGTATGCGTTACGACCAATGACGGTATAAAGAATGGACAGAGCACAAGTGACGTCACCCGCAGGTTTTGTTGGTTGTACTGCTCCTTCTGCGTCCCGTCTAAATATTGGCAAAGACGTGCCTCATTGGCAGACCTGAGACGCCTGGGTGCTCTAATAAGCTGTCTGTAACAGCACTTACCTGTCAATCAAGCGGTCACGCTGTTAATTCAGCATAACTTTAAGCCTTAATATATCATCTGAATGCATGATAAAACAAATAAAAATTCACCCTCATTACAGTTGTCATGAATTAGCTATAGAGACCAAAACCGTTGTCTGTACCAGGCGGTAAACATGTTTATTTCTGCTGTGAAGTTCACTTCTGCAGCCTCTAGCGGACAGTTTTTAGCTCTGGAGGTTGCCGCTTGGTTACGATCCAGCTCATGCAGGGAAAAGGAAGTGACATAAAACCAGTTGTTCTTTAAAAATCTGAATCTGAACTACCTAAACGAACCTGTAAACAAAAAGGAAAGAAATGTAATAACCACAAAATCACAGAGAAACATCATTCCTATATCTAATCTGCTGCTTCTAATATTCTAAAATAAAATAGCTAAGTGTGTGCGAAACCTACTAGACCTGCCTTAAATCCCCGGTCGTAAACAAGAACCTCGATTTAATACAATTATTAACATTCAGCGAGAGGCACGTTAGCAAGCTCAAGACAAAAACCAAACCACAGCTCGACTGTCAGCCTGTTTCTAACTTAAACTATGTAGTTTCTTGGATGGTTGGACACCAGTTGGGTTGCTCCAAGGGACGATACCTCATCAGTTGAACCAATTGGGAGCATGCGACCACACACCAAGCTCTGCATACACTACAAACAAAGATATACCGGCATGTAAGAGGACATAAATGATCCAACTGGTCCAGTTTGAGTGGATTCAAGATATGTGTACTATCATGTTACTAAGTAATGTACCAATATCTGCTTTCTTGTGTGTATTCTATTGGCCAGCACAAAGAGTCGCGGATGATATTAAATTGCAAAATTGGAGGTTCAACATGTTCTAATATCATTCTGAACACAGCCATGGCCTCAAAATGTTCGTTGGATTATTTAACAGCGTCTGAAAGCACCTTTTCAATGGCTTTTGTGTCGCATACTTTTTGTTGATTCCCTCACTCACACAGCGATTGTTCAGGTGTGTGAAGAAGTGGAAGCATCCGGGGGTTTGAATTTCTCTCGTGAATCTGTTTATCATTCTTCAATCAGCTGAGTGGAACAAGATGAATGCTCCGGAGGAAATGATGATGTGAAGGTGTACTTTGGGTATGTTGTTCAGACTGCAGGCAAATCAGATTTGTTTGTTTGCGCTGTTATTTGCAACTCATCAGATAAGATTTGTGTGTCCGGAGATCCCCAACCTATCTCCTGAGGGTTGCTGAGGCTTTGTACGCAGCTTTTTCTGTACAGAAAGTGCCAGGAGACGATTTATTTCAGCATCTGTCCACGGAGTATTGTTCTACGTGTTGTCCTGCCTATCGCTCTGACAGTAGCAGCTTGGCCGCTCCGATGCACTTCTGTCCACACATTTGGTTTTGTCATTGTGTGTCACATTGCAAGTGACTCAAAAGACACTTTGAAATCCAATATGAGCAGCCAGACTGAGATGCATTTTTTTTTTTAGAAATCCGTTTGGAGTTGCATTTCAAACCACCTCCAAATGTGGCTTGGATCCAATTTGCATTTTTTTGTGTTTACTGCTGTCAAGACGGAGATGCCAAAAAACAAATTTGGGCTGCCAGTCTGAACAAGGGCTAAGACAGAAGGCTGCCCTCGGCCATTCACAGTGATTACTCACACTTTTGCCTTTACATGTGATTGGATGTCATGTCATATGATATTGTTTGTTTGGTCTGAGACCCTTAAGCTGCATTCAGACAGGATCAGGCGCTGTGGCGAATCACTGCAAAGCTTGCTTTCTCCCTCTCTCTCAAACCATCGGACACAAACCAAATTAAACTTCTTCACTGTCTCCATTTTGCAGTGTAAACTGGGAGCCAGACTCAGCTTTGGAAGCTGGGTTCATGAAATAAACGAAGCCAGAACACAACAGGTAGAGTATCAGAGTTTAGTCCATGAATCCACCTGGATAGTCTCAGTTTCAGATGTTTCAGGTAGACAGTGGAGGTTTGACCGATCCGAGCAGCTGATTGGTGGCATTTTTCTAAAAGCTGGACCCGGCTCAACTACTCCAACGCAGGTCGCTACGTTTTTTGGCAGACACCCCTAGGGACGGACGATCCCCACTCGAATAAATGAAAAAACCGGTGTTTCCGCCGCAACGCTGGATCCTGTCTGAATGCGGCCTTTACCGCTCTTTAGCTCTTTCTTTTGAATGATCAAGTTAAACATGCAGATTTGATTGTCAGAAAACTGATGCAGTCACTTGCTACTGAAACTAAACCACCCAGAAATCATCCAGGATGAACATAATCCAGCCTGAGTCATTCAGTTTGATACTATCAGTTAAATCCATTGAGATACTTGATATCACAAGCACAGACAAAACATAAATATAACAGTGTGTCCACGTAGGACTCCACTGGTTGGAGAAACAAATTGTTCTTTGGGGCTTTGAACTTGTTATGAAGATTGTTTTTTTATGCTGCTACAACAAAGAGGAACCTCTATCTTGTTGGCCGCGGATGACGTACATGATGTACCCGTCTGACCCTCTTTTGAAAGAGGTTTAAAAATATATCTGCTCTTGAGGAGCTTTGACTTCACTGAATGGCACAAAGTGTAAAGGTGTAGCTCTGGACGGTGCGAGCGAGGAGGCGCGACTGTGGAAAATAATTTCAAGCTTCGTATCTCAGATTGATTTTGAGGATTTGAGAGATAAAGCCTGAGACGTAAGCAAACAGCCTTCCTGGAAAATGAAAAGGATTTTTTTAGGTTGCCCAAACACCCTTTGAAGGATTTCTCAGAATTTAACAACAGTTCTTATTCACCCTCCTCTAACACACTCCTCATGATTATTACAGTAGCTCTCCACAGTGTGTTTTACAGTTTAAGAAAAGGTCAAAGCATTTCCTTGTCCCACTCTAAAGTAATCAATACCAAAATAAAGTCTTTGTCCTTGAGCTGGTAACTCGTTGGCAGCTGCAGATGTTGATGGCAAGACAAATTTCTGTTTGCAGCTGTTACCAGTGCAGCCGCTACTCGACCACCCACCCAGTTGTTGTTTCTCCAACGCGGTCCACCTCGTGAAATTCTACGCTTTTAACACAAAGTCACACTGCAAATGTAAGTAGCAATAATCAGATGTGATATCTATTTATCCCCACAGGGAGGAAAATTACTGGGCTGCACCGGGAGGTTAAACCTCAGGGTCAGAAGCCCTCGAACTGGGAGGGATCCAGTGTCTCAAGGACGTTTCAGCAGGATGAGTGCTCGATTGCTACTTTAGCTACTTTAGCCGTGCATATACCTTTGGTTTTGTTTGTCCAAGGTTGGAGATATCTGACTCTTGAGACTCCAGTGCAATTGAGGAGAATGGATTTTCACTTGTGGTGCTCAGCGCATTGAACGTCAACGTCAATATGTCCTTCCAGAAGCTTCATCCCTGCTTCTTTGAGTAATCTAGGGGGACATTTGGGAAAAATTTGTTTGTTGGTCTTTGGGATCACGTATAATGTGCCAGATATATGTGATGTAGGTGTTGGAGTAGTAGTACTTGAGGTGTTTTCTTGGGTTTGCATTGTTTTTGGAAAGACATGTTGATGTTTAATTTTTTAAAAGGAAATTTATGTCAGAGTCGATGTGCTAGTCATCTTACAGACCGGTCGAATAGAATCTAAAGGACATTATTTTCGCAGACAGGAATGGGCTACGTTGCGTTTATGTCATAAGGAAGTGATGGAAAAATGTCTGACTCATGAGCACTGATATCAGTCGGACAGTTGCGTGACTGCAGAGTTGATTTTGTGAGTAATAAAAATACTGCACAATGACAATATAACAATTAATACACCCATAAAACTGTATCTACTAAATTTAACCACCTTGAATGGCGCCTTTGGCCAACGTGAGAGACGTTTGGTTGTTATTGTTACTGTGTTACAAAGCAGCAGTTGAATCCTCTTAACTGTGAGTTAGATTAACTAGAAATTATTAAACTGCCTCACGGGAAATCCAGGGTATTGTCCAGAGTTTGACTTAAAGGGGACTCCTTAAAGTACTAAATATACAGAATCACCCATTTGAGATTATTGCATTACAGTTAGAGAAGCATTATCTTATCGTTATCTTTAACGTTGCAGCTGGTTTTAATTTAACCTATAATGATACATCACATTTTATTTGTTGGTTATATTTTAGAATTTTCATATAACTCTGCAAAGTAAAATGTAGTGGAGTGAAAAAAAGTACAATATTTGCCTCTGAAATGTAATATTCAAGCAAAGTACCTCAGAATTGAGAGTACTAACACTAGATTTCATGAGAAAATATAATATTTCAGTGCTTTTAATCTTCATTTTACTGAGTTGGTGTGGACGAGATCTCAAAAAACTGAACAATCTTCAGAGCTAATTATGGACATTTCCCCAGGATCACTTACTTGCTAGCACAACAGAAACTAGCATTTTCTAAATTGCTGTTGTAGGGCAACATTAATGCTAATGTACCCCTCGGGTCTGAGACTGTGTGTGTGTGTGTGTGTGTTATAATGTGTATTTATACACAATGTTAGATGGTACGTCGGGCTTTTGCCCTTGGTCTCCCGCAGCAACAGCCATCCTGTTAGTGTTGGCTATGGGTCATCTCCCTGGTGGCTTGGACCTGAACAGCTGTGTGTGTGTGTGTGAGTGTGTGTTTAAGAGGGGAAGCTGACATATGTGCATGAGCTATCATTTGTCACGGCTTGGTATGTTGGCTGGTTTGGACGCACGGACATCTTAAGATAACAAAAGAGGAATTATAGCATCACATTTTGATAAAATGTGTGTGTGTGTGTGTGTGTGTGTGTGTGTGTGTTATTTTGCTGAAACCTCACAGATCATTTGAGGTATAAAGTCCCCGAGGAGAGGTCAGAGATCATCATATGAGATCAGTGCAGATGATCATAGAGAGAAGCAGCTGCTGTTGCCCCGGAGGACTGAGCATGAAGCTACCTTCATACGCTCATTAGGCTGCAGTCAGCTCTGTGTGTGTGTGTGTGTGTGTGTGTGTGTGTGCGTGTGTAGTGAACATCTGCGTGTGCCAGTTTAAGTGTACATGTGGGGACTATGGTTATTTTTGTTGCTGTATCATGTTGGGCATGCTCGGTTTGTCTTCACTGTTAGTCTGTGTGTATTGTGTTGTCTCCTGCACAGACATGGACTGTGACACACACACACACACACACAAAACTTTTCATTGATTCATAACCGCTGACATTTCAGAGAAAGCACATTTTCACGCACCAGCAGCGACGTGAAAAAATAAAAATGAAAACACCTCTGGGAGCGACGGAGAGAGAAAAGAGAGGAAATAAAGTTTGAATCACCTACGGGGAGAATTTAAGGGAGATGTGACGGTAATTCATACATACATCTCCATCTGAGGACACACCGTGTTTATAAGTAGTCGCAGCAACAAAAAAGGTCGAAGACTTACAAACCAGAGTGTCGCACAAACAAAAAACACGCATGAGAACTGTGAAATTAACTTGCAGTCAATGGCAAACGTGATGAGATGTTAAAAACAGTACGTATTATATCATACCAAGGTGATTCAATGTGTTTCTAATCAGCTCAGTGTGACCAGGCCAATATTAAAGTGATACAAATAGTACATCGCAACAGTTTATGTATATTTGCAGCCCTGTCTCTTCAAAATTTATTTATATACAAATGATTTATTTTGTGTTATGTCCCTGTCCACACTTGGATAGTCAAAAAACACGGGCAGTTTATCACTGCTATGAAAACTCAAATACAATAATGGCCGTAACATTTTGACAAAAACATTTTAAGGCAGTCGCTGCCTGGATTATGTTTCGTTCACTGGCAACGTCAAAGTTGCAGGCGGGAGGTTGGAGTGAACGTTAGCAGGACTTTGACACCAAAGACCAAGGTTGTGGTTAGGTTTAGCCAACAAAAGGTTGGAACGAACGAAGGCTGCGCCATTGGTGTGTGAAGGTGTGTGAATGGTTAGCTCCTAAAACTGATGAGCGGTTGGCACCTTGCATGGCAGCCAGTGCCATCACTGTATGAATGTGTGTGTGAATGGTTAAAAGAGATATGTAGTGTAAAAGTGCTAGAAAGGCGCTATATAAGTACAGTCCATTTACCATTACCATTTAAAATGTATCATCTTTGGTTTTAAAGTATATAATTTAACTGCTTAATATCAGTATATCTTCAATTTGTGCGTTCTTTGCTAGAATAATTGTTTTTATCAGGGTCAATAATCACTGTGAATCAGTCAATACACTAAAATAGGTGTTTAATTTAATTTACCAGCTCGTTATTATTCTCAGATATCAGTATCAGCCTCGAAAATCCAGTATGTGTCGTGCTCTAGTCTTAAACTCAGTTTTAATCACCGTCTTATATGTTGAATATGGGAACGGACATCTTTTTGCCTCCTGGAATAAACAAACGAATGCTCTTAATTAAAATCTTTGGGGATGTAAAAAAAAAAAGGATAATCCACTCCGAGGTCTGCATTAAAGGATTAGTTGAACTCCTCCGCCGTGGACGCTTCACATCAGGTGGCTCTTTACCTTCATGTCATGTTGAAATCCTTTAAAACACACACCTCCTGGTGGATTAGCCCTCATTTAATCATTAAATCAATACACAAATAAGATAAGGTATCCTTTCTCCTGTCTGTCTCCTGTTTTTTTTTTTGTTTTGTTTTTAAAACTGTCCACTAACAAGGATCGGGTGTCCTCTCACTGTGCTTTCATATCTGCAGCGATCGTAAGAGAAACCTAATCAGACCATTATAATTAAGAGACCAGAGTGTTGGTGCAGAAGGAGGAGGTGAAGGGAGGAGAAGATGGCAGCAGATGAGGGCGGATGAATGGGAGAGGTCGAATCTGTCTGCTGAAAGCCACTTAAATCCCTTTCTTATTAACTCTCTGTGACACATGATCTACCTCCATCCCCTCACACACACACACACACAAACTTAGGGCTACGAACTGGCTCCTCTTACCACGAGAAACAGCCTTTGCATCCCTGCTGCATAGTTTCACGCGATACACATTTTACTATCAGGCCTGCTCAGTCCGCATTTTATTACTTCCCAATTCAAAACAGGTATTACAGTAACATTTTCCTATGCAAATGAGCCCTAACCTGGAGCTGCACTTGTTGTGGAGAAATTGCTGAAAGTCAATGGCACCAGGTCAGGAGGGAAGAAAGCTTCCAGGAGCCTCTGATGTCTTATGCTGTAATATTTATTGAAGCTTGAAGGAGAATCAGAGACATTCTCACATACAATCAGGTATGCATATGAGTCGGTCTCTCAGACTTTAAACCCTTACAGATGACGCCACAAATACTGTACGCCCAAAATAGTCAAAGGGGACGCATTTACCCATGTTAGTGTTCACCTTCAACACATTCTAGTCTGGTGACACTGTTGTCTGTTCATGCTAATGGAACATCAACAGTTAGCTATCTATTATGTCTAGGAGGCCAACATTGAGTTTCTTCGACCCTGGTCACCAGGCAACTCTGAGATAGGCTGGCACCTGCACACTTACATGCAAAGAGAGAGAGCGTCTTCTCGTCTATGATCCCAAGGCCCATGCGCGGCCCTGTGTACTCAAAGGATAGAAAATTCCATAACAGCACTAAATGGGATGGAAATATACTATGTTGTATTCACATTGTGTAGAAGTGATGGAAAAAATGCCATGTTTATGACTCTGATGGAAGACACGGAGAAATCGTGTCGTCCCGCTGATCAGAAAATGCTTCTTTGTGTCGTCGTAGATATTTATTGGTGTATGAAATCATCAGTACTGAGTCAGTTTACCCTCATTCATTCATTTTTATTTGTAGCAAAAGTTACAAAGGTTTGTCGTGAGGTGCATTTATGCTAATCGAGTCCTAGTTGCTAGTTGCGTGGCTCTATTGATCAGTACTTCCGGTACTTTGGACTGTTTTACAGATGTTCATGGTCCCCAGAGCATTATTTTTATTGACTTTATCTTCTGACTTTTCCTCTAGAACCACCAGCATGTACAGACTTTCATGATTCATAGACGATGAATCCTGATAACTTTGGTGATCCTCTGGTTTATCCACCATCAGGTGCTTTAACATTCAACATTTTTAGAGATGCTAATCTAGTCCTAGTTGCCAGTTGCCTGGCTCTATTGATTCGATCCACTACTTTGGTTCAGACTGAGATATCTCAAAAAATACTAGATGGATTTCTCTGAAACATTCATGGTCCCCAGAGCATTCATCTTATTGACTTTATACTCAGTTTTTTCACTTACCCTGGGAACTATCCGAACATCTACCTATCAGATCTTGTACAAAGTTTCATGGACGATGAATCCTGATAACTTTGGCGATCCTCTGGTTTTTCCTCTAGCATCACCATCAGGTCAAAATTTCAATTTGTTTTAATACTTTCCATCAAAATACTTGAACGACATTTCCATTCACCTTAGCTACTTTGTGCTTAGTGCTTAATAGCAAAAGATGATCAACATGGAAACATTATATCTGCTTAGCATCATCATGTTACCTCATCGCTTTGAACATTTCAGCATGGTGACGCCTTGAATTGGAGCCCTACAGCTTCAGTAGTGCGATTTTCACACAGATTGAGGCCATGTGGTTGTGATTTTCCCCTTCTGCCTGTATATAACTGTTATATTTTTTATGCCTTTATAGATTTTATAGAGTCCAAACTGATGTCCCATTCCTTGGTAAATACACAGAGAACTGACAATAAAGTGGCTGAAGGGGAAAGAACATCCTGGAAGAGACTTCAATCTCCTCCTCTGTCTGCCTGATGATTAACAGTAAGGATGTGACCAGAGAAAACACTCGACTCAGGCATGGTGAAAAAGAAATAAAACAAAAACGGTGGCAGAAGCACATTAAGGTGTCATATTTAATGCAATGGATTATCCAGCTCAGGCAATTTTCAAGCCACTGGAGGTTGTTTTTCATGGTCTACAAGATATAATAGCAGCAAGCAAATGAACGCGAATATTCCCAACTACTACTCGGACTGTGTTTGGACAAAACAGTAACAATGTAAAGGAGAAAGGAAACATGCTTTTAAAAAATAATATTTTATTTATTAAAGAGGTCAAAGGAACCTTTTCATAGCCTTAAAAGAGCCGAGCATTCTTTGAAAGCCTATTGTAGGAAAAAGTGATTTTGGTATGCTATATATAAATATATTGAAGAAGTAAGGCATGCACTTGGAGCCAACATATGTCTTTTTCAAAGGCTTGGGCAGATACATATAAATAAATCAAGAAGATGTTGTAAACCGTTTAGTCAATGGTCAGGAAAATAACAATTCATTAATCCTTTAAGAGATTTAACAAGCGGAAATCTGTGAAAAAAAGTGTCATAGCTTCGTAAATGTGACAATTGGCTGTTGGTGCACTGTTTCCCTGTCTTTGCATCCCACGAGTCTTCATGAGTGATGAAGAAGATATAAAGATAAGTGCTCAGGGGTGCGTGTACAAAGGCTCAGTCATTGCTACAGCGACCTGGGGTTTGATTCCACCTTCCTCTCTGGCTGTTACCATCAAATAAAGGTTCAAAAACATGAACATGAGATAAAATATATAAGATGCAGTTGTGGTCAGATTGTTGTGGCATCCATGACAACCAAACTGTGTCTACAACAATCTGTGCATCAATTAGCGAGAGAGCATTAGTGCCTGTTCAGTATCAGAGTGTGTATTTGTGCATAGCGTGTTTGTTCACAGTCCTACTGAGCCCAGCCACTGAAGCAGCACAATCCCAGCTGTTACAGTGTTTGGGATTGTAAAAAAAAAAAAAGTAATGAATGAACGTCAGTCCTCATGTTTCTCTCTTAATCTACTACCACGAGGTCAGCTGTCAATTCTTCACTGAACGCTTAATTACTATCTGGAAAGCATATCTTGATTTTGCGTGAACCGGGGGAACGCTTTTCTCCATCGCAGTTGTTTAATTTGCACATGAAACAACGTCCCACCTCATGCCTATTTATGAGCGTTGTATTTTAAGAGTCGTAGTTGTTTTTATTGTGTCTTTTTATTCAATAACCACTCCTGCGAGCTGCATTTCCATTTTCTGACAGCCTGTTTGTAATTAGAATTCATCGTGTTGATTAAAAAAATGTGCTGAAATCATTAGGTAATTGACATTTTGGCAGTTTTGGCCAACAATATAAATAATTGATTGATGGTTCAAGTTTGTTAAGCAAACACCCACTGTTTCCAGCTTCCCAAATGTGAAAATTTGCTGTTTTATATGTGTAATAATTAAATTTGAAGACATCATTCAAAGTCTGGCAAACTGTGACAAGCAGCTTTTGCTACTAAATCCAAAATATCGGTATATTTGGACAGATTTAACGCTTATTTTACTCCCATACCAAAATCCCTGTATGTGCAGCAGACCCTTAATAATCACGTTTACTTGAGTGGGTGGCAGTAGAGCTGCCACGGTCAGCAGTTTCCCGCTGGGGCCCATCCATGCTCAAAATTGATGCACTCATTCTCCTCCGCCGCGATTTTGGATAAAAGCATCCACCAAATGGCTGTGTGTTACGTAAAAATACGAGCGCGTTGAGTAACGTGAGCTGCTTCTGTGACTGTGTGGCGTGTGTGTGTGTGGACCGTAACAGGACGGTGTAATCAAGGAGAGAGACGCCGGCCTTTGTTATGCAAGTGAGATGCCGTCGAGAGAGGCTTGGATTCCTTCCCAGGTTCCATTGCAGTCGTAGCGTTTTTTGGTGACGCGGGTCAAGTGACACGGGGAGTGTCAGTACCACAGAGGCCTCTCACTGTGAAGTGCTGTTGGTTTTTCACATATGCGTGTCCCTCGTTACTGACAGGACTTAATGCGCGGGGCCATCTGTCCAGGGTTTGAGCCAAGATAATATAAAAGGTGAATGTGACTATTACAGCTGTGGAAGGTAATGAAGGTATAATTCACTGTATTATTACGGAGTGACAAAAGCCAAGCTTCACTACCCTTTCCTGCTAATGGATCCCAGCCATTATTTGCTGAATAAATCCTCTTCAACGTGTCTGTCTCTTCCTCTTGGATGCTTTCTCTTCATGTCCTTCCACTCCTCCTCTCTGCTTCCTTTGAATCTCCCTTTTGTTTTCCCCTCCACCTCTTGCCTAATTCCCCCCGCAGCTCCCCCATCGTCCTCCTTCCACCTCATCCTCTCACCTGCCCTTGTTCTTTCTCCTGCTTCTGCCTTTACTTATGTTCCCTACTCACCTCACTCTTCTCCTCTACCTCCCACAGTCCCAGCGAAACAGAGAGAGAAATGTCGCAGAGGAAGATATTCCTGGTCTTCCTTTTTATCAGCACTGTCAGTCTTCTGCTACACCATGGGGGCCATTTGAACTGGTGAGTGATTGAAACACGCCTACTTAAATGCAAACATGCTCACATTATATACCCTGTATACCTCCTATAAGTCCATATGGTGCTAATAATAAAAAATCTCACGAGTGCAGCTCTTGTCTTTTCCTTTTAAAGACAAATTAATGAAGGGAATGGATTATTATAATAGTCAGGTACGGAGATTTTGAGTGCTGACGCATTGCCAAGTTGGTTCGAGGGACCAATTATAAAAGTAGAGGGATCGTAGAGCTTTGACAGCCTTTTACCCTTTTTTAACTTAACATTTTGCACATAAAACCTTTTCCCAACTCCTGTCGTTACTGTCCTCATTCGTTGAACGTTATTGCCGCCTCATCACTCTACTTTTCACACGTTGTTTCCACACCTGACTCTGTAATTCGGTCTGCAGTGAAGAGCACATGCTGTAAAACTGCAGAGGATTGAATGTGCATGCAACCGATACTGTGTACGATTGGACTTTTCTGTGAGTTAGCTCTTTTTGCTCAAATTGTAACATGAATATTCGTCGTAATTAGAATTTGGCAAAGAATAAAGTCAGATGTTGGGTCAGGCTTTGTGTTTATGTTAAACAGTGAGGACATTTGGCTCGAATATGTTTCCAGTACCAACACATATCACAATAAAGAAAGACTGACAGTTTAATCAAAGTTGGGAACTATTAATTTGGATTTACCGAGTCAATAAATGATACTATTGCTTCATCACCTAGCTATAGTATGCAGTAAAATCAGTTCAGACACACCTTAAATTGCACTCTGATACTCCGTCCTCCTGTGGTTTTGTCTGCCCCTTTTCTTTGTCTCTTTACTTTTTAATTCCCCCCATGTACACTGATTTTTACTGTGTTGTGCTACCTCTGTCCTCAGTTTCCTCCATTATCTGTCTGATGTCTGTGCAATTGTGTCTCTAATGTCATCATTTCACCCGGAGTAGCTTCTGCTTTTTCTGGAGCTAATGGAGCTTCAAGTACATTATTGCACTTTTATTTTCTTTCTCCAGGACCATGGAGGCCTTCCACCTCGGTTGTCCTGCCATCCATTCCCACCCTGCCCCAGGCCTGAAACCGAAGCACACCAATGTGGCCTTCCTCAAGACCCACAAAACGGCCAGCAGCACCATGCAGAACTTGCTTTTCCGCTTTGCGGAGCGCAACAACCTCACCGTGGCGATGCCGGTGCAGGCCTGCAGCCACCAGTTCTGCTACCCACGCTCCTTCACCTCTCACTTTGTCCACCCGCACACGATACCGCCGAACATCATCACCAGCCACATGCGTTTCAACAGGGCGGAGCTGCAGCGCCTGATGCCCAATGACACAATATATGTCACAATCCTGAGAGAGCCCGGCTCCATGTTTGAATCTTTGTTTAGTTACTACAACCAGTACTGCCAGAGCTTCAGGAGGGTCCCCAACGGCTCGTTGGAGGCTTTCTTAGATGACCCTGGGCGCTACTACCGACCAGACGAGAAAGACTCCATATATGCACACAACACTTTGGCCTTCGACTTGGGTGGAGACAAGGATCGCCCAGCATCAGATGTGGTGTATGCACAGTCATTTCTAAAAGAGGTGGAGCAAGTTTTCTCCCTGGTGATGATTGCTGAGTACTTTGATGAGTCGCTGGTTCTCCTTCGTCATCTCCTCAACTGGGATCTGGATGACATCCTGTATGTTAAGCTCAACATGCGTACGACAAGCTCAAAGCGGAGCCTGACACCAGGCCTTCCCTCAAAGATCCGTGCCTGGAATTCCTTAGATGCGCGTCTCTACGACCATTTCAACGCCTCGTTGTGGCGCCAGCTTTCAGCTCTGGGTCTAGCCTGTGTGGCAAGGGAGGTGCGACTCCTTCAGCGAGCCCAGGAGAGGTTAATGAGAAGCTGCTTTGGCGAGCGAATGCCTCTTGTCCGTTCAGCGGCACAGATCAAAAACAAGGAACTCCGCCCCTGGCAGCCTAGTGGAAAAGTCGACATTGTGGGCTACGACCTCCCGGTTAACCTGAGCCGCGGGTTCTCGAGCCAAGCCCAGGAGCTCTGTCTCAAACTCATTATGCCAGAGATCCAGTACTCACGGGTGCTCCTACGTTCCCAATCATTGCGCTACCGTCGAGGCTACCAGCTCCGGACTCCACAGCTGTCCCATCCACCCCAGCAGCCCATACGCACAGTCCTGCCTCGGCATCCTCAAGTGCAACGCAGCCAACCACCTCCTCCTGTAGCTCCTGGACCTGCATCAGAAACAGGGTCCCCCTCCACTTCAAAGCCTGTTGCAGGAACTCAAGGTCGAACCACAAAGTTAGGACTTAAATCCTCACAGACCCAGGCTTCATAGACTGAAAATAAAGACTTGAATACAGTGCCCAACAGACTGCATTGTTCTACCGATCCTGGCCCTTACGACAATGGTACTTGGTTGGTTTGTATTGGAAACAAAGGTGTCTCTCTGGGCCCTTCCAGACAGCGTTTGTGATAAAAATAAATGTGGAAAAATGGGGGGGGGAACGGGTTTAGACTTCACTGGACTTGAACTTGAATCTCTCCCCTCTCTGGTCTGTGAAACAGTATCAGAGTTGGCAGACACGAGGGCAGGAGAAATCTACACGAGGACTCGGCTAAATTGCACGCCTCTCCACGGCGACCGCAGCGGATGGGAGAGAGTTTTAGGTGAAAGTGGTTCTTTGAAGCAAATCTGCTATGTGCGACCAGGACTCAATAGGAAAGTGGCGATATCGGGGCCTATTGTGAGGCACAGTGTGGGCTTTGTGTGTATCACACTGGTATAGTATCACGTTACTTGCTTTCATTCTCTGTTTCTCGAGCTCTCTTTTGCTCTCTCTCCCTTACATATGCCATTTAAAGTCCTTGAGAGACACATAATGACATAAAGGGATCAGCTGTCAGGCTTCCAAAGAGCTTCCTAAGAGGCTAGACAGACATTGAGATAACCTAAAACCATTAATACAACAGCACAATCAACAACTCCTCTCGTCTCCTTCTCTTTTACGAACTCTAGAGCCTAAAGTAATATAGGGAGGAGCGTTAAAAGGCCCGACAGACAGAGAAAGAAAGAGACCTTATCCAGAGGGTCAGCCTAAAGACTGCTGGGTACTCAATTTGGCCACCCATTATCAGTCTGAACACTCATAAAAAGCCTATGTCCCTTCAGTCTTTCCATCCTCTTACTCTCATCCCTGTTGGTCAGCCTCTCAATCCAGAGAGAAGCACTGACATCTTGCTTTCTTCAACCTGGTGCACCTCTCCCCTGCAGACCACCAGCTGAGATGTTGCACCGTGGAGACTTTGCGCCGGAAATTCAAGGTTCTTTGATGTTGGGGTTTTATTTAAATCTTATTGCAATAAGATCTACATGCCTACGCTCTGTATGAAAAGCGTGGATTTAATAACGTACCAGCAACCCCACACGCACACGGCACGCACTGGCACAAAGAAACAACAAAAAAATATGTGAAACAACGCCACAGGACAAAGACTCGAATCCTGCAGGGTCGCTGTGTTTGAATATTTAATCATCTCCTCTCGCGGCCCTCCGACTGTATGGCCGATGTTCTTGGGTTACATTTTCATTAAGAATACGATGACCAGGCGACGACTGCTCGCAAACGCAAGAGGACAAAAGCGAGAGGTGTATCGACGTATATATGACGCTTAAATCCTCGCGACGCTGGTGGGGCCCGGGCTCGGTTTGGCTGGGATCTTTAAAAAAAAAAAATGTCAACACTTATCTCAGCTGTGATCCATTTTTAATGCATTCTGCTCATATTTAATGTGTCGTTTGTGTTCTTTTATTCCTCCAGTGATCAGCAGGGTACTGCTAAGTAACTGAGGGGCGGAGGAAGGGTGTGTGTATTTGTGCGAATGTGTGTGTGAGTGTGTGTGTGTGTGTGAGCCAGGAACTGACTCTATTTCATGTTTTTTTTTCTTTTTTTATTCCCGTGGCCAGCCAAGTTGGCATGGCAACAAAAGGAAGTAATGTGTGAGATTTATGAAATCTATGTATTATTTATTATCAGAATCTGAACAGTGGAGGGTCCCATTACTGTATTTTTAACTGTTAATTTTCATGAATCACTGGATAAAATCTGTTCTTTGCCATCGAGTTACCGGACCAATATGTTCAGTATGCCACTTCAGGAACAAGATGTTTGTTTTACATCATGCAAAACTGCAAAAACCACTTCCCAAAAAACCGCACATTGAAACAAGTGTAGTCGCTTTTTAAAATTAATCTTTCATTCAGCGGCGCTTAAGTGCTCAACCACACAATGCTTTTGTGGTTGGAGCCTGTCGCACTGTAGGTTACGATAATGAAAAACACACAAACCACCACCACCACCGCTGCTGCTGCTGCTGCTGCTGCTGCTCCGGCAGGAAATAGAAAGAAAGTGGAGCGGGTGGAAAAACAAACCGGAGGATAAACAGATGAAGTGGATGTGAATATTTAAATTCAAAGTGTGCTTATCTGAACTTACCGGGGGAACCTCAGCTTTGAAAGACACACAGCAGTTTCTATTTATTTACAGGTATTTTGAAATGTGTTCAAATATGTGTAATATTTATTCCAGTACATACACTGTAAAAACAAACTCACTTTAAAAGATAAGGCTGCTGTTTTTCTGTTTTTTCTTCTCACTGTTGACAAATCACACAAAAAGACCAACGATGTACAAGTCTGTCTGCCAACTTATAACTACATACAAGGCGAGGAACTATAACTATATTTGAATTTGTTCAAATTCTGCTGTCACGTGTGAAATAATGCATTTTGACTTTGAATGAAACTCCTGAATTGCTTCGAGCTGCTGTAGATCAACAAGAAAACACTGAAATGGTTTGTCCGTCGCTCATTACGGAGACCCAAAGTGTTCAAGCGTTACTAAGTGAATGAGTCATTTTACCGGGCACGGATGCAGCACGGCCGTGTCAAGTGCGGAGTAGGTCGAGCTGTGTGGGAGTCAGATACGAAAACAGCATAAAGAATCCAGTAGATTTTCAAAATAAAACACCCCATGCAAACTTCTGATTGTAAAAATTGGCCAAATAGGAAACAACTGAACTACGCAGCATGTTTACTCATGGTAGAAGCAGGTAGATCAAGTAAAAATGACCAAATCTGTTAACAAAGTCGCTACTTCTGAAAAGCTCCTTGTGGGATGTGAAGCCACAAAAGAGAGAGACGTGCCTGGTGAAGTTTTCAGGCTTTAGACTTAGTAAAATATACAATCATGTGAATATATACGGTCCAAACATCTAATCATCAAATTGTGACCCAATAAAGTTCATTTTTATTCCATTCCAACTTGTTTTTTTTATATAAAAAATGACCTGGATTTTATTTCACACCATTTTTCTCAAAAAATTGGACATTAATTTATTGTTAATCAAGACAAACCGGATGAAGGCAGCTATGTAATTGGCTCTCGTTTGGGTCTGAATATTAAGACAAAAATAGTTGGAATGAAGTAAAAGAAATGTCCTCTTCTGTGAGGTGAATGTGAGTTTGAACATTTTGTTGGATTATTCGCAATTTAATGGTTAGAATATTTATTTGTTTGTGTTTTATTTATTTCAAAATGTCTTAAATTTGAACACTTTAGGTCTCCTAAAGCATCGGTACAAAACTTGATTTTGAACCTTAAGGTGAGGTTCATGTACTGTCAGAACTCTCACAAAAGGGTCTAATAATCCGATGATCCGATACATAAATCTAAAACTGTTACATCTTCCAGTGAATAAACTAAAAAGTACAATCGAAATGGTTGTGTGAAAATATTTTTCTTCCCGTGTCTGTGTCCGACTGGGAGCCAGCTGGAGAATTCGCTTTTATTTCCTCCTTGAATGTTCATTTCTCTCTCCGGCTGTGAGTCTCTCTAAGTGCTCTTTTGATTGTATGAGTCGTTCGCTGTTGCCGTTTCGGCTTCATGTGAGCGAGTTTCAGTTAATGCTCACGCTGTCGTGTTTTAGGCGACGGCTATTCTTCTCTGGAAATGCCAGAGGGGCTGTAAAAACAGTACGCTAAAATCTCATCATCTTCACATTAGCTTGCCCCCCAAACACCCTTTTCTTTAAAGAGTGACATGCAAAGCTGATGTTTTTTGTTTAATTTTTTATTAGAAAATTAAGCTGGACTTTTTTTTTTTGATTGTCTGTGGCGCTTTTATGTTACGGGAAAATGAAAACTGTTCATTAATATCGGGTGAAAGTGGCTCATCATTTATTTCCATCCTCTGTTTATGGACTTATCTGTGAACTGAGACTTTTTATTTTGGTGATTGAGTTGAAGAGGTGGGTGACGTGGCTCTGAACAAATGGCTAACGACAATCAGAGCTAGGGGCCCCAAAGCTTTGTAATGATGGGCGGCAAAGGTGACAAATAAAGTTTGAATGATTTCAATTCATCTGCGAGTGAACACGAGTTTTTTTTTTGTCTCTTTTTAATGCAGATTTATTCAGATATGCACTGACATGAATTATTCTGAACATCAGAGCACACACACACGCTTCATCATCAGCGCTGATACATAACACACAGTGACAGTTGCTCAATTAAGATTCTGATTCTTAATGGTTCCCCATTTCCCCGAAGACCCGAACCAGACATTTCATCCTGCAATCAGTCGTTTGAAATTACCTCCATCCAGCACGCCCGCCTAAACGAATGAACAAATTGCTTCTCGTAGGGACAAAAACAAAATGCAAAGCGCTGTGTTTGATGTGACTGTGATTGAAGCAATCACGATATTGCGGCTGCGATGTCGTCTTTGCCCGTCTGTCATTATGACCTGCTGTTGCCATCTGCAAGGCCCGACCTCCCGAACCGGCTGCCTCAGCACCTTTCTCGTCTTTCACATCTCATATCTGTCACACGGTTCTAATTATAAGCATCATTATGATAATTACAGTGGCTAATAATAATGTTTCCTTTTCCCTTCTTTATTTCCTCCTGAAACAAACTTACTGTACAGCAGCTGTGAGTCAGGCAGAGACGCTCTTAACAGAACTACATGGCAGAGTGACAAACACTTAACAATGTCGAGGAAATTAAAAAGAAAACCATCTTCCAGCTCCCAAGCTGCTCTTTCCTCCAGTATGATGTGTAAAATTCACTTAAGAACTTAAATAAATGTCTGTACTTTACATTAATTTAATATTTAATGAATCGTTTAATTAGTTATTGACTTTTTAGCCATGCTTTGGCTCGAGGGATATTGGTCGGTTGGTCCACTGCAGAAATATTTCAGCAGCTATTGGTTGGATTGACACTGATGATCCCCAGAGGATGAATCCTATTGGCATTTGTGATTCCTTAACCTTTCCTCTGGTGGCACCAGCAGGATGACATGTTAAGATCATTTTCTCAACAGGTATTGGATGAATCGACATGAAATTTGGTGCACACGTTGTCTTTACGACTTTCGAAACTGCACTCTCAGCTGTACTTTTAAGCTGAACTTAGCGTTGTGACCACGGTAAACCTTCTCCTTGCTTAGCATCAGCATGTTAGCATTTAGCTCGAAGCACTGGGTCACTAAGTGTAGCCTCAAAGAGCTGCTAGCATGGCTGCAGGCTCTAATGTTGTGTCTTAATTCAGATAGTACACTTCTATGTAGTACACTGTGTGCTAATTTCAGCAGGGTAGTGTCTCGGCCGTTGTGCACTTAGAGAGCAGAGCATTAGCACCAACATTTGACTGCCAAAATATAAATATAAAACATATATACAACATCCATTTGTATATTTTTGGCATTCAATTCAAGGGCTTCAGCTCCAGTAGCTTCCTTGGCCGCCATTTTCACAATCCCCTTCTGCGAGAAGTGTCCGACGTTCTACACTAATCTTGTGCACCATCCATGTACAGTTCAGACTTATGTACTCAAAACAACAAGTATAAGTACAGATAAGTACACAGATTGAGACACATTAGTCTTGTTTACAGGCAGAAAGCAAGACTAGCAGGAGAAGGGATGCTATAGTTGAATTTCTGCTAATATATAGACAAAATAAAGATGAGATGTGGTTGTACATACAGTCATTACAAGCACAGCCAGTATCTGTTATAACATGCGTTGCATACAGGTATTCAAAGTGTGTGTAAAACAGGCAGCAAAATAGTTAAAATATATGAAAATGTCTATATTTGCACGACATTGCTGACTCTTTGCGTCAACACTCTAGCAACAGTAACAACTGGAAATCTTTTATTTTTATGTTCTACAACTAATAAACCCCAAATAAAGGCACACTTTGACAAACTGTTGGGTGTCTTGTGTTATTTTACTTTGTCTTTTTCCCGCCTGTTTTCTGTGTCTCCTGTGATTAATTAGATAATTAGTTATCTTGTATTTAGTCCATGTTTTTCCCTCTTTAACATGCCAAGTCGTCTGCATTTGTTCCCCCAGTCCTGCATTGTTCAGTCTTAGTGTTCATAGGGTATCTCAGTTCTGGGTTGTTGGTTGTTGGCTGTTGATTGGATTTTTCTTGGATTGTTGGATTGAGGTTGTTTTTGCCTCGACTCGTCAGCTTTGTCTTTTTCTTTCTTTACCTGCCTGTTCAGTGAGTTATTAGTTATAAGTTACCTTTTATTCACTCAACTTAACCATCTGCATATTTTATGAATGTATAACATGACACTGACACAAGTTTGGTGTCCCTTAACATGTAGCATTAGTGAGAAAGTAAACCATCCCAACATAGTCAGAGAATAAGAGGGTGGGTAGTTTAATGGCCACTCATCCGGGATATCCGGCTACATCTGCTCTCAGAAGATCATATTTAACCCCCTTAATAAAACACAAACAAACACACAGCTTTGCTCTGCGGATCATGCACTCAAATGCATTAAATCTCTTGTTAATGTATAAACAGGCTTTTATACAGGCACACAAGGGCACCTCAGACGCAAACAAACAAATTGCTTTGCAACATAAAACCAAAATGAAACGCCAACAATGCAAGAAATACATAGGAACCTAAATACCCCATTACAAAGGATTACATTAATTCCATAACCATGTGTTTGTGTGTTGTGCACATGCTGTTCTGTGTAGCAATTTATAGGATTATTCATTTGAAAGTGCACAAGTGGAACTGAATTGAAGGCGGCGTATTGTTATGGCTTTGCTCAAGTGCTTCGCCTTGATTGCACTATGATTGGACCTAAAATGTCAGGCATCTATTTATCATCGAGGAGAAAGTGCACTTCCAGTCTTTATGTTTTCCATCTCTGTGACTCATGTTGCTGTAATCACAGGAAAAAATAAATCATGGCACCGGGGTTATGTTTACACTCGAAGACCAATTCTAATAATAACCACCGGGTGAATTTGACCACTGTAGGAAAATGTAAAACCCCCCATTTTGAGTCAGACACAAACAAACTTTATTAAAATGTTGAACTAAAAAAACACTGAAGTCTCTTTGCATCTTGCCTTTCTTATGAAGAATAGTGGCTTGACTTGGACCTGTCCTCAATTACTTGAGACTTTCTGTGGGGCACTCAGTGAATCAGATCAGTGAACTGATGTTTGTTTCCTCTACAGATGCATCTTCTGCTATCTCTCTCTCGTGGTTGATGTCTTAATGTCGTGGTCGAGGCGTCGTCCACTCAATCTCTTCAGGCCTCACGGTTCGTTGTCTTGATCTGAGTGCCCGCAGAAGTCAACTGAGTCAGATTAAAATCCCCAAAATGAGAACCTGAGACTCGGCTGCTCTGTTACCTGATTTACTGGCGATGTGGAGACCTTTCAGATCTCATTTAGAGACCTGTAAGACCTTGTATCTTCACCTTGCTTAGTGACTAGTCCTTAATAACTTGACTTGAGACATGCTCTGATAACTTGAAACCTGACCCAACTTGAGACCCTCCAAGACTTTATCTGAACTTGAAACTTGAACATTCAAGTCTCATTCAGAGTCTTAAAAGACTTGCATCTTGACTTGAGATGGACTTGTCTTGTAGGACTTAAGTAGAGCTGTAGACTTTAAGACTTGAATTCAGACCAAAAACATGAGGACTTGAGAGCAGACTGCAGACTTGAACCTCTACAACAAATGCACACTTAAGAACAAGAACATTAACATTTATGAAGTCTATTAATGTGGACCTCGCCTTAATGACTTGAATTGAGTCTTACTTAAGATTCATATGAATCATGCAGAGCTGTATACCTGAGACATGGACTTAAATCCATGTGGACTTGACTGCAAAACATTTCAAGTCTCAGATCTAAAAGAATTACCCCTTAATTGAGATTTATCTTGTAGGACGTCAGATTTAAATCAAACACGCAGAGCTGCAGACTTAAGATTTGAGTCGAATTCATGAGAAAACATGAGTTGAGATTTCAGAGAATCAACCCTTTATAAAGAATCATCACTTTGAAATCTCCCTCTGAGACCAGAACAACTTTGACTTTGCTGTCTGTAATAACTTGCTCTGATAAACGTCATATGGACTTGTCAAGAAGAACTTTTGATACTTGAGAACAAGAACATTCAAGTCTCTTTCTGAGAGATTAAAGACTTAAAGATCTTGTTGCCACAGCTCAATATAAATACAGTCAATTTACCATCTACAGACTTGACTTGGACCTGACCTTTATGACTCAACTTGAGATTTAAGATGCAAGACCTCAAACAAGCAGATCTGTAGACTTGAGACGATTAAATCACAAAAAGGAGACTCAACATGCTGAAGACGATTTCACTGGATAGCAAAAACAAGACTTGACATAGACTTACATCAATCTATTGATGACTGATAATAACCATTCATTCAGGTATCATGTCAGCCAGTTTGGAGAAATGTAGTCAAGCAATTTCAGGAAATATGAAGTCTAAAACTGAAGTTGAGTTTCACAAATCATAAGAAATTATTCCATTCAAACAATCAAACAAAATTCACACTGGTCCTTTTATCCTTTTTATAATCAGTTCTGTTATCCGTCAAACTCCTGCAGTGTCTTTTCATAATATTTGAATTTGAACCTCAGTTACCAGTCCCCCTCTTTTTATGCATTGCTTCCAAGTTTCAGCGTGAACGCCAAAGATGCACGCAGCTCTCCAGCTCTTTTGTCAGGCTGTGTTGGCGACGGATGTTGCAGGCTAAATGTAGTCCAGCTTTGTGAGTCACAAAGAGCAAGGAGGCACCTCGGCACGGAGGTTTCAATGTATTTTGCCTTTTGTGAATCAGAGTGTGTTGGAACAATGCTGGAGCGCAGGAGGTTGGCTGGGTGGGCTGCTAGAGCAGCTTATCCCTGATAATGTGCAGCTCATCCCTCCTCTGAATAACCCGCTCTGCTGGGCTCGGAGGTGCCTCTGACATCGAATCTACCTTTTGTTCTGCATTCAGTCTCCCTACGGAGAAGGCAACTTATTTACATGTTTCTCCCAGGCAGAAATTATATAATAATTGAGTTAAACTTTTTCAAGGCTAAATTAAAAGTACAGAAATTCGGGGGAAACAGCAAGAGGAGGTAGCTAAACTTTTCATCAGTTAATGAATGCTAATTTTTGAGGTTACCTGATTGTCTGAGTCCAGCCTCGCCACACTTGTCTGGACCTGTAGCTGCATGTTGGTCACAAAAGAAAGAAATCCCTTCCATCGTTGCATTGACTGTTTCATTTTTGACCACTTTTTTTTGCAGAAAAACTATTTTTGTTTTGTTACTTCTAGATTGGATTCATGCAACGCGTTAACAGGCTGCCCTGATAAGTCCCTTTGGATTGTGCAGTCGATCCAGGACTCCTATTTTGACTTCAGGCACCATCATATCCTAAAGAGCTCATAGTACCTTATTACCCCACTAGAACACTGCGCTCTTATAATGCAGGGTTCCTTGTGGTTCCTATAGTCTTTAAAAGTAGGATGGGAGCCAGAGCCTTTGGCTATCAAGCTCCCAGTTCTGGTTCTGGAGGCAGACACCTTCAACACATTAAAGAGTCGGCTTAAGACGTTCCTTCTTGATAGAGCTTATAGTTAGCTCTGGGTCAGGTCCTGAACCATCCTTTAGTGATGCTGCTATGGGCCTAGACTGCCGGGACTTCCCATGATGCACTGAGCTCCTCTCTCTCTCTTCCCCAGAGTTTTTCTGCTTTCTCGTCTTGCTGGTTCTCACAGATCATGGCCTTGCCTAGATTAGCGATTGGTCGAGCCTGCTTGATGTCCAATACATTGCTAATTACTATCCAATTACTATTCATATCTCCATAAGGTTATCATTATTAGTGCTGCTGTGTGTCTGTCTGTCTGTCTGTATCTCTGTCCCTGTATCTATTCTCCCCCTCTCCTTCTCCCTCTCTAACTCAACCAGACGTGGCAGATGGCCGCCACTGTCGCCAAGTGCTTGCTCATGGTGGAAAATTGTTGAGTCTCTGTAAATAATATCATAAAGAGTCCAGTCTAGACGTGCTCTAAATAGAAAAATGTCATGAGATAACTGCTGTTATGATTTGGTGCTAACTGAATGTCTTCTTTGTCATTCAGGCACCAGTTAGTTTACTGAAACTTGAACATTTAATTTTAGATTATCGCACTTGTTCCCTTGAAACTTGAAACAAGAGATAATAATGTCTGAAATGCAAATATGCGCTCCAGATGAGATGAAAAATGTGTTTCTGAACCGCCAAATTATTATGTGAACAAGCAAGCGTGCAATTAAGAAATAATGAGAATGATGGGCGATGAATGGGTACCAGGAACTCGGACATTTTCACAGTTTTCTCAATAAAACACATCCTTTGTCTTAATTAATGCAACCATTATTTACTTACTTAAATCTAAGTCTTTGGCAGTAAGACAGTGTGTGGACTCATTGATCTAAGGCAGAACAGTTAATATAATCACAATAACAGCAAGGTAAAGGACAGCAAGAGGCAGGCAGTCATATCATATCATATATAAGTGGAATTAGCAAGTAGGGAGAAGGCAGCAGAATAACAGGACAAGGCTAAAATTATACATAATGGAAGATGCAACAAACATCTAGCAAAGAGCAAGGTGGGCTTAAAGCTGGCGGAGGTAACATTGGATGAAAGGAAGTCTGTAAAAGGTTCTCAGTCATCCAGGTCATCTTCCTTCAAAAACCAAGTGGAACGAACCAAGTGGAACAATGGGCTGGTCTACGATCCTGCCTATAAATACTCCACATCAGCCAGTCAGAGCTGAAGAAGTTTCTTGGATGAGAGGCGAAACGTCTTCACGGATCTACAAACAAGTCCAGTTGCCCCAGACTTCACCTTTTTTGGATTGATTGGATGAAAGCCTTCCTTTCAAAATCACTCCACCAAAACACATTTTCAGGTGCAATGAGTGTACGGACAGAGTGCACACTGGTAGGCAGGAAGGTAGATAGACTGGCTTATTACAGATACAGTATTTTCTTGTCTTTTTCCCTCCATACCTGCTGGGAAGTAAAGAGCATTTCAACAAATACAACAAAAAATGCTCCTGAAACGATGATCTACCCGAGGTTTAAGGACTTGTATATATATTGGGGAGTGCCTGCTTTGGTGCAAATTGGCTCTTCCTCAACAACACAGGTATCGTTAGGGAGCCTGATGAAATGTAGGTGAATTTTGAAGGCAGCATTACAGTGTTGTGAGTCCTTTGGAAGCAGAGAATATTTCTAACTTGTGACCTTTTGCCGTGGAGAAACAAAACAAGGTTTATGCAAAAATTTCACGACACCATGATTGTTGATTTCCATCTCCAGAGCTGCTCCGCCTCAAAGAAATGTTTCTAAAACCTGTGAGTCCGTTTATCTCTTATTTATATTTATAGGTTTTTCTCATCAATATAATTTCATCATCACGTTGTCATACTTTGTCATCTTTCTCTGGATGTAATGCAGCCTTTCACACAGAGAGATGAAGGAATGAAAAGATGGAGTGACTCCATCTGACTCCCTGTGTTGTTCTGTCAGCTCTGATCATCCACAGCAGACGGTCGGGATTGTGACCAAGTTTTACCCGGAGGGACAGACGGATAGACGGCCATCAGCCATTTTTGTTGTTGTTTATATTCGCACGAGGGGATGGAGGTTAGGTCTCTATTCTGTGGCCGACTTAATTAGTCCTCATCTCTCTCTATGTGTGTGTGTGTGTGTGTTTGGGGCATGGAGGCGAGCCTGAGGGAGGAAGAAGAGCTAAATCAGCTCTGCATAAACATGAAATAAACAAATACTTCAGCCCAAGCACACACACTCGCCAAGGCATCGCAGGAAAACACAGCTTCTCGCATATGCGTGCTTTGACTCACAAAGGGACACGAACAGACACGCAGATTCATAAACGCCTTAATTAAACAACATCACAGGGGGGTCTTTGGGGAGATGGCTACCTTCAAAGCTGTCTGTGTATGCAAATGAGAAGGCCAGCAGTGAGAAAAGGCTGGAAATGATACAGAGAGAGCCTGAAAGGAGGCAGCAAGGAGGACAGGCTGAAGGTAGAGTGGGCTTTTCTTCCACTTCAGGAACTTCAAACATAACACCTAAATCCCACCGGGCGTGGCTGTGGTGTGTTCTGGACACGCCAAGCCCGCTGAAGCTGATCATGGTCGTCCTAGACATTGATTGTGACACTGCTGGGAATACACTGCTTTTTGATGGACGTCGCAACAAGCCACATCGAGCAGCAAAGAGCAGATTGAGAATTATTTCAAGAATCGAGAATCGGGTCAATTTTCAAAATAAAACACACTGTGCAGACTCGAGATTGTAAAAACCGCCAAACAATTTAACTACATAGCCCACTAACCGATGGTAGAAGCATTTAAATCAAAGAAAATTGACCAAATTTAAACAGAATAACAAAGTCTAGTGGGCAAAACGTCTGAAACTCTCCTGGTGGGATATAAGTTGCACAGAGAATGGACCAAGACTGCAATCTCCAGTGGAATTTAGACGTAACATGTAGCTATTGTCCTGCCACGGTTCTCGGTTGTGGTTGAAGCAGGTTCGCCCTTCGCTCCAGCTCTCTTTCTGGTCCATCTTGAGTTGTTTCCAGGCCGGATGGGAAATGTAATCTCTTGAACGTTTTTTGGGTGTCCTTCCAGAGTCTCTATCCAGTTGGAGGTGTTTGTAATATCTCCACACGGAAGCATCCAAGGAGGTTCAAGAGGTTGCTTAACCACTTCACCTGGTGGCTTTCAGAAGGAGCAGTGGTACTCTGAGGTCAACCAGACAACCAGATCAGCATGGGCACTCTGCGGAAAAGCTACTGTCCACTACCTGCTCCGCAACAAACAACTAGCAGCTAAAGAGCTAAAGATATTTTCCTCAGGAGGTGGTAGAGACCAAAAACAGAGCTAAAAGTGAGTCACTATTGGACTTTAATCTGCCTCAAAGTCTTAATCCATGCTCACAATGATAATGCTAACATGTTGATGTTAAGCAGGTTTACTTTGTTTGCCATCTTAACTTAATGTGTTAGCAACATTTGCTAATGAGCCCTAAATGTTTTTTTGTCATTAGTATTTGAACAAACTGATATTTTGATCTGATAGATAGTTCGATGAAAAGATATAACACAATATTTGCTAGAGGTGTAAATCTAACTGTTGGCTAACAAGGTTCAAAACTTGTCTTCGCTGCCCGCCAGTGGCCAAAAAATCAGCTGTTGCAGGTTTAACAAGAGCTGAAATATAAGAAAACAGTGTTTACATGCCGGACTTATTTCTCTGCAGACACACCGACTTCCTGAAGCCTCTGGTTGCCCTGCAACATCACAGCATGGCAACAAGACTTCAGGAGGCCACTGGTGAGCTTCCGATCTATATTTCTCAAAATGTCAATATTCCTCTGAAAAGATCAAGAATCACAAACAGTAAACAGTCTGACGTGTTGGAGGGCTCTTGACAGAAAAGCAGAGAGTAAACCTTGCACCAAAATATATACAAGTTAAAAGGGGTTAAAAGAAAATGACGGAGATTGATGATTGGAGATGATGAGTTGGAAGGAAAAGATCAGAAATGAGAGGAAACACATCAGTCAGATTTGAGCTGTGTGCCGGTCCGGATGCATGAACTGATTGCGGATTACTCACCCCAACTGTGAATACACACATCGTCTCCTCCACCGCTTGTACCGCACACCTTTCTAACCAAATAAATGTTTTAAAACGTTATAGATGGAGATATACTTAAACACACACAACCTTCATCTTTATCAGCCTGAAGCGGCTTCGGCAGCAGGATCGATGTAGACCTAAAAGCCTCCACCTACGGCCTCGTTGTTTACCGATACTCCCGTGACCACCAGCTCAAAGCACGCCTCATACTTCCCTCTGCAGTGCACCACTCTCTGACCCGGTGCCCACACAGGAGCTGTGATCTAAAATAAAAAAAACAAACACTTTGTTCTCTGCAGAGTGAAGCCTGCTCGATATTGAAGAGAGAGCGGAAGGAGTGGAAGCCTCCCAGGGAAATGTGTGTTTCTTTTCAGCTGGAGATGTGAGTGTGTGTGTGTGTGTGTGTCCGAGACCTAAAGCCATGGATACATAGCGATGTTTAGGTACTGAATGTGAGTGTATATGTGTGAATACATATGCATTCCTGCATGTGTCCCTCTGCTATTTGAGGCATGTGTGCTTTTCTTTGTTTACAGCTCCGAGGTGATTTTTGTGTCTTTATGCATGCGTGTCTAAATTTGTCTCGCGAACTGTCAGAGTTGTGCTGCTGTTATTGTTGGCTGGTGATAGAAACTCCCTCCTTAAACATTCATTAGCTCCAAACATCAAGCGTGAAAGTAAGACCACAGTTGTGAACTCAGTGTGTAGGTGTGCAGAGCTACAAAGAGCATAAGTAATGCCACACAGACTGATGCTGGGAAGAGAAATTTGATTTTATTTTCATCTAAAGCAGGGCTTCCCGAACTCTTTTCAGCTCGAGACCAAAAAGAGATATTTGGTGTCTCCCCAGGACCAAAACAAAACACAGACACTGTACAGTAACCAATCATTTCAACGAAGGGAAGAGGTTTGGATCATGGCGGTAGGTGCTTTGCTTTTTGGGGAACACTTGTGAAGGTAGGTGGTTACTGCACGGTGGTTTGAAACGGCCTTTACAAAAACACATCTGCCATAACATTACCTGCACTGATAATAGTGAAGCCAACAAGTACCAAAGTACCAAAAACCTGCCATTCTTCAAACAGCCACTTGAGGCTGGCTATAAAACGAGCCAATCTCCATAAGTCCCCATGTTAAAATGCCCAACTTCACAACAGACTGGTACAAAAATCTGTTATCTGAGAGGAGGAGTCATTTGAGCTTCCAACCCTGAGCGTGACATCAGAGTAAAATGGCTGCCGTGTGAGTATGGCGGCCTCTCGTTTGCATTTCAAATATCTTGACGCCATTGGCAACACCAACGTTGATGGGTTAGGGAATCACAGTCACGCCTGTGATTCCCTAACCCATCAACGTTGCTCAGTGTTTCACAATTTCTGGTCCAGGTTCGCAAGAAAATGGCTGTTTTGTAGTACGGCTTAGCGGAAAAGACAATAGCAGCATTTTACTGCGACTTCTTCGTCGCCGAATTGCAACCATGCAGAGCATTAGCGCCAACATTTGACTGCCAAAAACTTACATTTGTATATTGTTGCATGCACCACAACCACTTCAGCTCTAGCAGCTTCCTCTCGGGGTCCCGGTGGTCCCTCCTTTCCTGCTACATATCCAAAATGGGGACCACTGAGGGTGAGAAGTGTCCAACGTTCTACACTCAACTTTTTGACCTACACTCAACCTTTTTGACCTGAATTTTGCCATAATCAACAGTGTAAATGCACTTATGTACCCAAAATAGCAAGTGTAAGCACGGAAGACACACACGGTATCTGAAAAAGTACTTACTAGATGTAATTCCAGTTCAGTAAGTACGTGCAAAGCCCTTTAATTTAATTTTCCTAATTAAAGTAGAAGAAGAGCGTCTTCTCATCTTTGATTTTAATTAGGTAAATTAATCCATATATCATAGCTATGCACTTTAATGTGCCAACAGGGGAACCAAGAAAAACAGGTCAGCCATCCCTCTTTGAATGCCAAGTTTGGGTAACGGCGCTGTAAAGTACAAGCAGAAAGATGTCATAACTTTATAGTATTAGCAGCGTAATTTGTTGGTAAACCATGTTAGATTTATTTTAATGTAAATGTAAAGCTGCCGGCTCCTCTGTAGATTAAAAAAAATCACTTTTGGGGTGAAATAACTGTTAAAACACACTGAAATCAGAAAATATTCCTGTTTGTTGTACTTCTTGTAGGTGCCTGACAGAAACAGTCTGGAGTTGGTCTTTAATTGGGCTTGGATCTCACAAATAAACTCATGTTTAAGTGTGTCTGTTGCACAAAGTTGGCTTAGTCTTTCATATAAATTGGGCCAATTTTCTACGTATTCTGGGTTAATTAAGGGGCCTTTTTTTTTTTAAACACAACACATGGCTGAATGATCTACAGATTCGAGCTGCTCAGCTCTTTACTTTTTAGTTGTGAAATTTACTAATGAGTCAAGCAGCATCAGCAAAAAAAAAAAATTACATATTTTCAAAGGGCTCGCTGCAGCGTCTAAAATCTTTCCCTTTCACAGCAAATTACGTGCTGAACAACTTTAGTAGCACGCCACAAACCGAGTTGTGTTTTTCTCATTATGTCAGTTGTTTAGCAGGTGGCACTGATGTTAAACGTTTTAGGTTTAAAGTGCCTGTAAACCCACCGGCCACCCACACAGATGTTTTCACTTATCTTGCTTGATTAGGCCTCTCTTCTGTGGGTGTGAACAGACGGTGGCTGATTGACTTTCCTCTCATGCTAGCTTTGTTTCATCTGGTAGGTGTGAGACAAATTATACGTTTATCTTCCTTAATTAGTGTGGTCAATTCACATCATTAGTTTTTAAACAACTGAAAGTGTGAATTCTCATCTTTTTTAGTTAGAGCAACATCACGTACACATTGGTATTTTTAGGATTTAGTGTCCCACAGTTTCAGAGTGCGATAACACTGTCAAAAATATGGACAGATGTATTTGCTAACAGCCAAACATCAAGCAAGGTCAACAACACAAGACATAGCAACCAGCTATTATTACTTACTACTCCAACAGCAAGAAGCCCAGCTTGGCATCTGTCCTTCAGAATTTAAATTCACAAAACTCTAGCCAAGTTTTTTGTACCAGGCTGTAAACATGTTTATTTCTGCTGTGAAGTTGGACATTTTTACATGGGGTCTTATGGAGATTGACTCGTTCTGTAGCCAGCCTCGAGTGGACGTTTGAGGAACTGCAGTTTTTGGCACCTCTGCATTGGCTTCACTTCACAACCACAGGGGTCGCCGCCGCTTGACACCCAGAAGTTGCGCCATAAATTCAAAATAATGAGCTGAAAGACACTTAAAGGCTCTGCAGAGAACACAGAGAGCTCTGTTTTTTTTGGGATTTGGAGGACACTGACTAACTTATTTTGCTGATTTGGTTTGGAAGTGACTTCATTTAACAGCCAAAAATCCACATCCAATCGAGAACATCAACTGCTATTGTTGCAGAAAGATTTATTCTTTTGGGAAATTACGATTTTGGCAAAGTCACAAAACAAACATCAGATATGTATCTACGTCTAGCCGAGATAACTGATAACACTGGGCAGAGTTTGTAGGGCCTTTAAGGGTCTGTGTAAGATTTAGATAAGTTTTGTGAAACCTAGTCTGCCAAATTTTCCTAAAATGTTTGTCGCATGAGCACGTCATGTCACAAAAATTCAAATTCAAGAGAGTCCACATTAACATAAATTAGATTTTACAGATTTACACCTGTGACGTGTCGCTAACAGATCCAGTTGGGATTTAAATATTTTAATTCTGGGAAAAATAAGATTGTCTTTAGGTGAGAAAACAGAAGCTAAAGAACTAAACTGAACTGAAGTTACTTCATTTAAAAGCCTGACTCTCATCCTGCTTTCATTTCAACCAGACATCACCTGTGCAATAACCTACAAATTATAAATGACTTATTCTCACTGTTTACATTTTGTTTTTCGTTCTTTTAATATGTAAATATCATCACTTATACACAGTCTAATAATGCTGTATACTGTAATATCTACCCTCAAACAACATGTTGCATTGCTAGGTCTTTATTATGTCTTCAAATGTTGTTGTTGTTTATATACACCTATATGTACATAGTTTTTATGTTTGCGTGTAGCTGTCTACATCTGTCTACACACTGTGTGTGCACATACTTCAGATGGGGTCACTTTTCATGCACAGATCGTGCCGTAGCATCGCAGTCCATTCCACCAAACGCCTCCACATGTGTATGATGACTAAACGTGGCATATTTATACGACATATACGGCGTATGTGTATATTATGCTTCCACATTCTACGCCTACGGCCTCAGAAGTCTTTGTTTCTGTTTCTTTTTGCTATAATAGCTTAATGAGAAGGAGACAGCAGGCAGTGTCAGAGAGATGACAGAGGCTGTCTCACGTTCATTAAACCTCACACGGACCTGTCTTCACCCGCAGATAAAAGAGAAAGAGAAGAAGACAGGAGGATAATTGGAACAGCAGTATATGCAAATGTTTAGCCATTTAGAGGATTCAGGGATTTCTGAGTGTGTGTGTGTGTGGGTGGTGCATCTGCAAATATATGTGTGTGTGTGTGTGTTTGCATGCAAGGTTTTTGTTTTATTGGTGTGTATGTATGTGTGTGTCTTCTCCCCGAGCGGCTGATGTCACTCAGTAGCTGAGCGGAGGAGCATCTCCGGTTTCCCGAGCTCACAAAGAAAATAACGGCCCCTCTGTTGCGGCGCTCCATTCTTCCAGCGGTCTGTGGAGACCCGGTGGGCCTTACAGGGGATCTCTCACCCCTCTCATTATCAACCCCTGTTTCCCTCTCTCTCCTTTAACCCCTCTCACACACGCATAATTAGATTTTCTCTGCCATTTCGCCATGCCGTCCATACTTGCTGTACTCCCACTTTCTCTTGAATCCACTGCCAGAATCTGAAAGAAGCTCAGTGTTGGCAAAAGGAAATCATGAAAGGGCAACACCAGCGCAGATCAAAGTGTAAATGCATCACCTTTTTTCCCTCCATCTTCTTCCAAAGATTTCTCTGACACCTCTGACTTTGACAAAACACACTTGAGTCGTACATCTCACCTCTCTGCTGCAGCATTTTCTTTTGAAATTATGATCCGTGTTGGGTTTCAAAACAAGAGGATGTGCTGCTGACTGAATGTGAGAGGGAGTCGAGGAGGGGGCATGTTTTTCTGTTGCCACGTTTCAATAATGCAACAGTCTAAAGCATCCGTCCATACATCATTCAGAGGACCCAACTCCGCTTTCCTCTCGCCTAACTTCATGAACTCACAGCTGCAAAACTCCACCACAGCAAACTCGCTGAGATGTACACAGATTGTTTAAACTGATTTTCACTTTGACTTAATGTCCTGAAGCATCGAAAAGTCTTGCTGCAAGAAAATCCCGGTGGTTTAAACTGAGAAAACGTGCGTTCAGGAAGAACCAAAGAAAGTTTGTCTGGGTAGGCAGACCTGTTGGAGAGTCAAAGGGTCAAAGAGGATGGGGCTGTGCTTAGTAGCATGAGGGGCCTCACCCATATAAGGTCACAAGGTCCTCTTGTAGCAGGCACAGCTCAGAAAATCTGACAGAAAGTTGGACTAAAAATAGAAAAAACATTTAATTAATTGCCTAATTAATCATTTGATGTTTTGTAGATCCGGTACAAGCTGCTACCAAGAACAACTTTTGGGGTGGCGAAGAAAAATCATGCAGAGAGACCAAAACTGTTTTTTGTACCAGGCTGTAAACATGTTTATTTCTGCTGTGAAGTTGGACATTTTAACATGGGGACTTATGGAGACTGACTCGTTCTGTAGCCAGCCTCAAGTGGACGTTTGAGGAACTGCAGTTTTTGGCACTTCAGCATTGGCATCATTTCACCGCCACAGAGGTTGCTGCTTGTCAAAAATACACATCCAATGGAGAACACCAATAATAGAGGGACTAATCTGCTATTGTTGCAGAGAAATAATAAATAAAATTCATTCATTCATTTGGGAAATTGCGATTTTGGCCAAGGCACAGCGGTGGAAACAAACACCAGACATACATCTAATTCTAGCTGAGATACCTAAAAATACTGTGCAGAGTTTAATTTTCCTAAAATGTTCTTCACACACACTCAACACAAAAACAAATCTCATACAAGTTACGGGCACAAATTGGACATTACCTTTGTTTACCATCATTACAGTGGTGGGAAGTACTCAATAGGCAGCAAACGGGCTTCCATCACTGTGTTATATATCAGATTTTCCAATTACTATTAGCTTCCTGGAAAGTAACGCTCAGATAAATTTAGTGCACTAAAAAATATTATATAATATTTCCCTCTAAAATTTAGTGTAGTCAAAGTATAGAGGTGCTGTACGTAACATAGAAATTCAATTAAAGAACTCAATTAAGTACCTCAAAACTGAACTTGAGTAGTTTTCTCAGTCTAGCTTCTTCAACAAGCCTTAATTTGGTGAGCAATACGACAAAAACTGAATACAGAAACTAATAAACCCTTCCTATATAGTATGGTGACAGAGCGTGAGATCATTTTCACTGTTTGACAAGTTCAGTTTAAGATTATTTAAGTGTTTTAGACCGACATGTCCCTTGAACTCTCCTCACTTCTCCACAGTGTTTCTCTTCTGAGCCTCTTCTTCTGTCATGTCCACGATCCCAGAGAGCGAAAGCTTGAAACTTGAGCCTCGGATAAAAGCACTCGTTATTGGGTTATCGAACCGAAGGACAGAGAGCTGCTCCTGCTGCTGCTGCTGCTGCTGCTGCTGGTGGTGGTGGTGGAGGAGTAGAAGATGGGTGGGTGGGTGAGGCGGTGGTCTTAACTATCCATCGTGGCCCCCGAGAGAGCGGGAGTCATGGATTTAAAAAACAAATGAACGGTTACAAGAGGAGCGAGAAGGGGAGTAATATGACCCCTCCCCTGCTTTGCATTCACATTAAAGAACTACTCTCGGCTACTTGTACCCCCCGACACCACCCCACTCCTACACCACCACCACCACACACACACACACACACACACACACACACACTCCTCCTCTGAAAGACAGCTTTCAGAATTGGATTACCAGCTCTGAATGGGGTCGGTTCCCCTCCGCTGGGTTTTGTCTCCATCCCCTGCCGGGACTAGTGGTCCACACACACACACACACACACACACACACACACACACACACACACACACACACACACGCACACACACACACACACACACACACACACACACAGGCACAGTCTGCCTTAATTGGTGGGCTGTGCCCTCATTACATGTCCAAATATATGCATGTGCTTCTATTGTCTCTCCCTAAAGACTCCCTCTTTGAGTGCGGATTGAAAGCATACGACATGCTGATTGTGTGTGTGTGTGTGTCTGAGTGTGTGTGTGTGTGTGTGTGTGTGTGTGTGTGTGTATGCAGTGATCACAGGATGTGTCCTTGATGGTGGTGAACTTGAATCTCAATCTGACCCTATTCTTCTCTAGGGGGCGGTGGGTGGTTGGGGCGGGGGGTTCAGAGACAAAGCTTCATACTGTCTATAGGGACACCCTGAGCACACACACACACACCACACACATGCAGGTGAACTCGGTGGGAGCTCGGAGAAAGAGATCTGGTGTCTTGTTATCTGCTGCAGGCTGTTGCTCTCTCTCTCTCTCTCTCTCTCTCTCTGCTTCTCACTGATGAATACCTCGGAGTAATTACCATAAAATATTCAAGCAGAAGTGACGAAAATGGAACCTGTTCAGCAAAAACCAACAATTATCTCCCATCCAAACCTCACACTGCGGCAGTGAAGGACCCAAAACACTACCTGGGCTTAAGACCAGCTGCATGCTGCATGCAAAATATACCTCCAAATATGAATCCAAAGCTATTTACACCAGATTTTATGAATTTGTAGTGTTAACACTCGACAACCAGTGTAAAATCAATTAAAATGCACCAATATGATAGTGGACAAAGCACACTTAACATGTTTTTAAAGATTTCAACATTGTACACAGTGTTGTCTCTCTAAATGCATCTATCATCTATAAATGCTGGGTTTTTTCCCCCTTTGGTTATCAAGCAGTGACAAATTTATGATATATAGATGCAAGCAGCATTGATATTTTGATACTTAAAGCAACATTGTGGAACTTTTCTACCATAAAATAAGAGATTTTAAATCATTTTGATGCTACACTGACTTCTTCACTGATTTTGGTGAAACTGGATCATATTTTACAGAGAAAATGTTTTCTGGTTTTCCCTCTGATGTCCTCCGGCTGCTCTGCATCAACTCTCTGTGATTTACAGAGTTTCCTGATGGACAGTGAAGTAAACTGCTGCCAACTGTAGCTGCTGTTAGCTAATGTTAGCTCAGTTTGTTAGCGGGGCTGCCCGGACTGTGAGCTCAGAGCACCGGGGGAGTGTTAGCGTTTGTACCACAGGTGTTTTGTACTAGGAAAAGGAGGTTTTCAGTCCCAGGATGTGGGCGAATACTAATGGGAAGCAGAGCTGGTGTCGTGCCAGAACCGGAGCCGGGCAAGCGGGCAATGTAACTGAACTCAGCAGGAGAAAGCTAAGAAGAGAAAAGCAGTGAGTGACCGAGGAAGAAGCTGCAGGACAAGAGTAAATCTGGGACTGACCTTTAGTGGTTGGTGAGACAAAATCACAAAAATACTAATTTCTACTCAGTGTTGCTTTCAATAGTAGTAATATGTCAATGTTGTGTTTGCAGTTTGTTGTGCTGCCCCCAAGTGGCCAAAGAATTGATGCAGGTTTTAAGACAGAAAGAGATACTGACTCATACAAGTGTCTCTGAATTTCAAATCTTGCAATGTTTTTCAAGTGCTGTGGAGAAAGACACCACACGTATCCACTGTCCTGACTAATTATAGTGTAAAAAATGTCGATTTGCATGTAAAATATCTTCCAGACGTCTTTGTTTTTTATTGTTCTGTTTTGTCAGATGACTTTCTGAGCGTAGAAACACAATCCAGCATTGACGAATTCATTACTTTTACCTCCTCCACTTCCTGCGTGCGTGCATCCGTCTGTCAATCACCCAGGCCTCTCATCGTCTAACAGATTCATTTGCAGACAGCGGAGGCGGGATTAGTCAGCCACAGGTGTGATCGTCATGCCTGTCATCCCTCGCTTTACACATCCCTCGCTTCAGCCCCTCCACCCACCTCCACTTTCTAAAAAAGACCCTGAACCATATTCTCCCTCACCTCCACACACACACACACATCCTCATCACTCCCTCCACACTTTCACACTCTCACTCGTTTTCCTCCCTCGCTCTGTGTCTCTGTCTAAAAGGTTTTGCGGTAAGATGACCTGATGGTGCTGGCAGCGACATGCTTATGCAATGCATGTAAGAGCCTCTGGTGACACACAAAGACAAAGAGGAGAAGACTGGAGGTGGAGTGTTTATGTGCATGTGCAGAAGAAAGGAAGAGACAGAGCTTGTTTTACACAGTGTGTGGGGTGTTATTGTGTGAGAGAACAGATCTGATTATTTTCATATCAGTGAATGTTTCTCCTGTCTGTGCTGTGAGGGTTGAAATGTGACCTACCGACAACAACTGGCTACACAAATCTGCAACAATATTACAGGCAAAATGATGAATTTCATCACAATAATGTCAGTTATACCTGACAATAGCCCACAGTAATGTTAGTCATATTAATGAACATTGAACAGTGACCCCCCCTTTATAATATATTTAACGTACTGTTTTATTTACTGAATTTTATTCACTTGATTCCACATTTTATTTTATTCACTCATGCGCTAATATGTCCTTGCACATTAGCAGCTAGTGTTTGGTCTGGTGTCTATGAATGAGGTTCATATACTGTAGGGTCTTTTACCTGACACAGGGAGACCATGCATGTCATGCAGAAGATGTAAACAGCGTGCAGCATGTAGTCACGTCATGCTAATGTGCACAAGTAAATGTTTTTACGTCTGGAAGTCCCTGTTTGGTGTCAAGCTCTGCAATATTAAACAATTTAATAGAGCAATGAGCAACAGAGCAATTAGTTGATCTTACGTGTACAGTCATCAGTGATACAAAAGGGGCAGTGTCTTTATTAACACATGACGACCATGAAATGTTGATTATTGCACTTCCAAATTGAGCAATATTACTGCTACATTAACTACTCATACTACTTACAGCTCAATAAACAATATCTTTATGTAAGCAGCGGGTTAAATGACTATATTTAATGTATAATATAATAAAAATGTACCCATAAATAAACCCACTGAAAAATTTCGCCACTGACTTTGTGGTTCAACTCACCAACAATCCACGTCTTTGCCCCTTTTTACATTAGCCGGGAGGCAGGACTGCCAAGATGGCAACAGCCAGAGCTACCACACTGTGAGCTTCACAGCGGCTCCTTAGAAACCTGTTGGCGATGTCACAGATATGACGTCCATTCTTTGTACTGTCTATAGTTGGTGCAGTCGCCTCACAGCAAGAAGGTTCCTGGTTCAAACCTGACTGGCTTCCTCTCTCACTGCTCTCGATAACACTTTCCCCAAGCAGCAGGCAGCTGATTTAAGCAAAAGAGAATCCGCTGCATGTTACCTGTCCAAACACCAAATGGCAGACAGGAAAAATTAGCAACGAGCTGCTGAACATAGTCGAGCATTTAGCAGCTAAAAAGACGGATATTTCTCTCAGGAGTTGGTGGAGACCAGCTGTGATTATTGGACTTACATCCATCAGGTGGCCACAAACACAACTCCCAATAAATGCTAATGCTGCTCTCTAACTGCTGGATGTGTAAATAGGTAATTTGCTACAACAACAGGAGATAATATGTGAATGATTTGTTTACAGCTTACAGCAGACCCCAAGTGGCCAAACAATCAATTACAGCAGGTGAAATATTTAAGACGAGTGGTTATGATTAAAAGAAACCAGGTAGGGGCTTATGTCCCGCAAGTTTTGCCTTTGTTGCTGAGAGAGGACGATCATTATTTGCACCACGAGAGGTCAGTTTGACTTTGAGTAAACAACCAAGGCAGTCTCCACAATGAAATGAGCACTTACATGTTCAATTAAAAATGGCACCACTCGTCTTAGCTCAAGAAAGGAAAGAAACTCAAAGGTCGGTGTGTCAGATTTACTCTATTTATAGAGGGAGCAGGTCCTCTTGGATAGAGTCCGCGATGTTGCACCACCATGTTGCCCAGAATGGAAAAGCCAAACATTGGCTCTAGATAAGACTTTTAACATTTTTGCCCGAGTTTCGTGGCCACTATAGTTTTGCCCTTCATGCTTGGAAGGGTGGGGTGATGCGAGGGGTATTCAGATGGTTGCAATCGGCAGCTTCACAGTTGGTCCTTTGTCATGTTCTGAGTGATACATATATACTTTTACACGTAATATAACAGAAGCACACACATAGAACTGCATAGGCACACACATGGATCACACAGATAGGTACACACATCTGGGAAACCCCTTTTGGTGTGGTCTTAGCATCAACAATATTGTGTTCTGGGACGACTGCCAGAATTAATTGCCTGTTCCGCCAGATAACATTTATCGCCAGGTCGTTTTGACCAGATCATGGAGAAGTCATGCACACATACACACTCATGAGAGACACACACACTTCTGGGAAACAGTGAAACAGTGATGTAAGAATGGTTATAAAAAGCTGTGAAGTCTGTAAGTAAAAGGAGTTCGGATTACACCATAACAGACTTCATGGACGAGACCTTGTGAGGTCTGTAGATATAGAAGAATCATTCAAAGGTGACAAAAATACAACAATTCTTATTTTCAGGTGAATGAAAACATAGTTTATATTCTGTAAATAGAGCTCTATAAGTTGCCCAGGGTGACAATGAAGTGCTACAACAGGACGAGAGACAGACAAGATAAAGATGCAAAAAGGATGACAACAGAGCAAATTAAATTTACAAAAACTAACCATGAACAGAAACTGAATTAAAGCTAAAAACATACGAGGTAAGTAAAAATAATAAAGCTTTGTACGGTACTATGTTCTTTAAATGTGCCTTGCATTTCACCAAAACCATTTGACATTCAATAAACTAATTAATACATTAATAATTGGTGATTTTGACATATTTCATACTCTGGAAACAATGCAAACTTGAATTACAGATGCATCTTTTAACATAAAGTGTCTCTAAAAGGGTTTTTGGGGTTATGAAGGTAACTTTTCATTCTTGAGAGTATATTCAGTCCATGCACACACACACACACACACACACACACACACACACATGGTGTAACAGACACCAGACAGCAGTTCTGACACCTGGATAGATTTTCGGGTAGAGGGAGTGGACTGTGTGATTTCACCTCAGTCTCAGTGTCTCAGACGCAGTGAAACTCCGTGATGAGGGTGTAGCGAGCGAGACGACAACTGCGGGAGATCAGGAGATGTCGGCTGGCGGCTGCGGCGTCGCGAACAGATGTTGGTGTCAAAACATTTTTATGAAGTGTCTGTTCCAGTGGATGGGCTCCGATCTGGGAGTTCTTTCTGTCCCTTTCTACTCGTCCTTCTGTTTTTCTTTAACATACACATACAGTATATATATACACATATACAGAAGACAGAGCTAATGCTGTGTAGGTCACCTCTCGCTGCCAAAACAGCCCTTTGCTTTTTGGCCTGTTAAAAGATGGCCACTGCCATCAGGGAATATTGTTTCCAGGAAAGGGTGTACATGGTCTGCAACAATGCTTGGGTAGGTGTCAAAGTCATGAATGACTCACATGCTCCTTGTTACCGCTTTTGGCAGTGGACAGGGGTCAGCGTGGACTACCCAACAAACTCCAATGCACTGTGTGTTCTGACACCTTTCTATCAGAACCAGCAACTTTTTCAGCGCTTTGAGCTACAGTAGCTCGTCTGGGCCAGCCTTCGCTCCCTACATGCATAACCCTGCATAACCCTAATGCTGGTTCATTGCTCTTCCTTCTTTGGACCACTGCAGACCGGGAACACCTCACAAGATCTGCAGTTTTGGAGATGCTCTGACCCAGTCGTCTAGCCGTCACAATTTGGCTCTTGTCAAAGTTGCTCGAATCCTTACGCTTGCCCGTTTTTCCAGCTTCTAACACGTCAACTTTGGAGACGCAATGATCACTTCAAATGCCATGATAACAAGATGAACAGTGTTCACCTGTCAGTGGTCATAACGTTATGGCTGATCTGTGTATAATCCAATAATATATTACTCTGAAATGAACCATTCTGCATAATAAATACTTTTACTTTTGGTACTTTAGGCATATTTTAATGCTAATACTTATGTACATACTTGTAGTTCTACACTACTTCAGTAAAAGATGAGTACTTCTTCCATTACAACCTATTTAAATAAAACTAAACCTTTAATTATTGACATTAATGATAACCATTTTCATGACCAAACATATATATAAAAGTGTATTCAGTTTCCTGCTCTGTTTTGCTCTTAAAGCAGCATAGAAGCAGCATTTAGCATCAAACTCTCTTGAGCATCATTGATCAATAACATTACTTTTCGGTTGGCTGCTTTTTAATAACAAAAGTACACTCTGGGGTTTATTTAATTTAAGCATTGTGTAGCTGAATTAAATAAATGAAATTTACTTTTTCAGACTAATGTATGTTCTGGTGGACAGAAGAACATTCATCGTATTAGAGATGGATGATCTACGAGCAGAACTAACTCTGTGCACATCCTGATGAACTTTAAAGGCTTTGAACTCTTGGAGGTGCTAAAAGCTGCGTTTGACATCAAGGATATTCTCTTTGTGTCTTTGTTATGTCTCTTTTAAGCACAATGAGGGTTTTTTAATTGTATTCCAAGTGCCACACACAGAATTGGAGTTGTTAAGCTGCCAATTTCTTGTATGAAAAGTATGAATCGGCAAGCCAGAAAACTCTTCAGATGCATTGATGTCCAATTGTAATCAATCGTTAACTAACACTTGACATATGAGCACGTCTTGCTGAGCTTAAGACAATTTTCTACCTTGATGGACAATAAATTCTGCTAGTTTTTCACAGTCGAACAATTAAGCAGGTCGGATTCCTTGTGTATCCTGTCTACTTGGCAAACACCGTCACTTCTCACCTCGAATAGCAGTTTCATGCTGCTTTAGACTAGACTGAGGATTAACTGACTGTAGTGTCGTCAAACTGAGCCTGCTGTAACCCATTCAGTCCATTCTGGTCCAGTACAAACTGTACTGTATTTCATTTGGCCTCTTGATCCTGCCACGGAGTCCTGACTCTGTGACTCAGCTGTCAGTTTCAGAGTCCGGTAGACGCAAACAAGGTGTCACATCGACTGTGGACGACTGATCGCTGATGAATGGAGGCAAACAGACAGGAAGGAGTGCAGGGGACATGGGCGACCAAGTCAGCTCTTCTGCCTGTTGTCATAAGCTGCTGGAGCCTCGGGCATCATGGGAAAAGCCATGTGAAAGTGTTGGCACGTGCGTTTGGCATGTTTGTGTGCGGATACAGTCTCATAATCTGACTTTTTGTCATTGTTTGAAGATATTTCAACCACATGAATGATGGTTTTGTGTCAAATATACCTAATTTTTGTGGGTTTAACCCCCAAAAATGCAGGCAAACATGCATATCATCATATTTTGCACCGTCACAGTCACGTCAAGATCTATAGATCTTTTTATGGCTGCACCATTTTCTCATATCATATTCTTATGAGTTCTTGTTTTACACATATTAACAGCCTGACATATTTGGTGTTCTTTAAAAACTTTAGGATCTCCACTAGAATTTAAAATAAGGGTCCGTGGGTTTGAACAATGTTTGGCTGAACAGCTTGAGCTTGTATTGACTGACTCATCAGTGGGTCTGCAGGGTTTAACAGCTCAAGAGTGCAATCATGCAGCAAACATACTGCAGCAGAATAAATTGTGATTATACATATTTGCATAGAAATGATCATAAACACATAATTACACGTTCTGTATGCCCAATGAGGTTTGGTAGAAAAATGTCAATTTGCAGGCACACAAGCGTTTTTTAACAGAGATTAATTATTGACCTTGGAAACAGAAGTTGACAAATTGTCACCACAGGGTCCATTTAGGAGCCTCCAGCTGTTCTGGAAATAAATAAATAACAGCACCACAAACTACATCCTCCATAATGATCATGCACTTCCATCCGTTTCCTTCTGCTTATCTGGGGCTGGGTTGAGGTGGAAGCAGGTTTAGCAGGGCATTCCAGCTTTTCCTGGGGGATCCCGAGGCGTTCCCAGGCCAGATGGGCTATGTAGTCCCTCCAGTGGGATCTGGGTCTGCTCTGGGGTCTCCTACCAGTTGGACATACCCAGAACACCTCCAAAGGAAGGCACCCAGGGGGCATCCTGATCAACTGGCTCTTTTGAAGCGAAGGAGTAGTGCTCCTCACCCTATCTGGCTATCTCTTTTAGCCACCTGTATCCGCGATCTCATACTTTTGGTCACTACCCAATGACCATTGGTGAAGGTTGGAACTTAGATGGACTGGAAAATCAGGAGCTTTGGGGCACCGGTTGGCTCAGTTGGTAGAGTGTGCACCGCATGTACGAAGGCCCAGTCCTTGCTGCAGCAGCGGAATCAAACCCAGAGTTTGATTCCAACCTGCAGCCCTTTTCTGCGTGTCGCCCTCTCTCAATCCCTGCGTTCCTGTCCCTCGTCAGCTATCTCTGACAAATAAAGCTTCCAAAAATATCTTAAAATCAAGAGCTTTACCTTCCAGGCAGCTCCCTCTTCCCCACAATGATCCGGCACAACGTCCGCAATACTGCCAATGCCGCCGGATCATCTCACGCTCCATTTTCTCATCCCTTGTAAACAAGACCCCGAGATATCTTCACTCTCAACAGTTTGAGCCCTCACTGAGGTAGGATGTATTGCAGGAGTGTTCAATTCAACTGAATGACAATTCAACTCCGACAGCCTCTGGGTGTGTGCATATGACGAGCACAACCGCAACAGTTTCACCGAACGCACCTGCTTGTCACTCCACCTGTCAGATATGACATGTACATAGCTACCTGCTCCCATCTGATTGGAAAATGAATTAAGAGGCGCATCACAATGTCACAAAAGTCTGTCCACATGTACCTGTAGTCTGCACGTAGGTGAGCATTTCAGCACATGATTGTAAAAACAACTTTCTAGAGTCAAAATCTGCACTTACATTGTGCTGCACAGTGAATCCCAAACATTTGACTGAAGTTACAGTAAGAAAAACACATTTTTGAGTGAAGAGGGGACTTTAATCTCTACTGTAATGAAAGTTGCACAACTTTCCTGAGCTGTACACTCCACTGCCACTTATTGCTGTGCAGCAACTTGTCTTCAGACCGTCATCTTACCTTCCCCTTTAGAGCTCTCGAGTTTGACACAGAAAGGTCTGAAGAGCAAAATATACCCCAGTCCCCATGACCTCCACACAGCATATGATATGAGCCTACACACCGTGTATGTAGTGTAACATGATGACACTTACACACATGTACACACACACATGCACTGACAGTATCTCACATGAGAAGTGTGAGATACTGTGTCTCTGCTCATTTCTCTGAGTCAGAGATACTTTGCACAGCGTTGAGACCACAATGCATCACTTCCATTTTAGTTCACTCTCTGAAGGGCTGTGGGCGGCATGAGTATGTGTATGCAGAGCGAAGGGAGCAAGAGGGCAAAGAGGAAAGAGATAACTCATGTGCGAGCGTGCGTGTTGCAATTAATTAGCATTTGCTCGGCGCTGTTGGTTTCCGAGCGGCTGCGGATTGCCACACTAGTGGTTTTTTCCACTCAGTGGACGGAGGAACTGGCCCACAGTGATCTGGCATGTGAAAGATGCTGGAGAGAGTGAGCTGTCCTAACGTGGCAAACACCCAGCAATGAAACAGAGAGAGCCACATAACATCTGAAGCAGTGTTTCCACCCTGAAGGCGTTCAACGGACCGCAGCAGGACGTCAAAAAACACATCACACATCCCAACCTTAGATGGTTTCTTGTGCCACATTAGATAGGCGCGCCAAATGTAGCTATTTCTTTTTGAAAATAGTTTATTTAAGTGCAACATAGATGCTGTTTCTGTATATTATCTTTGCTCTTTGTGATATCAAAGTGTGTGGTTGCAGACAGAGCTGCACGCTGTAATTTTGAGCCTCCAATTTTGTAATTTAGCCCCAAAATACAGACAGAGTCGATACTAGCAGGGCTGTAGGGACGCTGAGGTCACGTCTGATTTTAAGCATGTTAGCTGCATATAGCTCTCCGGGGATGCTAATGTCTGTCTGTCTCGGTGGTTCACCGCTTTGGTCCAGGCTGAAATATCTCAACAGCTATTTGATGGATCTGAAATCTTATACAGACGTTCATGTTCCCCCCTGAGGATGACTCTGACGCCACCATCGAATCAAAAGTCACTGATAAAATACATCCCCCATCAGCCTTTGTGTTTGGTGCTAATGTTATGTATATTAGATTGGACTACAAGACAACGAAAACAATAAATAAATGTGAAAAAGTGATTCAGCATTTCTTCACCAGAATTTAAAGCTTAATTTTGAGAAATAAAATAAATAATTTCTTTAAATTGCTTAAATAACCTAAACACAAAATCCACTTACTATCTTTGATGGAGCTTTTAACTTCATCTCATGCTCTATTTCATCTTTAATGGGCATGACACGCTTCATATTACGGGGCTGTAATTTTCTAGAAGTTTCTGTAAACAACATCAGGTCTACTTACAGGGACAATCAGAGCTAATTATTCAAAGTTATCTTTCTAAGAGGAATTTCCTTAAAATAACGGCTCTATTTGAAAAAAACTTTCTTCGGGGAGGTTGGGAGGATTCATGACATCAGCATCTCTAAAGTCCTGGCTACAGCCGTGAATTAAAAGTGAAACTTTTAGCATAATGCACTCATTTTTAGGCATCTGTGACCAAACCAAGGGCAGCCAGTCATCAATTTGTATGTGCCACTGTCATAATTTTTCAAAAATGGCAGGATTTCATCATCTGTCCAGAGATGCATGAAAATCTTACTGGCAACAAGAAAACAAACCTGATTAGATTAAAGAGTGTGCAGAGGAATGATTGTGGTCATAAGATGCATGGCAGAGGCCCAGAGAATAATGATCCACTGCCAGGCACCAAACAACATCTGGAGCTGGCGGAGCACCAACAAACACTTGCAATTAGAAAAAATTAGGAATGTGTGTAAGCAGGGAAATTATCACGTTTCATCTTAATCTGATCAGAAGTTAGACATTAGATCATGATAAAAACATAGAGGAAGAATCAAGCTACAGCTGCACATGCAGAGGATTCAGAAAGAGTTATTCAGGACCAAAAGCCAAAGAATAGAAATGTCTTTAGAGGCTAGATTTCTAATAATAAGAGGGAGGCTGTTCTCTTTTCTCTCTGGTCTAGACTGTTACAGACAGCAAGACTTAAAAATCAATTGTACGCCACACTGAAAGACTCCCGGACAGCCCGGACAAAGAAGAAGAAGACCAGTGAAACCATTTTTTAAAGCAACATTGCTTTATCAACATTGATTCTATCATAAAATAACAGATTTTAAACCATATTGATGCTACACTGACTTCCCACGCTGCGCCTCGTACGTCTGATTCTGCACTATGTAACTTTGTGCTCAGGTACGATCGCCATGAAACGTACGTAACACTTTACGGCCACATACCACCAACTATTTCACTGATTTTTGGTGAAACTGGATCATATTTTATGGAGAAAAATGTTTTCTGGTTTTCCCGCTGATATCCTCAGAGTTTCCTGATGGACAGGAAAGTAAACTGCTGCAAACTACAGCTGCTGTTAGCTAATGTTACCTTACTTTGTTAGCTGGGCTGCCCAGACTGTGGTTGATTGTTAGTGTTTGTACCTCACGTATTCTGAAGAGGAGGTTTTTTAGGCCCTGAGGGTATGCTGGCAGGGAAGTTGTGCCGGTGTCGTGCCAGAACCGGAGCTGGACAAGCAGGCAATATGTCTGGCCTCAGAAGCCTCTATGAACATGATGACAGGGGCGAAAAGACCAATGAGGATGTTGATAGAAGAAGCTTAGAAGAGAAGAAGAGAGTAAGGACAAAATTAAATCTGGGACTGACTTTTAGTGGTTGGTGAGAGCTTGGTGAAATAAAAGGCTGAAAGACAGACGCCGAGCTGGACTGACTGCTGTTGGACCAGTAAGTAATATTAGCTGGCTGCTATGTCTTGTGTTGTTGACCTTGCTTGATGTTTGGCTGTCAAAGTTGTCGACTCACTAGTCGCTATGCAGTGTCATGTATCATCATGTTGAGACATGAAAGGGTGGACGCAAAGTTGTAAGATCTCTATCGGTTACTGTAATGATCTTTAACCAATACATGGTTTAAATGCCTAAATTTAACAATAGAAAAAGGTAAACAAATGGTGTTTATAGTATTTCATGCAGATGGTTTAATTAAAAACTTTAAAACTGTGACTAAAATGGTCAAATTAGCAGAATATTATTGTATAATTTAAATATTAAAGTGTTGCTTCTGTTTTTCTCAGTGAAATGAGACATCACAAACATAAACATCCCCATATTAAACCTTTTCTTTACTAATATAGACCCACATTATTTCACCCAGTGGTTATCATCATGGTGCTTTAAGCCCTGTAGGTGAAGCTAAAGGCGGCCTGTGGCGCCCTCCAGCGGGCAGAAGCTGAAGCACAGATCCTCACCTGTAAAAAGAAGAAGAACAAAAAAAAAAGATGGATGCAGCAGTCCAGAAATAGCTCACACACACACACACACACACACACACCCACACACCCACACACACACCTTTACGCACATCCACAAAATGCTCACCGTGCGTCAAAGTCCAGTTCCGGTTATCTGACGCCTCTAGCAGCTTTGCCATGGTCACAATGTTGGAGGATTGTGATAATTTATGCGCCTCAATTAGCATTTTAAGACGATTGGCTGTTTTCTCCCACCTTAGCACAGTGTTGTATGTACGTGTAATGAAATGGAGGCTGTTTGGACAAAAGAAAGAGTTATTTTATGGTATTTTTATAATGTTTTTACAACATTTTCGACATTAACCTGCTAATATTAGAGTTAAATGTTGGTTTGGTACACTATAAGAGAGCACACAGTGTTGATTTAAATGTTTTTTTGCAGGATTATAATACCAGAAACGCCCTTTTTTAAATTATTTCTCCGATGAATAAAAAGTGGTTTTGCTGACATTTTGCAGTGCCATAATATGATTTGGTGTGTGTGCAGAGTTAGAGAGAGGGGAGGGGGCACACACACACACACACACACACGCACATGCACGCAGTGTCTCTGCTGTGACTGTGTGTATCACTTCAGATGCTCAGACAGAATTAAAAATGCGCTCCTCCGCCTTGTCACCAGTGTTGTGCGCATTTTCTTGACAAGCCCCGTGTTCCCACAGCATGGTGCACGGCGGACTCAAAAGAAGCCTCAGCACTGTCTCCATTCACACATAACCATTAAAAAAAAAAAAAACTCTCTCTCGGACGCCTAATTAAAAGACAGCAGATCACGCACGCCGCCGCGCAGCACCTGTTCCCACCTTCACAGCGAGAAGAGAGAAGGTAAGTTATTTTTTGAAGCGGAATTTGCGTAAAAACGGGTTGCCATGCTTGAAAAAAATAGACTCCATGAAGTAAAAATTGCAGCGGGAGTTTCCTGGAGAGTTTGGCACATGCATGCTTGGCTGCAGGCTACAGTATCTGTATTGATGTTTTCTCCTCCCTATTTGAAGGCTTTTTTCTGTTTTATTCTCAAGTTCAAAGCGCGTTGGCGTTTGTTGTTTAACGTAGTTTCCGGTCACCAGGGGACGTCTTGGTAAACAATGCCGGTGATTCATGCATATGTGACATTTCCAAAAAAAAGCTCTGCCAATTAATCAATTAGTGATCAATCAGTAGAGGCAGTGATGTCACCCACGGCGCAGCCTCTCCAGAGCCAAATATGTGATGTAATTCTGAGTTTGCACCGATCGCAAAGTTGTTTTTCTAATTGTTTCACGCTGGCATTGAAGACAAAAAGGTGTTGGCGTTCACATCTTAATTACTGCCAGCCACAGGTTTATGCTGAGGTTGTCAGAGGAGCTGTTGTTCTCACAGACAGCCCTCTTTCTCTCAGGTTTAAAGGATGTCTTTGGATGGCTGACAGAGAGGAAACAAAAAAAGCCTTAAAAGTTTAAATCTTTGCACACACAGGAGCACAAGTTCAGCTTGTTTTTCATAATTTCAGATCTATGTGAACTCATGTCGTTAAGCCCCCGGAAACAATCCTCAATTAAACCACTCAGACTTCCAATTTTTTTTGAGTATCTTGATCTCTTGTCTCCCCTCTGAGGGCAAAGTGAATGTAATCTCACACCATTAGACTGTTACATAACTTTAAAACTGAAGTGCCATCCTGCCTGTGTGGGAGTAGATGTGATGTTCCCACTTCCTTGCTGTTGTTTTGCTCGTTAATTCTGAGAAGCACATTACTGTAAGTGGCGTTTTGTGACTTTTGCATGACTGCTGATTGTTTTTTTGTTTAATGCAGATGAGGTTTTTAAAGCAGGACCGCTGATTGCTTTGCAGGTCCTCGCTGTGATTATTCACCTCTACCTACATGAAGTCTGTGATTGTCCAAAGTGGAATGACATGTTAATTTTGACGGTGCCATGGCCAAAAATGTGTGTATATATTAATGTGTGTGTAGGGAGGGTGGGGGGGGCTGCATTCTGCCCTGTGTTGTGTAGGAGGAGTGTGATCGCAGTGTGCCCGAGCATGACGCTCAGAGCTTGTTGGACGGAGTTCAGTCCTTCTCTGAGCAGTCTGTCCTTTGTGCTGGAAGTGGTGCGCAGACAGACACGTTACAGTAACCTGACTCATGTATATGGCAGGCTTCCCCCATCACTGCTCCAGGAATTGTGTCATCATCATGCAACACAACACAGAAGCCAGCATTTAAAATAATCATAATAATAATCTAATAAAATAAATAAATAAAGTTTCATCCCTGAAACAAATGTCCACCATTTTGAAAAATCTGGCACCTACTCGTAAAAATGATGGCTGGCATTCAGACTGTGAAGTATTTCAGTAATAACTGCACTTTTTAAACGCTGATCTGTTCCTATAAGGAATATTACATCATCTTATCACTAAAAACTGCTTATCTTACCTCAAAAGTGACCTCGAGAGCAGCACTGACCTCATATCACCGCGAGGCTAACACTTTATTTTTACGGGTGTGTTACTTTCCAGGATCTTTCTCGTGTTAACTCTCAGGATATTTGCTGGTTTATGTGGTAGGAAAATGGAAAATGGAGTTATTGTTCAGGTGGTAGCTTACAGTTCCCCTTAAACCCCTTTAAAAAGGAAAGTTTTTTAGTGTGTTTGGAAATTACAGATAAGTAATTGTGAGGCATAAACTTAAGGCACAAATGCAGATTTGTTTGGTAACCAAGCTGAACTTGAATCTCAGTTATTAAGGCTGCTTATAAACCCAAACAATGACCCACTCATAGTTATTGTACAAACACTTTTTCCTTATAATTAATACCAAATTGCATTGACCTTTCTTTTTTCCCCCTTGTTCTCAATTACAGCCTCTAACTGAGTGAACTCATTGGAGCACCCTGTATTAATATAGGTTGCATGAAAAATGTCCTAATAAGTTAAAGTTATATACTAGAAAAGAAATTGGGCGGCAGTAGCCTGCAGTACACTTGGTTTGGGAACTAGAGGGTCGCTGGTTCAAGTCTAAACTGGTCCAGCATGGAGTATGGAGTGTGGACCGGTAGCTGTAGAGGTTGCCAGTTCACCTCCTGGACACTGTTGAGATACCCTTAAGCAACCAAACCCCTAACTGCTCCCAGGGCACTGCTATATGGCTGCCAGTGTCTCCACCTTTGCGTGTCGATAAACCTTCTTCAAAATTCTGCGGGAAGTTAGTATGACTTTTGTACCTCCATATTCCACATCGTGCCAGGAGGACAGGTGCCAATTCAGGCATGCCCTTTGAGTGAAAAAGGAATTTCCCCATTGGAGGATCAAAGTTCATCTTCTTCTTCGAGAACTTGCACAAAGTTTGACTTTTGTTTCTCCTTCATATTCCACACCATCGCTAACTAACACACCTCCAACCCTCCAACCATTCTTCCTCCCCATAGAGAGTCAATCAACAAGAAAACGTCAGCACAGATACGTCACAATATCACTAACAAAAGTAGATAAAAATACTTGCTTCCAGCCACAGATAGCTCCACTGTCAACACATGAATGTCTTTAAATCACCGCACCATTGACGAAGTGATGATGCAGTAATACACTGTGGAGGTTACCATCTCGTTGATTGCTTAAGTTCACGTTAGAGGAAAAATACATGAGCTCCCACTTCACTGTTGATGTTTTTTGTTTTACAGAATTCAGATTTTAGTTTCCATAGCACCACTTTTGGGCACTAAATCAGGACGTGTGCCTTTTTTTAAAAACAGTTTTTTATGGAGGTTTCTCAGACAACCAAAGCAGATTTTCTTCCCAGAGATATTTTCATACATTTCATCGGCAGGTCTGCTGGATAAATTCCTCACTAGAGACAATGTGACACCGAGCTGAGATGTTTAAGTGTAGCTACATTTATCCAACGGTACATTATGATATCAAACATCATGGTTTGCTGTCAGTTTTTTTGCAATTAAAGAGGGTAGCTCCTTAAATGTGTCAAAAATGCTGACTGTTATCGGCTTTACGAAAAGCTTTAAACATTCATAAGAGTTGATAATAGAGAGAAAGAGGTCTGAGTTTGGCATCCTCCCTTCCTGGCCGCTTCAGAGAGTACAGTATTAATGCAGGCTTTTGTCCTCTTGTGGTCACTCTAACACAATCTGAAAATGGAGGATGAAAGTGATCCCTCATTGTCATTGTCAAGACGATGCTCAGAGGATTCACACGAGGGTGTAGAGAGCTTCGAGAGGACTGGAAAATGAATTAACGTATGAAGAAAGATCCACGAGAGTCACGAGAATCCTACACCGCTAAATGTTTTGTCTTTTACTGTCCTGCCATCAGGACAAAAAAACATCTTTATCTTTAAGTGATCTTATCTGAATTAGAGAAAATAAGTTCTTGACACTGAAGATATTAAACTAGAACTCAAAAGACGTCCGTCCTTTCCTCTGATTTTGGAAAAACATCCCCAACAAAGCTGTAAAAAAAAAAAAAAAAGCACTCTGTTTTTCAAGTGGTATTATTCACTCTCACTTATCGAAAAAACCTCTGACATTACCTAACAGTCCTTCACAAAAATAACATTTTGTAAGAAGAGCTCCTCATGCTGAGCCGTCATTACTCACGCTGTGAATCACGGAGGTCAAAACAGATCAGAAAAGTCGACTCGTGACGCGAACAAAACCTTTTTTAAGGGCACCGATCCAATCATTCCCCCACATATTGTTAAATAATTATGCTTTAACTCCAAAGAAGTATTTACATATCTCTGTCAGGTAAGTGTGAAAGCTCGGACAGGATGGTGATATTATTCTTCTTGTTTGGTGTTTTTGAGAAGTGACAGCATCTTGGGAAAAAAAAAAAGTTCATCAGAGACAAACAGATAGATTGTTGTTCTGGCAGGTCTTCCCCAGTTTCACATGAGATTGGATGACCTGTTCAGATGGATGAATTTGCCCGTCGCGAGCCAAGTGCAGCCTGCAAAAGCTCCAAAACATGGTGAGAAAAACAAGACGCTGATAAATATTCACAAGTTGCTTAATTAAAAGAATCAACAATTAAAAGTTTAGTGAGTCACCAATTAATGTGTGACCGTCGTGCACCCACACTGCACCTCAACAGGTGGTGCAGGCCGACTCTTCTTTGTGACTGTGATTGACTGACAGCTCCTTCGCTCTGCAGCTGTTAGGGCGGGATAATCTACACCGTTTATAGTTCATACAGGTCTAATTAGCCTCCTCTCTGATTGAAAACACCTGTGTAGGTCTTGTAGTTTTAAAAACCTTGACCAGTCATCAACCCGTTAATGAAAATTAAGCCTCCTCCCATCATTTCCCAGTTTAATATCTCAAGTTTTAGTGTTTGTAATGTGGGAAACAGTCCACAAAAATGCCTGCAAGAAATCAAATAAATAAAAACTAAATATTTATTCAGTTTCCTTCAATGTATAACCTGCAGTAACTGATTTTTGGCCACTTGGGGGCAGCAGAAACAAAAACCTGCACACACACAACATTGACATATGATCACCTTTTGAGGTTTATATATGGCAGAGGTGTTGGCCAACAGTTGTCTGCTCAACACACCCAGCAGTTGTGAAGAAACACTTACCACTCATTTGGACCCGGCAGATGTAAGTCACACTCTTTTAGCTCTGTTTTGGGTCTCTACCAACTCCTGAGGGAAATGTCTGATTCTTTAGCTGCTAAAGGCTACTCTAGTTGTCTAAATTTAAATCTGGCTGCTGTTTGATGTAGGCCAGGAGTGTACACAGAGAAGTTTTCTCTGCTGGAAACAACCGCCCCGCAGAGACTGTAAACAAGGTTAATAAGAGTAAGAGTGACCCGAAATAGTGAAGTTGTGGGCCAGAAAACCAGGCTGATGGTTGTAAATGTTGCTGTGTAATACATGCTTGTGTCAAATCTTGACAACATGTTACTAAACATATATTTTTAATGCTATCTGACGAGTCTCTGGGCCCCTGTACTCAAGCTTGAGTTAGCTTGTCAGGGTCTCATATGACTGTACTTGTATTTTAACATTTAAAGATGCTGAAACACCCAGTGGAGTTATATTCTCTGTGGGTTTGTCACTAAGAGTGAACCTTATTTATGTGACTATAGCATCTTTTAAATTATTTTAAAGGCATATATTTTTATTTGGAGAAATATCGGACACTCCCAGTAAAAGTTGGTTCGGTTTTGGTTTGTTGTTTCACCCATAGAGAGAGAGAGAGGGGAATGACTTACATATACATACATACATATACATATTCAGTACATATGTAGACAGTAATCATATGCTGATGTAGTCAATACTGTACATATGTGACCTATAGTGTATTCACATCTAGCTGTTTATTCTGTACATAATGTCTACCAAATACATTACTCACACCCACGCTGTGTAATTACACTTAATACCTGCAGTTGCTGACTGAAACTGCTGCACATGCTGTGTATACCTTAGTATATTCATTTCACTCTGTTCAGACTGTTAATACTGCTCATCGCTCTCTGTATCTAAACTTAACATATATATCTCCACTGTTATTTATGTATCTCTAGACTGTACATTACTCTGCACTTTACTTCGGGTTAGATGCTAAACATCTAATCTAATGCAACAAAGATTACAGATTTAAAGCAACACTGCGTAGAAGTTTTTGTGATTTAGTGCCCCCAGTTTCATGTAAATATAGTTGTATGAATGTATTTGTTATGATTGTCTTTGTTTGAGTTGACCACTTGCCAACAGCCAAACATCAAGCACAAGACATAGCAGCCAGCTAATATTACTTACTAGTCCAACAGCAAGAAGTCCAGCTCGGCGTCTGTCTTTCAGCATTTTATCTCACCAAGCAAACACACAAAAAGATTTACTCTTGTCCGACAGCTTCTTGCACGGTCACTCTCTAATTTTTCTCTTCTTAGCTTCTTCCATAAATGTCCCCTTCGTTCTCTTTGCCTCTGTCATGATGTCTGTAGAGGCTGCTGAGCCTGGTTATATTGCCCACTCACCCGGCTCCGGTTCTGGCATGACACTGGCCCTGCTTCGACCCCCATCAGCCTTCCCAGCGCCCTGAGCTTGAAAATCTCCTCTTTACAGTGGTCCAAAACGCCTGTGGTACAAACTCTAACACTTCTCCAGTGCTCTGAGCTCACAGTCCGAGTAGCCAGACTAACAAACTGAGCTAACATTAGATAACAGCAGCTACAGTTGAAGCAGTTTACTTGACTGTCCATCAGGAAACTCTGAGCACAGAGGGAAAACCAGAGAACATTTTCTCCATAAAATATGATCCCAAAATCAGTGAACTTATCGCGGGTGATCGTACCCAGAGCTCAAAGTTACAAAGTTACATAGTGGGAATAACATTATATATCACTGCAGCATCAACATGATTTAAAATCTGTTATTTTATGGTAAAAAAAAAAAAAAAAAATTGGGGATATTGTATTTACGGTGTCCAGGTCTTAGACCCTTAGGCCACCTTGGCACTCCTGCAGTTGACACAAAACAGTTTGATGATTTTATTTGTGATTTTGCATTCACTCAGTACACATCAACTCTGAAAATCTCCAGAGTAACACTGCGATAATGATTTCAACAGTATCGCCTACCACTAACCGACGTCCTCTCACACCCAAAGCAGCCCCTTTAGTCACTTCGGAGCGTCTCTAATTAAAACATTCGCACGTCAAGATCGCCACAGAGTGTCACAGAGACGAAGCAAAGTGTCGATTCAGAGTTAGACTAGTTCAGCTCGGTGTCACGCTGCTGAGAAAAATCAAGGAAAGACCATTCATGGAGAAATACGGCTTAAAGATTTAATGACATCATGATGAATACTCTGTTTTACACACATGCACACACACACACACACACACACCTCTGGTCTGACAGGACTATTTGTGATAATGCCCCTTCTGATTCACCGATATGCTTCTAAAATTATGAATATTCACAGTTATGCTAACAGTCCTCGTCCTCTCCTACAGCCCCAGTGTTACTTCTGACTCATACTAATTCCTTTGTACAGCTTCGTCACACACACACACTCTCAGTAAAACACACAGCTCTCACTTCCTTGTCACTGGCCCTGAGTGCCATCGCTACAGCGCTTTTGCAGCAGGCATCAAAACGGACACCTGTCATCAGTCAGCAGGGCCCTGTGCCCACTGTTGCCCCCTGCGGATACTTATAGCCCACTGCAATTATGTTGTTCCATTAGTCATCCTACGCATGCAGTGATGGGCTGCTGACTATACTTAGCCACCGTCATGGTCACTCTTGTGCAAATGAGAGATTTTACAGACTGATGGCTTGTTGTTGGCGTCAAACGCGGTGAATAGAGATGAATAATGAGCGCCCATTTGTTGTTTTGACAAAGTTTGTTTGTGAGGGAAACAAACACTGCTCGTTAATGTGTGTGTCAAATATTATTTGTTATGTCAAAGAAACTTAAAGAGTCGCTAAAGAGTCGTTGCATGAGTGCTGATATAGAGCGTAAAGGCACTGGGGCGCTTTACAGGTGTTCCAACAACCATTACACTGATGTTCTTCACCTATCTGAGAAGCTTTGTACCACAAAGATGAACATATTTCTACCACTGACATTATAAAGAAAGGACAGCGTGTGTGTGACGTCACCCACAGGTTTCTGAAGAGCTGTTTCGAAGCTCAAAATCTCTGGCGTATCTCGGTAGTGCTGCTTCTTCCGCCTCCCGGCTAATCTAAAATTCGGCAAAGACGTGAACCACCTGTAACAGCACCCACCTGTCAATCCAACGTCCATGCTGTTAATTATACTCAACTTTAAGTCTTAATATAATTTGAACAGGTGAGTTCTATATAAATTCACCCTCAGTACAGTTGTCATGAACGGGGAAATTAGCTATAGAGACCAAAACTGTTTTTTGTACCATATGTATACAAGATTTTATTATATACTAGGGCCGTCAAATTAGCGTGTTAAGTTTGATTAATTAATTATAGAAAAAATAATGCGATAAAAAATAATAACGCAGATTTATCGGGCTGCGTCCTCTAGTGGAATTAGGAAACTTCAGCCCACTCTCCAGCACAGTAGGTGGCGGTAATGCTCCTTCAACGCTCGTTGCCGTCCGCCATTAAATAAAAGAAGAAGAATCAGGCTGCGTGGTACCTGGGAAAACGCTCCGCCCACACCTGCTATGTTGCCTGTTATGATGGAGGCAGATGAGAAGCAACACCTGATGCGTTAGCAGCCAGCCTCGCCAAGCCGCACTCGACCTCGACCAGGCATTCAGCTGCAGACTGATGAAGTCTACTAACGACTGATTAACAAACTGCCTCACTAAATGGACTGCAGGTCAATGTCAGTGTTAGAGGACAGGCAGACGTCTTACAGAGAGCATCCTCTGAGCTAACTTAACTTTATTTTGACACAGAAGATGTTGGCAAAAAGTAATGACGTCAAAGAGTTACTGTGCTGTCAGGTTGAGGTTAGAGGTTTGTCCTGAGATGCTCATATTGAATATGAACAGTGAAAACTTGGCAGGACTTTGGCTCTCTGTGGAGTTTATGGTAAAAAACACAAAAACTGGCACAGACTCCACGACTGAGAAATAGTTTTTTAATTGTTCATTTAAACACCAAGTCGCCTGTTGCCTCTGCAGAGAGAGACAGACAGTATGCATGAAGTTACAAACTTCGGCGTTGACACTTTATTTTATGACTGCAAAAAGTTTTAGTACAGTTTACTTCCTGCTGGAAGTGTGTGTTGTTCCTTACTGTCATAATAACAGGTGAAATGTCTATGTGTGTGTGTGTGTGTGTGTGTGTGTGTGTGTTTCAGATTTCAAATCTGTTTATCTTGGCAGTGTAAATATGAACAGAATATGAGTCATTTACTTAACTAAATTATAATTATATAAGCAGGAAGTTTGCAGCTTCCTGAATTTGATGCACTAAGGTGAAATAAGGGAAATACACAAAGACAGTGAAGAAAAAAACAGTTGAGAAATATGGAGATTGTTCATTTGTCGGAGGTAAATAGTATTGTAGACATGACACTATGATAGCTGGATGAAAATGATTTTAAAAAGTGTCGATTGCAGTGTCACGTCGGGGTGCGAGAGCTGTGAAACTCCAACGAAAAAGACAAAATAAATCCAGAATATCGAAATCTATAAAAGAACCAAAGCACGTAAGAACATCAAAATGTATATCCTAACAAATAAAATGATAAAAAAACAAATTACCGTGGTCGGATTTGTGCTTTTCTAACCGCCTGCTTATCAAAATCTCCAGATGGAAATACCGTATGCATGATCAGCAAAGTGCGCGACATCGCTATCTGTTTTCAGTATCACCGCCGTTACATGTTTGTTGGCTGGAGGTTACATTCGTGGAGAAAGATGTGAAGACTCTGTGTTGCACCTTGGCTGATGAAGCAAGAGGATGGAGATGGACTGTAGCTGTAACCGGCTCAGCGTCGAGGGGGTGGGAGACGCTGTGGAGGATTCGGTTTCCCTCCTCGTCCTCCCCCCCCCATGCTGCTGTCTCAGGAGTCTCTGTAGCTGTCTCTGGACTTATTTTGTTATGCATGCATCCCTGTGGATAACACACGAGATATCTCCATTGCAGCTAAAATTGAGTTTGCAAGAACACATCAGCTGTAAACATCAGCAGCCATTTTTAGCCTCAGTATCTTGGACTAATGATCAGGACTAACGTTAGAAGAGGCAGAGATACTAATTCAACAGTTGGTTGTATCCTCAGGAGCCCAGAATCTCTTTCAAAGTGCTACAAGATGTGTTGTGTTCAGTGTAAAGGGCAGTTTTTCCTCCAAAGCGGCGCTGGTTTGCTCTTACTATCTCAGTCATTATGGCTTTATCCACCTACACACAATACTTAACTGAATACAAGTTCATGCGCTTGTGGAGGCTGCTGAAAGTAATTCTGGGAAATGTAGGAAAATCACTAATTAAGTAGAAGCAGAGGAGGCAAAGTGAAAATATTAGAAAAGTTCAATCACCACACAAAACTTTGTTTTATGTTTTACAGGTTTAGTGATCCAAGGGTGAATTCCTCCTTTAAAGGAGCATCTCCATATTTATATATTTTTATCATTTACCTTCAAATCATGTGTATATTTTGCATTACTGCTCATTATTTTCCAAATAATTCAGTGTTTATGCCTTTTAGGCAGCCACTGGTTTTAGTTCAGTTTGGTATCGTATGAAAATCTATTTAAAAGACTTCATTAAGTGAGATTTATTTATGTTAAAGTGAGCTTACACTGATGTTTTATATGTTGTATTGCACTGAAGAAGAAATCAAAGCTTCAACAAATGAGCAAACATGAATGGAAGATATAAATTTGGTTGTTTCTCGCTTTAAAAACAGTTTTTTTTTTTTTTTCAAAGGAGGTTAAATCGAAAGCAACTGGACTTAGTTATTTGTCTAGGAAGACGTTTCACCTCTCATCCAAGAGGCTTCATCAGTGGAGATAGGTGGTGGCCACCTCCCCTGTTGAGGGATGTGGCCTCAGACACCACCTATCTCCAATTTACAATGCTGCCCTTTCATCCCTTCCCAGGAGATTCAACAATCTAGCCTCAAAGAACAACTACTGTTCACAAGTGGCAGTGACTCCAACGACTGTCGTTATAACACAATAGGGCACTAACGAAGTCGAAACCAACTTTTGTGGCAAGTGACTCTAACGACTGTCGTTATAACACAATAGGGCACTAACGAAGTCGAAACCAACTTTCCATCTAAGACAGTCATTTAAACGACTGTCGTTGGCACTTGGAGCACAAAAGGGAACCAGTGACATCATCACCCTTGTGAACGCCCACACAAGAGGTTAAATAGTGAGTCTCCACACCAGATAGTTGGACCAGTCCCAGCCTGGTCAGATGCGTACATGAACTGATGAAGCCTCTGGATGAGAGGAAACGTCTTCCTAGACAAATAACTAAGTCCAGTTGCTTTCGATTTAACCTCCTTTGAAATACTATGACCTGGGCAAATGAGAATATGCACCGGCTTTAAAAACAGTTGCAGTTGCATATATGATGGAGTTTCATACAACAACACATGAATGATAGAGTACAATAAGAGAGATTAAATGTTTCCTTTGATTATCTCAGGTTGCACGGTTCTACAAGTTCATCTTCACCCCCTTGAAATGAATGGAAACCAATGTCTCACTTGAAGGTGGCAGATCAAACTAAAGAAGTCTGCTTTGAAAGTGGTTTGTTTGTTATTCCTTATAAATTGACCTACCGACCCGGCCTAGAAGCAACCTAGAAGTGGCCGAGCATCCATCCATCCATTTTCCGTAACTACTTACAGTGTTGTAGTACTCAAGATTGGTCACTTTTCGAAGGTATCGGTTTTGTCTAGGAATTGACTGCATTTCTTGGACAAAGAGGATTTTATTTCAAGACCAGTCAAGACTACAACTGCAGGGATATCACTAGAATTTCCCATTATTCACCTTGAGTTGAGTTTGTCCCGCCACAGTTTCCTAATAATGGACTGACGGCGGACCGACGTTGGCGCACCACTGAGAAGAGTAAAAGAAATGGAAACTGCGGGGTGTCGTTTAGCTCAGTTGGTAGAGCAACCGCCCCATGTACAAAGGCTCAGTCCTTGCCGCGGCAGCCCAGGGTTCGAATTTGACCTGTGGCTCTTTCCCACATGAGAGGACAGGTCGCAGTTTAACCACAAGACCACGAGCCAACAGCTGCAAAGTTCCTCCAACAAATTAAACTCAATATTTTAGTTTTGGGACTGTGAACTGAAAATGTATATCCCTGGTCTGAAACTTTGAATACTTGCAGGAATCATCTTTTAACATATTCCTACATCCCTGCGTTCACCACCACTCAGAAAATGCTGGGAGCTCTCAAGAAGAACAAGTCAACTCTGTCTCATTCAACATCTTAAAGACAACATTTCTAGCACTGAGATCAACTTGTCAGACCATATTTGTATCTGTGGCCTTCATGAGCGTTAAAATCAGTTAGATGAGTGTGAAACTGAAGCCTGAATTGAAGTTTCAGGAGCAGGAACACACCTCAATCGCGCCTCCGCCGGCTTAAACTATAAATACACTCCTAACCGTGTCCTCCTGTTTAACTCTTGTATTCTTCGCCCCCTCCCCACCGCTCCTTCTGTTTCTATTACTTCTTACTCTCCTTCTACTCTCTGTAGGAGCCTAGGGGGTCCGTCGTACCCCGGAGCTACACCGGATTCCCCACCGAAGCTCCCCACAACGCAGCAGTTTCAAGAAGTACAAGATCCGAGCTTTGCTCACTGTCTTTTAAGCTCAACTGTTGATGGTGTGTTCCTTGCTAGTAAACATAACCTTTGATGGTGCCTTTTCTTCTCCGTGCACTTTGCATTTGAAGCTTTAAAACACTTTAAAGCTCCTTGCAGTCACTGAGCTGTAGGTGGTTCTCCTCGCAACACCTGACATAAACTCTTCACCAGACTTTCTCCGCTTCGCTGATACATAACATGACGAAGACGTCATCACGGGAGAGCTGGAGGTGGAGATTGTTTTTTGAACAATGTTGAAACCGTTCATCCCTTTGGGGGCGCCAGCCGCTGTGTTTCTCTATAACCTGATGGAGCACTGGTCTGGAGGTGGGGAAAAATCTGGACACCATGATGTTGTCCATCTGCACCGGGTTGAGCTTCTCACTGAGCAGCTGCTGATTGTCAGTGATCTCTCTCTCGTCCTACACTGTTCTCCAGAAGATCTCAAATTCTGTGTTTTTTATCATCCTCCTCTTCGGTTTTTATTTAGGTCAACTTAAGTTCCGCTTTACCTCCAGCCTTGAAAGACTTCTTCATTGTCTTGAATTCCTTGTAATCAAGGACTGAAACAATGTGCGTGCATCTGATTAACAGATGCGTGACACCGTGGTCCGATGAGTGACGGCTGGTGGTGTTTTCTGCATAATTCTGCACCAACACCAACACCTTGAGAGTCTACAGTAAAAGGTAGTTTAACACCGATACCTATGGCACCTGTTGTTTTCTCAGCTCTGCTAAGAAATTGTCTTCTGTGAGTGTTTGAGTCACTCCGTCACTCCGTCATCACTCGCTCAGCCAGCAAGTCGGTCAGTCCTGCTGTCCAGTTTTTGCATCTCAGTTCAAGTTTCTCATCTCTTCTGCAAGAAAAAAGGTGTAAACTAGTCAGGTTTTCTCTCGCAGTCAGTCAACATTTGCACAATAAAATCTAATGTCCTCTTTCCAAAATACCCATTAGCAGGCTGCTTATTTTTGGCTCTAGTTTAAGCCCGTACCCCTCGACTGAGCCCTCCTTTCCGAAAACTCCACTTTCCTCTACAAGTCCCCACAGATTCCCACTACCGGGCTCAGCACTCCTCTCTGTCCATCTACTCCCTCTTCCCCCCCCTTTTTCAGACAAGTCTTGCCCTAACTGTCTCTTCATCTACTTGTTAAGTGCTCAGTGCATTCAGACTTTCTGGTCTATCCCGCTGGGTTTCTGGCTGCTGCTGCTGCTGCTACTGCTACTGCCCTCAGGTGTAAAAACACCTTGTTAGACAGTGTACGTCTCCTGCTTATTATATTTCCAGTCTGCCAGCTTGAACTGCAGCGCTGCAGGCCCACTGAAGTTGTGATTTCCTTACCCAGCTTTAATTTTCAGTGCCGGCTTTTTCTTCTTTTCATCATTGTATCTTTTTATCTTTTCTCTTCTGTTTCTCCCTCTGTGTGTGTGTGTGTGTCTCTTTCTCTGAGGGAATTACATAAGTCTTTCTCTGTGTGTGTGGGCAGCATTGCATTTTATGTAAGGCGGACCTGGAAATGGCTAGCAAAACACTCGGGTCTTGCTCTCTGTTTTTTCTCTCTCTCTCTCTCTCTACTTGTCTTATAGCCTTGTGTGGTTGGGTCATCGGACCTGCGGACCTGCGTGGTTCGTTGGCTCCAGATATGCAAAGGGGCGACTCTGCAGACCTACGCAGAGTCATACTCACAGCTTTTTTATTTATTTTTTAAAGCGCACCTTGAAATAAAAAAATATTTGACTCCTAATTTGAAGATGATGATGCTTCTTGACTTGTAATGCTCATGTGAAGTGAGGAAGGTCTGAAATGAATCCCTGATAGATAAAACAGTCATACTGATTGCACTCTAAGTCCTGCCTATAGACTGTATAAATAAAAATGGATGTTGTATCAATGACGTCACCGTCAGTGTGGTGGCTCTGGCTGTTGCCACCTGCCCAAAGATGGGCAAAGAGGTAGAGCTGAATGAAGCCTGGTTGTTGAAACCAAGCGGCGACCTCTGTGGCTATGAAGTGAAGCCAAAAACTGCAGTTCCTCGAACGTCCACTTGAGGCTGGCTACAGAATGAGTCAGTCTCCATAAGTCCCCATGTTAAAATGTCAACACAGCAGAAATAAACATGTTTACAGCCTGGTACAAAAAACAGTTTTGGTCTCTATAGCTAATTTACACATTCTTGACAACTGTACTGAGGGTGAATTTCTATATAACTCACCTGTTCAAATTATATTAAGGCTTGATGTTATTCATAATTAACAGCGTGGATGTTTGATTGACAGGTGGGTGCTGCTACAGGTGGCTTGTTTGAACAACCAGGCGTCATCCAGCCCACCTCAGGTCCAACAATGATCCGTGGCTTTGCTGATTTTTAGATTAGCCGGGAAGCAGAACAAGCAGGACTGCCAACATGGCAACAGATTTTGAATTTCAAATCTGCTCTTCAGAAACCCGTGGGTGACGTCACACATACTCTGTCCACTCTTTATACTGTCAGTGGTAGAAACAAGCGTTCATGTGTTTGTCTTTCAAAGCACTTCTTGTTTACTCTGTTTTTAAAGCTGTTTTATAAATAAAGCTATTATTGTTATATTTATTATCATATTTGCTCTTGTATTTTTGGCTTTGAGCTCCTTGTTAACTGATTATGGCTCTCAAAAACATGCCCATGCACATGATTTTGGCATGTGAAGAAATCCAAAGCCCGACGTGTCTTCTCAGTCTAGTTGCTAAACTATAATTGCTCTTTTTGGTTTAGCAAACTGACAATTTCTCTTATTTTTAACCGCAATTAACAAGTTCTGCATGAGCTTCCTCTAAAGTCTTACAGCTCTCAAACCTATAATTATGATATAACACTGACTCCCTCCTTTGATTGATATCAGCTGATCTGCGGGACTCAATCCTGACCCCCTCCTGAACGCTATTTACAAAATCTGTTAATGGTCTTACAGAGTGCAGATTGGCGCACAGATAGCTGGTTTCCCCGAGAGGAGGGGCGAGTTATGTAATAAGGTGGCAGGAGGTGATTAAAAAAAAATGTGAAGACTTCAAAATGTGTTACTGAATGAAGACAATATTCATAAAGCTTCCCTCTGATACCAACGAAACAGGCTGCTGCATCTGATGTCGACGTGTTCAGAAATGAACTTTGGTGCTCTGATGTGAGGGAGGAAGCGACCAAAAAAATATATCTTTTTTTATTATTATTACCCAAAAAAATAAAAAATAAAATAAAGCTTCCTAGAAATAAACCACCTCTGCACCCCAGAGAACCTTTAAGACAGTGTGGTGTGTGAGTGTGTGTGTGTTCATATTTGTGTGTATATACTGTATAAATGTGTGTGTGTGTGTGTGTGTGTGTGTGTGTGTGTGTGTGTGTGTGTCTCCAACTTGTCAGTGAAATGGGTGTTTCACTGAGTGGGAATGCCTGGTAGGATGTGTAGGCCCGGGTTGCCATGGCAACCATCTGCTGCTACGCTCACAAGCGTTCGCCAGCAGCCCACACAGTGTGACATCCAGCAGCAAGCCAATCTGAGAGAGAGAGAGAGAGAGAGAGAGAGAGAGAGATAGAAAGTAAATCTGCGATTGAATAATATTAAAAGGGCCAAAAATAAGGAAAACAGAGTTCAAACTGAAACTCATTGTTGTTTTATGTTGTTTTTTTCCCACCAGGTGTACGTTGAAACATGTTAATTCTTTAGAAATATAGATATATATACTGAGTTTTTTGTTTTTGTTGTTGGTACAGTGAAGACAGAAGGAGGAGAGGTGTACAACATTCGGAGCAACATGACAACACCGTGAGAGATTATACAAAGAGCAGACGGATGTAAAGCTGCTTTAAAACGTCTAAAAACTTTGAAGTGCAGTTTGATGAAGGGAAAGTCAGACAGCAGGCTTCAATTTCCAGTCATCTCTCCAACGTAGGTATCTAATAAAGTCATAAAACATAAAGATAATAAGAAAAAAAGTAGCCCAATGAAGCCACTGACAGCACAAAGAATGGACAGAGTATGTGTGACGTCACTCGTAAGTTTCTGAAGAGCTGTTTCGAAGCTCAAAATCTGTGGCTCTGGCCGCCGCCATCTTTGTAGTCCTGCCTCTTCCGCCTCACAGCTACTCTAATAATCGGCAAAGACTAAAAACTGGGCTGCATGACGCCTGGTTGCTCAAATAAGCCACCTGTAACGGCACCTACCTGTCAATCAAAGCGTCCATGCTGTTAATTCTGCATAACTTTAAGCCTTAATATAATTTGAACAGGTGAGTTATATATAAATTCACCCTCAGTACAGTTGTCACGAATGGGGAAATTTGCTATAGAGACCAAAACTGTTTTTTGTACCAGGCTGTAAACATGTTTATTTCTGCTGTGAAGTTTTAACATGGGGACTTATGGAGACTGACTTGTTTTGTAGCCAGCCTCAAGTGGACGTTTGAGGAACTGCAGTTTTTGGCACATTGACTTCACAGCCATGGAGGTTTCCGCTTCATTTGAACAGAAATAATGACATTAAATCTGATATTTTTAATTGTCAGATTATGTCAACCGCACAAATCTGATTAGTGGTAATGAAGTCACAGTCTGATTGGATTTCACACAACGTTTATGGGACTTCAACATGATTTTTGTGATGTCATGCTGGTGGTTTTCCATAAATGAAATAAATATATAGATTTTATATTTTCATACACCGATCAGCCATAACATTCAGACCACTGACAGGTGAGGTGAATAACACTGATTAGCTAGTTATCATGGCACCTGTCAGTGGATGGGATATATCCGGCAGCAAGTGAACACTTCGTCCTCAAAGTTGGAAGAATTATGGGCAAGCATCAGGATTTGAGCGACTTTGACAAGGACCAAGCTGTGATGGCTCGACGACTGGGTCAGTGCATGTCAAAAACTGCAGCTCTTGTGAGGTATTCACAGTCTGCAGTGGTCCAAGGAAGGAAAAGCAATGAACTGGTGACAGAGTCATGGACGGCCAAGGATTATTGAAGCATGTGGGGAGCGAAGGCTGGCCCAGAGGAACTACTGTAGCACAAATTACTGAAAAAGTTAACTCAAAACTACAAAACTGGATCACAGTCAAGTTGAACGTGTGTTCCCTTCAACTTTAGAAGCCGCAGTCACGTACTCTAAAGGCAAATCTATGCAAAATACTACTATAAATATATGGAAAATACTTTATTTGGAGCTGATATGACCACTCATCTCATGGTTGTTGTATAATATAAGCTTTGTGCATGTGTTTCAGATGCAGGAGGCTACCCAGCGAGGCTCTCAGCGGGCCTTCAGCGTCCTGGATCGTCTGCTGGTCACACACCCTGTGTGGCTGCAGCTGTCACTCAACCAAGACTCCGCCCTCTACATCCTGCTCAGAGAGCCTGTTGGGGTAAGAACAAGTCAATTAGGAATACACTGATCATCATGCATCTATATATTTTTAGTTATATCCTAAACTTAAAGAAGCTCAGCGTCTGTCTTTCAGCCTTTTATTTCACCAAGCTCTCGCCAACGACTAAAAGCCAACCCCAGATTTACTCTTGTCCGGTGGCGTCTTGCTCTGTCACTCTCTCATTTGCTTGTCTTAGCTTCCACCATCAACATCCCCTTTGGTCTTTTCACCTCTGTCATCATGTCCATAGAGGCTGCTGAATCTGGTTACATTGCCTACTTGCCCAGCTCCGGTTCTGGCACGACACCAGCATTATCCTGCACCCTGGGCCTGAAAAACTGAGCTAACATTAGCTAACAGCAGCTACAGTTGTCAGCAGTTTACTTCACTGTCCATCAGTAAAACTCTGTAAATCACAGAGAGTTGAGGCGGAGAAGCCGGAGGACATCAGAGGGAAAACCAGAAAACATTTTCTCCATAAAATATGATCCAGTTTCACCAAAATCAGTGAAATAGTTGGTGATCGTACCCGGAGCACAAAGTTACATAGTGTGAGAACAGACGTACGAATGACAGAGACACCATTCACCTGATTAATTATGTTATTTTATGGTTGGAAAATCACACAATGTTGCTTTAAAGTTTGTTTGATCTTCTATTATTTGGTACTTTACGTTGCTGTTTGCACCATCTGCACCGTCTCCTGAAGAATGTGTGAAGAGGAAACGTATTTTAAAAAAGACGATAACACCCCTGTGATTTATTCTTGTTGTCTGTGGTGGTTGTTTGGTGCTTACAGACATTTCTGGTGCGTAAATGCAGCTCCAGCCAGAGGAAGGTGCTGTGTTTGAGAGTGACAGCAGACAAAAGTGCCTCCTCTGTTAAGGAGTGCTTCATCTGTGAGGAGGACTCCAGTGAGTATAAAACAAGCTGAATTATCATGTATTACCCACCTGCCACTACAGAAATACATGCCACATTTCTCTGTTTGTAGTGCAGTGCAGTTCATACACTTGCTGGGTGAAGTAGTGTGGGACAGGATGGGTCCTCCAAAGGATCTGCAGCTGCCATACTTCCTGTTAAATTTGTGTCCCACTGCCTCCACAGCTGTCAATCAAACTCTGTCTGTTCTATAACCAGCATTCGCCTTGGAGAGTTCAGCACTCAGCTTCCCCGACCTGTGTCGTCTGGTGGCCTTCTACTGTATCAGCAGGTGATGTATTATTTTAACTGTTTGGCCAAAAGTATGTGGACGTCCCTGCCACTTTGGGTTGAGGTTGTCTTTCATGGTTTCCCTTCGTTCCAATGAAGGAAAATCTTAATTCTACAGCTGGTATTGCAGGCAATAGTGTGCTTTTAACTTTGTGTCTTTGAAATCAGATGTGCAACAAGTGGGAGTTTGTCCACATACTTTTGGCCGTATGCATGCAGTGTACCTGACGTCATTCAGATACCTTTTGAACATCTCATGATCGCACACATGCACACACATGGTTTCATTTAATTTTAAGTTTTGTTCTTGTCTTGCAGAGATGTGTTGCCCTTCCCGCTGCAGCTACCAGAGGCCATTGCTAAAGCTACAACACACAGGCAGCTGGAGGCCATCTCACACATGGGACAAGGTACAGTGACTGAAAACCTCTCACTAAACTTACTAAGCATGTTGCTACCGCGTCTGTAGCTCACCTGTTAGAGTGTGTGTCCCATGTATCAAGTCCTCGCTGTAGCTACCTGGGTTTGATTCAAGCCTGGTCCTTGCTGCACATCATCATCCTCTCTCTCTCTCTCCTGGATTTCCTGTCTATCTCTCTCTATCTGTCACTATTGAACAAATGCTAAATTAATACTGTGTCTCAATTAAGATGTGGCCATTAGTACACTTCTTTGTAGTACACTGTGTGCATTGTGTATTTCCTGGCACAGCAGAGTATTGTTGTCTCAATTCAAGTACGGCCGTTGTGTCACTTACTGGAAAACGGCAATCGCAACATTTCTTCTTCACCGAATTGCAACTGTGCAGAGCATTATCGCAGACGTTTGACTGCCAGTATATAAATATAAAACACATGTACCACTTACATTCTTATATTCAGCTCCATCAGCTTCCTTGGCCGACGTTTTCACACTGCTGGTGGTCCTTCCCCGTTTCACTACGTAGCCAAAATGGCAACCACTGAGAACCGAGAAGTGTCCAGCGTTCCACACTCACCTGTTATGAGTGCACAGTACACTGCATTTTGCCATCATTGACAGTGTAAATGCACTTATGTACACAAAATAGCTGTTAAGCATATCAGCATTGTTATTTTTTGGCATGGCAGCAGGTTGACGTTGGCCTCACAGAGCTGTTAGCATGGCTGTAGACTTGTAGTCTTATTTATATCTCTCACCAGCACACCAGCAAACAACATTCATGAAACCAAAGTTAGACATACATAATATACAGCGACGTCGCTCCGTAATAACTTCTCTTCGGCGACGTATTGCTAATGTGAGAAAGTAAACGATGAACTGACTAAAGTAGTGACTGCCAGCTTGCATCTATTTTAACGTGGCAACATGTACGGCTGCAGCGCCGCAGCAGAGAGCGAGGTGTGACTTCAAGATGGCTAAAAATGACAAGTAAGACACAGTGTGTGTGTCACTGACTGCAGCTCAGAGATAAAAGACTATAAAATCAGTCTGCTGTTGTCAGTTAGCAGTAGATAGACCTAAAAAAATACAGTACACAGTACTTAAGCAAGTTAAGTAGCCTGAAAGACAAGGATACAACTTCTATGTGTAATAAATATGACATTAATGTCAAAATATCTGTACAATTCAAATCAGATTGGTTGGCTGGTATATCTACAATGTGTAACTGAACGCCCGTCTCTTTCTGCATCTCCTTTTAGACTTCTGGAGTGTGCCGAGTGCCTCAGAGATCCAAAATGGACCGGTGGACCTGGTTGCATCAACCAGCGGCAGCCAGGCTCAGACCCAGGACCGATGTACCCTGCTGAGCCGGGGTAGACAAGGCAAACTCTGCTTCATCAACCCGCTCTTCCTACAGCTGGAGGTTAGCAAGGTTAGTAGTGATTTATGGGACGAGCTGAAAAAGTTTGTTTAGATCCTGAAAAGTTCAATTTTCCTCCCAATACGTGACCTGCTGCAGCATTTTGAGTCACATTTCGATCGTGTTGGTACCGTTCGTCTTCGCAGTCATACAGAACACTCTAAATGTGTTTCAGGGTCGAAGTGACACAAAATGATGTTCAAAAAAGCCTCTGGCTCTTGTTCGATGAACACCTAATACCTCTTTTTTTTCTTTTTCTACAGCAGCCGCAGCTCGTAAACCACAGTGCCTCCAATAAACGGCACCGCTTCAAGCGCAGCATGCGGCTCCGGCTCTCCGAGTCCTCCATGAATCTATCGCTCGAGGGGGTCGGCTCTTATTCACCTTCCTCATCGGGGGACCAGCCCGGTGAGTCAGAGAGGCTGCAGAAGGCCGGCACCAACTCACAGAGAAGAGTTCACCCCGGGGCGGGGGTCCTTAGGAGAACTCCTGCTGTATCACCGGGTTCTGCAGAGGAAGAGGACATGATGTCCGTCTATGTGCCACAAGTAATATGTCTTAGCGTCTTCTTCTTCTTCTGTTTATGTTCTTTTCTCAATATAAATCATTTAAAATTCTCATTTCTGTCCTGGTTAAGACGTCTGCACAGGTGGAGGAGTTTCCACAGCCCCAGCCGTCCGCCCGAGCAGAGGAGCCCGGCATCGAGGTGGCAGTTTTGTCCCTGGAGCGCCGTCCGGCTCCGTCCCTGGCCGAGCTTGACAGCAGCAGCTCCTTCAGCAGCATGGACGAGGACAATGATTCGGATTCAGATCCAGAAAGCATGACCCGAGTCCAAACTAACATCTACCAGCGCCCGCCGCTCGTGCGCTCTCGAGGCCGCGGCGGGCTGCACCGTATGAGCGAGGCGTTTGTGTGTTTCTTTGCTCCGGACAAGAGGCTGACGCGACTGGTGGAGGAGCTGTCCAGGGACAGGCGCTCCACCTTTGGGGGCATGGTTCAGGATTTCCTCCTGGCGCAGAGAGAGGTGCTGAAATCCCTGACTTCCTCTTCCTCATCCTCGTCTTCGTCACGCGTGACGTCCGTGCAGCTCCTGCAGGGTCTGCGCCTCTTTCTGTCCCAGGCGAAGTGCTGCCTGCTGGACAGCGGAGAGCTGGAGCCTCCCATTGAAACTCTGGTACCAGAGAACGAGAAAGGTAGGAAACACAAACCACGTTATATACTTACCTACTTAGGTGGGTTAGTGACCGTATACAGTAACTTCTTTGACTTTGATTTGGAGCCTAAACAATCTGCACCTTCACCTCTAGGTGCCACGAAATTCTACACACTGAACCTTTTAAAGTTCTGAATAATTAACAGCGTGGCTGCTTACAGATTGGTTGTTTGAGCACCCAGGCTTCATTCAGTCCGCCGATGATCGACGTCTTTGCTGATTTTTAGATCAGCCGGGAAGGCGGATGAGGCAGGACTACAAACATGGCGGCGGCCAGCACCACAGATTTTGAGCTTTTCAAGAAACCTACTGTGACGTCACGGATACGCTATCCACTCTTTATACTGTCAGTGGTCAGGAGGCAGGTTCTTAACATGATTGCAGCCATTAGCTACAACTCATTAATCTTTTAATTATGCTAAAAGTTTGCAGTCGTTGGAAGTCATCTCACACGATCTAAACTCTTTTTGATTTCATCAGCAAAGAAAGTCGAATCGCATAATTGAATCTAGCTGACTGTGCTGGATTACATTTTGAGCTTCATAAACCTCGTGAATCTCCCGTATGCATGCGTGATTAGTTCATCACATCACGAAGAGGGAGACGGTGTGTTGCAGCAAAGGGACTGGAGGAGAGAGAGAGAGAGAGAGAGAGAGAGAGAGAAAATGGTACTATTAGAAAACACTGATTCAATAGAGCACAGTGCCAGAGGACGCAGGTCTATGGAAACAGACAGCCTTTTCTGATAGATGGTGGGCTGCCCAGGCTCTAGTGAAAGGCACTGTCAACACAAAGTAGTTTGCGTGGGGGGTAGAGCCTCATTCACCAGAGCTCATATTGTCTCTTGTATTTAGAAAACAGCATTAGGAAAGCCCTGCCCGACGCGCCTGCACTCCCATCCATGCTTCTTCTCATTATTGTAAAGACATCGCAGGACTTTGGAAGTTAGATCTTTTGACACAGTGCTGTGCGTAGGCTGCTTGTGCTCCCGTGTGTGTGTGTGTGTGTGTGTGTGTGTTTTCAGGTATGTTTGCGTGTGGTGGTGATGATGACGGATGGTTGCCTGGCAGTGCAGAGGCTTCAGGGCGCTCGACCACTGCCTGCCTGCCTTCCTTTCTTCCTCTCTTCCTTCCTTCCTTCCTTCCTTCCTGGGCTCTGATTCTGATTTATCTCACATTGCGTCGGTGGGAGGCATTTGCATTTTTTTTTTTCCTACCCCCTCGTTTATCATAAAAAGATATCACAGTCCCACGCTCACTTGAAGAGCAGCACGATTCAGGGGAAGGGTGGGAGGAAGGGAGGGATAGAAATAGGCAGGATACTTTGAAAATGTAATCAGTTAACAGATCTGTGAGTAATAGCTTAAAAAAAAAATCAGTCACGTTACATGTAATCTGTTACTCTCCAGAGCTGGTAAAAGAGAGAGAGAGAGAGGCTGGAGGGTGTGAATGATTAATCGCGTATAGTAAGGTAGATGCAGGGGGGGATTATACAGGACAGAAGGGATACATGAAGGATGGAGAGGAGGATATTGATGATGAGTGGAAAACAGCGTGCACAGGAGAATTGTTACCCACTTAGTCAGGACTGCCCACTGACAGCAGGAGAATCACTGAAGTGCGTGTGTTTCCACGTGTGAGAGCATGTTTGCATGTCCACGAGTCTGTGTGTTACATATCACCGCTGTCAGGCTGGAAACAACACCTGTATCTCTAGAGTATTACAGTATGCAAGTACTGAACACCTAGACTTCATCACTGTGACAGTATGAAGAGTGGACGCCGTATGTGTGATGTCACCCACAGTTGGACGTTGTGAAGCTCGAAATCTGTGGCTCGGAACGCCGCCATCTTGGCTCTCCTGCCTATTCCGCCTCCCGCCTAATCTAAAACTCGGCAAAGACCTGGATCATTGGTGGATGACGCCTGGGTGCTCAAATAAGCCACCTGTAACGGCACCTACCTGTCAATCAAAGCTGTTAATTATGCATAACTTTAAGTCCTAATATAATTTGAACAGGTGAGTTCTATAAAAATTCACCCTCAGTACAGTTGTTATGAACAAGGAAATTAGCTATAGAGACCAAAACTGTTTTTTGTACCAGGCTGTAAACATGTTTATTTCTGCTGTGAAGTTGGACATTTTAACATGGGGACTTATGGAGACTGACTCACTTCTGGAACCAGCCTCAAGTGGACGTGTGAGGAACTGCAGTTTTTGGCACTTCCGCATTAGCTTCATTTCACAGTCACGGAGGTTGTCGCTTGATCTTGATCTGTCCAAAGTTACAAAAACATTTATACCGTCCTCATCATTCTTGGTTTAATATGTTCACCAAATAAATAGAAATGTAAAAAGCCGGAGAGTCACTAGCAGAGGAAGTTAGCATTAATGTTGTTTTAAAAGTACTACAAACCACTTTTACATTAACCTTGCTCCATAAACTCCACAAAACATGCATGGTTCCTTGACAGTTGATGGTATAGATATAGCTATAACTTTTAACTGATAGTTAGCTGACATTAAGCTAACTTTTAACTGACAGTTAGCTCACTTTTAACTGATAGTTAGCTGACATTAAGCTAACTTTTAACAGTTGGCTCACTTTTAACTGATAGTTAGCTGACATTAAACTAACTTTTAACAGTTAGCTCACTTTTAACTGATAGTTAGCTGACATTAAACTAACTTTTAACAGACATTAAGCTAACTTTTAACTGACAGTTAGCTTACTTTAAACTGACAGTTAGCTGACATTAAGCTAACTTTTAACTGACAGTTAGCTTACTTTAAACTGACAGTTAGATGACATTTAGCAAACTTTTAATTGACAGTTAGCTGACTTCTAGCAAAAAAAAATAAATCACTGACAGTTAGCTAACTTTCAACTGACAGTTAGACAGCAGGTACCAAGCTGTTGTGATTCACTAGACTCAAGCTAGTACGTTTCAGACTGGCTATCTGGCTATACCGCGTTAGTGCCTATATATGCGAGCAGTCGCTATTCTAGCACAACCTATTTTGAGACAAGGCACGTATGAATTTGGTTGTCCCACTTTTCTGGCGTTAGCAGGACTTTAACTGTGTGTCAGCTAGTTTGTACTAATTTAATTGGAAACTTGCACAACTAGCTAAGCCAACATCATTCAGGGACTTGAGGTCTGAAGACTTTAAGACATATTCCTACACATTAAACATGTTAAATGAAGTCATCGCAGTGTAAACCTGGAGCTGGGTTGTATGCCACCATAGAGAAACTGTAGACACAACACATGTAGGGGGGGGGGGGGGGGGACAAGGGCCTAGGTCTTGAAACTCATATTTATTTAAACATTTTCTACAAATGATACGATTTTGACACTTTCATTCATCCTAATAATTCCACTGCAATGATCAGCATACCTTTCTGGGCCTCTTGCCAATGCCTCTGGGTATGCAGACACAGTGAAAATGATGAAATAAATAACACACAGCGTTAAAAAAAAGGAGTCAAGAGACAGGTTTCAGTCTCCAAAATAATGAAACTCTCCCTCCCTGTCCTCAGACCTGGCGTTGGAGCGGGCCATGTTCTCCTGTGTGCTCCGACCTCTGAGGTCCCACCTGGAAAAAGCTCTGGTTGAGCTGCACAATCAGGACGGCACCTGCCAGCGTCTCACCCAGAACCTGCTCCGTCTGAAGGGGGACGCCGCCATGGAGCGTCTCGGGGTCCGAACGGGCGTCCCCGACGGCCGCGAGGTGGAGAGGGTGAAGCAGAAGCTGGTCCTGATGCAGAGGACGCACTCGCCCATCGACAAGGTGCTGCTGCTGCTGCAAGTGTGCAAGTGCGTCCACAAGGCCATGGGGTCCTTACATGGTGAGACCAAATATTTATATTGTTATTTTATTGGACTTCGGAGTGGGAGTCATTTGAAAACTACACCGTCCTCCTGTTATTTTCTTTCCAGGACAGGAAGTGAGCTGGGACGACTTCCTGCCATCGTTGTCGTACGTGATTGTGGAGTGTAACCGGCCTCACATCCTGATAGAGGTGGAGTACATGATGGAGCTGCTGGAGCCGTCCTGGCTCGGAGGAGAGGGTACAACCTAAACTAAATCCATCAGCACAGCATTCATACAATAGATTTCTTCCAAAGATGTGACAACCTCCATATAAATAAATATAAATATACCCACTAAGGGCACATTCAGATGAGATCTGCAGCAGGTTTGTCCATTCATTTGAATGGGCGACCAGCGGCGGAGAAGTTGAGCCGGATACAACTTTTAGAAAAACGCAGCCCGACGTGACTCTGCAGCCGCCAATCAGGCGATCAGACTGAAAGCCTCAGAGACTATCCAGCTGTATTCATGTGCTAAACTCTGCTAATCTACCTGTTGTGTTCTGGCTTTGTTTATTTCATGAACCAGCTTCTTAATCTGAGTCTGGCTCCCAATTTACACTAGAGAGAGGGAGAAAGCGAGCATTGGTTGAGCGACATAGACAGTGAATGAGAGTGAGTGAGCACCGGCCTCGATAAAGCCGGTTAATCAGCGAAATAAAAAGTTATTTCCTGATTGTTTCACAGAGTTTACGCAGCAGCCCCCCATAATACACTAATATAAACATATTCTGTAAAAAGAGCTCCTTAAAGTTTATGTATTTTTCATAAAATACTAAGAAAACGAGTAAATATTCACATTTGAGAAGCTACAACAAGTGAGGTTTTAGCATTTTTTTCCTCTTAAAAAATGACCTAATTCATCATTTAAATAATATTCTAACTTTAATAGAGTCAGAAGAAGAGTCAGTTTTTAAAGTAGTTACTGCTACTACTTATTAAAGTATAGTATGTGAGTGGAAGGTTTACAACTCTTTATTACTCTTGCTTGTTGGTTTGTTTTGGTTCCAGGCGGGTACTACCTGACCAGTGTGTACGCCAGCCTGTGTCTGATCCAGAGCCTGGACAGGGAGCAGCCGTTCTCAGGTTGCCTGACGCCGGAGGCCCAGGAGGCGCTGAAGGAGTGGAGCTGCAGACGGAGCCGAGAGGCCCAGAGACAAAAGGAGAACCAGCAGAGCCAGGTCGGTACCAGATGTTTTGATCGTAGTAGTAGTAGTAGTAGTACAGCACAGAAGGACTGTGGTAGTGTTACAGCATGTGTGGGTTTGTGCAGTGATCTTCTTTATAGCTGTCGCACACAGCAGCCCCGTGTGAAGAGCTGATTGATGTGCAGACAATGGGAACTCCTACTTATGATGCAGCGAAACAATCTATGGGATACTCTCCACTCGAACATGTGAATGACATCATGGCGGAAGATTTTTTTGTAGGTTGTATTGAGAGAGAAAATAGTCACCAACTGAGCGATGCTGGAGGGTAAGAAATACATGCTGGAACCCAAAATGAGTTTCAGGTGGCTGAATGTGGATCAAAGGCTGACAGCAGGGGGTCCTTACTCTCTTTACCCCAGATGTTGCACAGGTCATAAAGTATATAAGACAGAACTGGGCCGAATGGTGTTGTTTATTTTGTTCTCCGTTAATTGTTACCTTGGCAACAACTAATGGGGTTCTGGGTAGAGTTTGGCCGAGGGGGAAGGAGAACGACCACAAAGTTCAGTCAATCGTTGAAAAGACCAAATCACTCAAGTACTGTATTGTACCAGTTTTGAAGTACTTGTACCTTACTTGAGTATTTCCATTTTATGCAGCTTTATACTTTAACTTTTGTCTGTCAGCTTTGTCCTGTCCACTGAAAATCAACAATTAAATCTTTACGGGTTGAACTTAAATAAACTACTTAAAAACCATCTTGGATTTGCGGAAAAATGCATCGTCACAAAGCTGAAAACAGGTCCGTTTCGGTCCGAGCTCATGAAAAGTTCTCATAGGTCACTACAAATATATGATGATCTTACAGACCATGATGCATCGCTGTAGGTCAGTGTTTCTCAAACTTTTTACGCCCTCTACCACCTAAGAAAATATTCGGCTCTCCAAGTACTACCATCATGATGGACATTAAATTAAAGTTGACTGTTGTTGAATCGACTCAAGAACCAGAGCTTATTTGGTGGAAAAGCGGTTCTCCTGATCCGCACATCTCTTCCTAACATTTCTTGTTTGGAGCCACGATTTAACATTATTTACTGAGTCACATTTTAGCACATAACTAATCATGGATATATGCAAGGTACACGCTACATGCATGAACGTGATGTGAACAGGCTGATATTGAAATAACAGGAAATCAAAAACTTAATTTTAAATTACATTCCAGCGTAATATTTTGATAGTACTAGTCATAATTTATCTTATTTTCAAAGATTATTTCAAAGATTCCTCCAAGTACCATTTACAAGGAGATCATGTACCACCAATGGTGCACGTACCACAGTTTGAGGACCAGTGCTGTAGACTGTAAACTACCCAACAGCGTATAAAGTAGTTAAAATGAGCTCAACTATAAACATCAACAGTAATATTAATTTAAAAACATCAGATATAATGAGTACTGTTGATACTTAAAGGAAATTTACTGATAAAACTTGCAGACTTTAACGGTTTTGAACGCAGGACTTGCTCGTAGTGGAGTATTTTCACAGTAACAGATCCAAACTCTTCTTCCACCAGTGGTGAGCAACTAGTTAAAACTGTAACCTGTGAAATTAGGTCTCTAAATGTGTGATGATGTGGATTTTAAAAGCCTGAAATGACCTACAAATCATCCACAAACTGTTTCCACATTTCACAATTCAAACGTGATCCTATTTTATGTTTTTTTTTATGCCACAAAAGACACGAGCGGGAACAAATACGAGGCGGTAATCCGTCCAAAGAGGTCAGACTTTACATTAATTATACTGATGGCGATGCACGCTGAGATTATCCTACATCTGTTACAATGTCAGGTGGGGTAGAATGAGCAACCTATATTTGATTAATCTCAGCTGCAACTGCTGCTGCTTCTGCTGCTGTTGAGGGAATTGAAAATAGTACTTGAATTTTGCAGAGGTCACACAGGAGGTGACGATTTTTCATCAAGATTCAGACACCTGGATTTCCCTCCTTTGCGTGCAAACTCAAATTCATTTGAGGGGATTAGTTTTTAGACATTTTTAGAGGTAATCCGCTGATCTGGGGAACGCCGGCTCACAACAGGGCATGCACTAACACACACACACACACACACACACACACACACAGACTTTTACCTACACTCTCCTGTTATCACTCTCATCTCACGGCCTCAGATTGGTGTAACGGTCCACCAGATGCCATGGAAAAAAGGCATTGTCATCCACAACGTTTCTGTCTCGTCACGTGGTGCCTCTCCTGGCTTCAAATAGCCGATCTAACTCACCCGGCAGCCAGATTTTCCACTGACACAGGCGGGGATCAGTGAGCCAAGTGCTATGAAGAAGTGGGCGGTCAGATAACATGAAATTTATTGAGCTGCATCTACCCATCGAAGCAGGCAAACACAATATGCACACGGACAGCGAGGAGCTCAGTGACTCTGTAAGTTTTGATGATGGCAGACCTGTTGATTGTAATTGCTGCTGCTGTGTTTTTCTTTTTTTTTTTTTTTTTTAAGGGCATATTTGGACACTTGTGCATCTGTGTGTGTGTGTGTGTGTGTGTGTGTGTTGGAGTGGAGGGGGGGTAGTTGTGTGTACAGGTAGGATGTGTGTTGTGTGGCAAAGAAGGGGATTCTCACTGGTTTCTCAAGATTTGTTAAAAGGATTATGTACAGTATGTTTTCATTGTGTGTGTGTGTGTGTGTGTGTGTGTGTGTGTGTGTGTGTGTGTTAAAGAGAGTTGTGAGGGCGTCTGTAGGTGGTTGAATCTGACATTATATAATAGCTTAGGTGCTGCACAATTGCTGGTAAGTGTTTGAAGAGTGGCAATTGTTGAGACAGACTCGTTAGTTGCGTGTTTGATTGCTTTTTTTTTTTTGTTCTTTCGGAAAAAGTTTGGATTAAAGTGCAGGAGGGGAGAACTTCACCCAGAGCGCACCGAGGTAGAGCGAGCTTAATGGATTATATTTGATCAGTTCTTGGACGTGGACGTGATTCTCTAGTGGATTAATAACACTGGGAGTTCGTCAAGGCAACAGAGAAAAGAGCAATCTCTCCCGAAGATGATTTTTCATTTAAAGCTCTTGGACCTGCTGGTGGTGTGTGTGTGTGTGTGTGTGTGTGTGTGTGTGTGGGATGTTGGAGCTTTGTTTTGAGAGAATTTCTTTTATGAAGATCATTTATTGTAGTGGTGGATTATCAGTGTGTGTTTGCACAGCTCTCACTCCTCCCTCTGGCTCCATCTCTGTCTCCTCCCCCTCTTTTGCCCTCACTCCATAAGCCTCTTGACCTCTGTTTTTCATGAATACAGTATGTATTAACTCTTTTTTCTCCCCCCCTCTCCTCCTCCCTCCTTCCCTTCAGAGGTGCGTTCGGATACTGTTCCAGGACGGGGAGCGGAGCGCCGTGCGGACTTTGCAGTGGAGAGCCGGGGAGACCAGCCAGGCCCTGGCGCAGCTGTGTGCCTCCACCTTCGGAGTGTCCGACCCGCAGCAATACACCCTGTACTGGCGCAGCGGCGGCGAGATGAGGGCCCTGCCGCCTCAGGCCCAACCCCAGGACCTGGCCAGCCACAGCGAGGGAGGCCCCTCGCTCTCCTACCTGAGGACCGACCACGACTTCAGCAAGATGCGGCGGCTCACCAGAGGTGGCGCCGTGGACCTGAGCGAGTCGGTGTGTGAGGAGTGAGTGGGAGGAATGGGAGGGAGGAGGGAGGAGGGAGGAGGAGGAGGAGGTGGAGATGGATGGTTGCTCTCGCTTTCTCTCTCTCTCTCTCTCTCTCTTTCTCTCTCTTGTTCTGTCTCTTTCTCTCCGGCGGTGTGTTGTGTCTCGTCGTGGGTCAGGACTTGTTGTGAAAAACTACAGCCCTTCTCCAGACTAGGAGCAGACCTTAAACGGTAAACTCTTCCCTAAATGGACCAACATGCAGAGCAGAGCAGGACCAACATAGGGACTGTTGCCAAAAGTTGTACTATGTACCACTCAGTGTGGCTGCTGGTGTAAAGGAGTGTACTATTTTGTGACATGGAAAATGTGTAATAAATGGATTTGGTTGTTATTTGAAACATGAACCCAGAGTTATACCATGAAGGGATTACATCATTAAAAACGTGAGGAGGCTCAAATCCAAAGACAAATTCTGTGAGACTACTGTTGCCTGGAAACAAACATCACTTCCTGTACGCACACGAGAAGGCAAATTGTCCACCGGTGGCGGTGATGTAACCCTTTCACGGTATAGTTCTGGGCAAAATCTAAAAGACACTTGGATGTTTTATTACTTCACTTTTATGTGTAAAAGTCTGCAGATTTTCGGATGGAGAACGGCACCTTTCTGTGCCCCCTGGAATACAGTTTGATGTGTTATAGCCAAGACCAAACCTCAATACCAAAGTGACAAAGAAAAACAGATAAAGAGAGGCCATTACGTGATACAACAGGTGTTTACTTTGAAAGAAATCAGGTTTAAAAGCTTGACGGAAGCTTTAAAATCGGCTGTTTATTTTTAGAATCACCCACAGAGATGGTTTTATTTTTGCTTTTTCGAGAAGAAGAAGAAGAAGCACAGACTCTCCTCCTTGCTCGCGTATTCTATTAAGTGTTTTTGGCAGGTGGAGTAATGAGCGAGTAGGAGTGAAGTGATAGAGAAGCATCAGCTTTCTGTTTTTAAAACCCGACACACCGAGACAACCTGCAACAGATTTAAACAGACTTGCGAATGTATTAAAATCTTTCTTTTTTTTTTCCAGTCAGACTTTAATCCCTTCACAACCGCATTCATTTCACGTTTCAATTCAACTGCTTTTCAGTTACTACTGTTTCTCTTGGCCGTACTGTAAAAAAAAAAAAAAAAACAACACCGCGTCACGACCTGGACTGACAGGACAGTCATACCAATAAAACCAGGACCTCACGGTGACTGGTAGAATGTAAATGTAAAAAATAAAAAAAAAAGTCACCAGCTTCTGGTGACTCCTGCTGCAAGTCATCACCATCAACTGACTGTTCAACTCAGTGTCATTACCAATTATCATGTTGTGTATTTAAAAAAAAAACAACTAACTTTTAATTGTTCAATTTGTTGGGTAGATATCAAACCTAAGTATGGATTTTCAACATATCTGGAGTTTTTAATCGGCCCGAGGAGGTTCGCTTTGAGAACTATGACGTGTTTTGAACATTATTGCATGCTTTTTCATTTAACGTGAAGGTTCCGCGGATGTGGTGTGCGTGTATGTGTGCGTGTGTGTGCGTGAAGCATGTGTTCATTGTGAGAGCTCACTATTTCTTTTCAGTGTAAAAACACATTACTGTATTTTGTCAGGTAACTCAGTATCGCAATAAAAAAGATTGCAATATCTGTTCACTATGTTGTTTCATACAGTTTTGTGTTGCAGATTTGAGGTCTTAGACAAACTGAACCACCAGAGGGCAGCAAATAATAACTTCATGTTACACCTGCTTCTGTTTATTCAAGGTGTAATGGTGTCTATGATGTTGGACAGACTTAATATTTTTGGTATTTCTGATTTTAAAATAGCAGTGGATTCATTTAAAAGCTTCTTAGAAAGATGATACTGTTTAAAATATGCAGAATAAAAATCTTTAAAATATATTGAGAAATAATTAAATAGGCACACAGTCCCGAACGACTGTCGTTCCAGGCCTCAGGCGTCCCGAACGACTGTCGTTCCAGGCCTCAGGCGTCCCGAACGACTGTCGTTCCAGGCCTCAGGCGTCCCGAACGACTGTCGTTCCAGACCTCAGGTGACTTCAACATCGAAACAAGTGGAAACTATGGCGCAGGTCAACGATCCCACCTTGGCTAAATACTCTGATCTCCCCACTGGTCAGTCAGAACTGAAGAAGCCTCTTGGATAAGAGGTCTTCACAGGTCTACAACCAAGTCCAGTTGCCTCAGATTTGACCCTTCTTGAAGAAAGATGACTGAGAACCTTCAGCATTTTGACATGGAGTAGTAGGGTCAACACCGGTGTTTCCAATTATACTAATTAAGGCCCTGTTCCATTTTGTACAGCAGAGTCCAGTGAACCAACATGCACCACAGCAGCACCCTGACTCTGTTTGACCTGAATGGAACAGGACCTTAATTAGCATCATTGGTGACACCTGTGTTTGTCCTACTATGTCATGTCAAAATGGCTGCTTTGAAAAAGGTCTATTAAATAGAAAACTACGTCACTCAAGTTGTCTAGTTTGACAGATTTATGGTTATTTTTAAACATTTCACATCTTCTGCATCAGTCAGTTGATGTTTCCCAGCATATATCAACAGAAATTTGCCACTCAGGGCACAATATGGGGTTAGATATGGGCAGGTTGAAATCCAATTTAAATGACAAACAACATATTGCTTATTTAGTAGCCACAGTGTATTTTAAAGTTCAAAGAAGTTTCAGGCATCCATATACTGTATATGTTCAGTGTGTCCCAAACAATTTTATAGTAAAATAATGAAAAATAAACCACCTTCTCTCACTGATTGTTTAAAAAAAAGTCAGAAAATAGTGGATAGGAATGAACAAATGACATTTTTCATCTAGCATGCCAGGCTATGACAGGTGAGATATAAAAATTGAAATGTTTGGGTGATATCTTTCTCCATAATTATTACTTTTATTTTTATCTGACTCCACCTCCCAGTTTTTGCAGCACTCCCAGTCCCTTTTCCTCGTACTCCGCCCTGCTCAACCAGAAGGTGTCTTTGTCTTTCATGATGTTGGCCAGCACAGCACCACCCAGGAACACCATGTGTTTACGCCTGGGAGGGTCCTCGATGCGGATCTTAAACTTCTACACAGATGAAGAAAAAAAAGGGGATTTCAATATTTTATGCCTTTATGCTCTCTTCAGATAAAACTGCTGGAACAACTGCAGTAAAGGAACTGCTTAGATTGCTTAGATTCTCAGGTAAAGCAGTGTTACTTACTGATAGTTTCTGAGTGTCTCCATCCAGCACTCTCTCCAGGTAGAGCTGCTTGATCTCTCTTTCTAGTCTGGATGGAAGGCCGGGGTACATGGTGGTCCCTCCTGACAGAACGATGTGCTTATAGAAGTCTGCCCTGTACAGAAAAATAGATGGTGGACGGGAAAATCATATGCTTTGTTTGTTTACAATGGCAGGTTTTACTTCTATGGTAATACAGTAGCTGTAGGGCATTGATAAAGACAACAGTGAGGAGACCTGAGGTCGATGTCTGCAGCCTGGATGGTGTTAAACAGCAGCTCAGCGACTCCTGCTCCCTCCACATTGATGAGATGAGGCTGGAAGAGAGCTTCAGGGGCCCCGAACCTCTCTCCACCCACCATCACCTGCCGGCCATCGGGGAGCTACACCAGAGAAAGGAAACAGTGAAGAAAAACCTTTGATTTTAGCCACTGCTGAGGGTGTTTCATACAAAACACTTTCAAGATATATACAATGCTGATTTAAAAGCTGCTGGATGTAGCTGTAGTAAATGTAAGAGTGTTAATATTTAAATTTATTTCAGTTTGATTGTCAGTGATGCCAAAAGGAAGGTTGAGAGGTTTTACCTGCTATGAATGATAATATATGATTATATACAAGATATATAAGGAAAATTCACCAAGTCCACTGTCTGATAAATTGATATACTGAATTTTGAAACTACTGATTGTTTCATTTTTCAAAATATTCTGATCAAATTAAATTAATAGTTTGATATTTTCGGGAAATACAATTTTTGTTTTCATGCTAAGACTTGGATAAAAAGACTGATACCACTCTCATGTCTGTACACTAACTAAATATTAAGCTAGAACCACCATGTTACATATCTTGTTAGTTTGGGGCATTAGAGGAGTTAGTAGGTGATCTTTTTAACCTTTGGAGCTAAACTATGCTAACTGGATTATTGCCTTAGCTTCATATTTTCCACACAGGCTCAAGAGTGGTATCAATCTTCTCATCTAACTCTCTGCAAGAACATTCATGCTTTAAAGTACCATGTATGACTCCACCAGGTAGGTGGTCTCTGTGGCCAGGCGCTGCTCCTGCTCGATGTTGTAGCCCACATAGCAGAGCTTCTCCTTCAACATCCGCACGGTCTCAAAGTCGGCCGTGTGGTTGAAGGCGTAACCGCGGAGAAGCAGGAGCTGATGGAGGATGAAAGGTGACTTGATAAATCTCGGTTTATGTTGATGATTAGTTGTCTCATTTTCAGACACCTTAATGTCTCCTTGCTCACCTTGATGAGGTAGCGCGTGATGTCACGTCCTGCGATGTCAAGCCTGCGTGTGAGGTGAGGTAAAGAAAAACCCTCATACACCGGACAGATGTGGGTGACACCATCCCCTGAGTCGACGACCACACCGGTCAGCAAACCTATAGACGCACAGGAAAGAGTATTTAATGGAACATTTCCAGTCCTGGAGGATGTAATCTATTACATATTAATTTACCACAGAGATGTGATGTCTTACCCTGAGCATAGAGAGTGAGCACAGCCTGAATCGCCACATAAATGCCATGAAACTGGTACTTCTCGAACATGACCTCTGCAATCTTCTCCCGGTTCTTGGTGGGGTTCATGGGCGGCTCAGTCAGCAGGATCTTAAAGTACAAACTGAGTTTTATTTTGAAAGGTTGACCATGTAAACTTCTTGCAACCCCCCCCCCACAAACATTCTTCTCAACAAATTACAAATGGCATTAAATATCTGGTATGAATCAAAAAATCAGTGCAACATCTGCCCATCTCCAGCCGTGTTCTACCTTGCACTCTGATGGGTTGATGTTCAGTCGGTCTGGACCAAAGGTGTAGTCCCACAGGTGGAGCATGTCGTCCCAACAGCGCACCATGCCGTTCTCCATGGGGTAGGACACCTCCAGCATGGAGCGGCACTCGCTGGCCTCATCACCCACCATCAGGTCCTGGTTGAGGAGAACGGGGAGGGTTTAAAGGGATAAGAGCTGACCTTTGTCAGTCAGTTTATCTTTGCATAAATACAGGATCAGGAAATGGAAAGGAGGAAGTCTAAAGTTTAAAGTGTACTCTTTCTCTTTTCTGTCTAAAACTTATTGAGGTTTCAACACATCTTACAAAAATAGGTGACTTTTACAAAAAAGAAAGACAACTATCTTGGAAACTCTGGTGTCTTTGTCTTGACTCAGCTCTTAATTGTTGAAATAAAAGCAAAGAATGACAAGAAATAATCTTTGCAAAGTGAGTACCTCACAATTTAGTGCCCTTGTCACTCTGAGCGCAGTCCAGTGAGGATTAAACACAGGTAAAGGTCTGAGTGATCTGCTTCTTAGGAAGCTAACAGGTGTACAGATCTAAGACACTTTGATACGTATGAGCTGAGAGGTAAGAAGAGCTGGAGGAGAAAAGGTAGGTCAGGTGTTTAATGAGCTGAATGAGTCTTACAGTGTGTGTCTAGACTTACCAGACAGTCACTCGCTTTGCTTTTCATAGAATACAACCAAATATAGACGACAGTGGAGAAAGTATTTAAACCGTTTACTAAAGTACTAATACCACACTGTTAAATACTCCAAGCAGTACTCATTCTCCAGGAAATGTTCCCTGCCTGTGTTTTACTTTTATACCTGATGTTTTTGGATCAATATTACAGTTGCATTAATGTATGTGTTGCATTTTGAGCTCATTTTAACAGCTTTATATCCTGTACTAATAGTTTAATCCACAGCAATGCATCATGGTCTATGAGATCGTCATATGTTTGCAGTGACACTCTCCTGTGAAAACCACAAATCTTTGAAAAATCACATTTACATAAGAAAAACAAATCTGTTTTCTGCTTTTCCAGCTAATCCAAGACAGTTTTTAAACAGTTTATTTAGCCAAACCAGTAGAAGGTGAAACATTGACAGGACTAGGCAATATTTACCTTTGAGATGTAGTGGACTGGAATACAAAGTGAATATAAAGTGAAAGGCTGTATTAACGTTGGTGACTCTGTTAAAACCTCAGCAGATTGGGGAAAATATGCCCATGATCCCAACCCAAATGCTAACCTCACCTTTATCTCAATGTTGCCCACTTTGGTGGTGGATCGTATGATTGGTCGACCCACCATGGCGGGGAAGATGTGGTCAGGGAAGTTGGATCCAGCGAAGCCACATTTGACAAACTGTGAACGGATGTGAGAATGAAACATATGTAGATTTTTTTTATGGGTGTGTGTGAAGATTTAAGTTCTTGTTTTTATATGCTGACTGAAACTGAAAGATTGTTGCACATTCATTGTACTGCTGCACTAAACTTTTCATGAATCAGCTCCATTCAATCTGGCACTAATCTGCATCGCAGAGTGTATTGTCACATTTAACAGATTGTCTCATCAGACAATGCAATTTTTTAAAGCATGTGGAATAATTCATTTGGCAAATTGAACATGTTGTCTCATTGCTTTTAAATGGCCTGCAGTTTGCTACAGACTCTCTGCCTCTCTTCCTGTCATGACTACACCTCATATTGTAGTGTCTCAACTTGTCTTTGTGGCCATACACATTCCTTAGCCTGGAGGGGTGCAATACATTCCAGGCAGGAGCAAAAATAAGACCCAGCTGGCGTCTAACTGCAGGTACGGTTCATAACTCATGCATTTCCTCACTGCAATGCCTCGATATCAACATTTACATGCAACAATACAGTAGTTTTAGTACCTCATATCTCTCTTCCTGCTTTTCAGCCAATTGTTGCTCAGTTCAAAGCATCACAACCATTTATGGCTGTGTGTGTGTGCACATTAGAGGCAGAGTGACAAGTCCAGACAGATGTGGAATCAGGCAGCAGTATGCACACAGATTCACACCCTTCAGATGTTATCCACTACATGATCCAGAACTTCTTAGTACAACCACTTTGAAATAAAAACACAGATGTTTAAGACACCTGGTATAGGTTTGCATCAAAAACACATGTTGAATACAAGCTAATATCTACAGGAAAAGAAGAAAGATAATAAAACAAGCTAGTTTATGGTACAGTATATATGACACTTACCCCTGTCCCATTGTCACAGACCACCACTTTTCTCCCCTCGCTGTCCATGTTTAAACAAATACTACAGCAGCTCAGGATACTCCCGCCTGTCAGGACAGGGGTCCGACTAACTAAATAACCAGTTCACATGAATTTAGCAGTGACTGGAGCTGACAGGTAAGCAGAAGTCTTCATTCCTTCAAGCGTGGGCGGGATTACTGAATGTGAGGACGCCCATTTTCTGTGGCCGGGGAAGAGGAAACAGGTAGTAGTCATTTCAGTGAGACGTTCACAAAGTTGACATTTGATTAGACTTCTCATTCTGCAACAACAAAAAAGAACATTTAATCCATGTTTAAATATCTCTAGTCTATGAAGGACAAAATGAATCAAAGTATAAGAAACAGCCTATTTATTACCAACATAAGAATTTAATTGTTTATTTCTGCATTTATTTATTTATTTTTACTTCATTGAATGTCATTTTTTGTCCTTCAATGTCCTCTGCACACGTGTCTACATATGTCCACTGCTTTCTCTAGAGAGATAAACAATCATGACTTCATACTTTTGAATTAAATAATGGAAAATGATAGGCCTCAAGGAATTATAGTGTCAAGCTTTTGTGCCTTAAGATGTCTAAATTCAGCCAGTAGACTGCTTCTTTCAGTTCCTTGAAAATGTAGCCTATATAGCTGCAATGCATCAAAATAATTCCTATCTTTTATTTTAATTTTTATTATTTATTTTCTTTCATTTTCATGGCATGCAACACTGATTCCAAAAAAGTTGGGATGTCGTGTATGTAAAACATAAATGGAAACAGGCTAAGGACATGCAAATCCTCATCAACCTATATTCATTTGAACACAATATTTATTTGAACAAGATATTTAATGTTCAAACTGATAAACTTAAATTTCTGTAAACATACACTCATTCTGAATTTGACGCATTTTATTTTTATTTACATTTTACACAGCGTCCCAACATTTTTGGCATCAGGGTTGTATAAAACTAATTAAAATATTTCAAATAGTTGTATGTTGTCTATGTATATCATATGATATAATTATTAATTTCTCGTTTTAATTTGTCATTATTATTTGCATGTCATGGCATGTTTTTGTCATTGTATTTTTTGTATTTTGAATAGCTAATATCTAATATCAATAAAAATAGCTGTAATATATTTACCATATTTGTACAGCAGAAGTCAGTAGCCTGTATTTTATGTGTATTGCTATATAATCCTATGTATTAATAAAGAGGTAAAGGGTTGCTAAATAAATCTGAAATGTACCTACCTTGTTGTATTTTGTTGTAAAACAACTCCACAAATCAAACAAGAGACATCTTCTTTGGTCAAACATATTAAAACTTAGCATTATTTATATTATCTTTTAAACATTAAATAGCCCTATAGTGACTCTAATGTCGTCGTCCTGGCCCCTTAATTTTATTTTCTACCGTTGGACTACAAAACGAGCACGAAGATGTCACTTCCGGCCGCCATCTTTGTTTTGCTTAGGCAACAGTTCGTGAATAGTGTTTAAAATCTTCTTCACTGTTTAACAGGGACAATATTTTCTCTTCAAACAGACGAGGAAATTATTTTTATGAACCTGGAAATGCCCCAAAACATTGGTAAGTGTAACAGTTCATGTTTTTAAGTTTAGCTTGTAGTCATCTTCAGAAAAACAGTGACACAGTCAGCAACTAAGTTAGCTGGTTAGTAGGTTTCGTTGCATTTAGCAGGTACAAAGACAGATATTTATCTCAAGAGAGTAAAATGGAGCTAAAAGGGGGAACCTTAATTAGTATCATTGGTAACACCTGTGTTTACCTACTATGTCTCAAGAAAATGTTGCTGTAAACTCTGAAGCATCCTGGACTAAGTTGACTACCTCAACAAAGTATTGCACTTTTTCTTCATCCATTTATTGTCATTCATGCAAAGAGCAATGTATTTTATTTTTGTTACTTTTATTGCAGGTTAACAGTGTATAGCTTTGTAAAAGAGTGACAGCGTGTTGGCCCCTGGTGGTCTTCAACGACATACTCAACATGTTTGCTGACAACTCGTTTCAACTTTTTTCATTGAGACATAAAGCAATGTTACATGTTAACATGTTACTATTTACAGGTTGTAGAGGTTTGAGTTGAGAGAACACACAAAGTTAAATCCACTCTACTAAACTTTTTTTCTGGGGCCGCAGTCCATCAATAATGCCCAGTTTACGCAGTGATTGGTCAAGTGTGTCAAGATTTGAACTTCTGTCTCCATCCATCCATTATCTGTAACCGCTTATCCTCATCAGGGTCACGGGGGGCTGACTTTGGGCGAAAGGCGGGGTACACCCTGGACAAGTCACCAGTTCATCACAGGGCATATAGAGACAAACAACCATTCACACTTACATTCACACCTACGGCCAATTTAGAGTCACCGATTAAACTGTTAATCGGTGTAACTGTAACACACAGTTACAGGGAGAACACGCAAACTCCACACAGAAAGGCCCCAGCCAAGGTTCAAACCAGGAACCTCCTTGCTGCCGTGCCGACCAAACTTCTGTCTCAAGCTCCCCTATTCACCCTTGTCAAGGCGAAGACAAGCTTTGCACGGCGGCCTTAAACTCTGAGGCGGAGACGGGAGTTTCAAAAATACTTAAAATGTTTAGACGGTTGGTGCATCCACATTATTTTATATTGATTAGCTGTGAAACATTTCAGTTCAGTGTTCAAATACTTGAAATTGTTAGATAAAGTCATGTTTAGTGTTCTCCCTCAGTTAAAGTGCAGAAAACATTGTATTTAATGGACTGTATGTCGCCCACGTCCTATCACACTGCATTAATACTTATAAATACACCGAGTCAGCATACCTTTGGATAAAAATAGGCTCATTTATTCACATAAAACATTTACAAAATACATCTTTTCATTGAAATGCAGTAATGTTGTAGTAATGACGCTCGTAAGAAAGACAGCAAACAGTAGGCCTTTGAGCGTGTCGTCCCGACACGAGGACACAATCACGTCCGACGAGGTCTCGCTGTTCTCAAATGTAAGAGGCACATTGAGTTAAGACCGATCAGTGCTTTTTACATTCTCGCTGTGTCATCTCGTCTGTTTCAGCTCCTGCGGGATCATCGGAGCAGCTCAGGAGCGTCTACAGAAGAGATGGACAACTTCCGAAACAGTAACCAAGAGAGACGTGAAGGTAAAACACAGTCGTGTTGTAGCAGCACATGCGCATCATTAAACGTCTGTCTATGTTATTATTTGTGTTTGCACTGTAAAAGAGTGATGCCCTTAGTTCCTTTTTAAGGCAGTGAAATGAGTTTAATTGGTCAGCCACTATTTTTACATGCACATTATAACCTGATTACTAAATTACAACATTAATCTAATTAAATTTGAACCTTTTACATGATTTTTTTGATATAAATTGGTGGATTTTGGACATTTATTCCAATATTTTCATGTTGATTTGCTTCATCAACACCACCACTCACACACTTACTTGATTTTTTAAAATTTGTGTTTGAAATAAGCCAATTAAATTGTTTATGTGACTTAGTTATTAACGTGCATGTAAATATAGTTACATATGTTAATAGCCTACTCAAGGCATTGTTCGTTGTGTCCTCACAGTTTCCATACAAGTGAATTATGTAGCTTAGATAATAACTATTAGAAAATGATCTATCCCAAAATATTCACTGAAAAAATGTATCAAAACTTCAAATATAATATTCACATTATCTAAAGACCATTGGCATTATTTCTATAAATACTCTGAGCATTGGAAAATACTGTCGTTCATGTACCCGTTCTATATCTGCCTATCAACAGTGCTGAGTCATGAGCAGCTGTAAACTAGTTCATATAACAGTCAGAGGTCATGTGCCATGGTGCTTTTATAAGTGCATGTTGTTTTCCCTTAAAATGTCCACTCACAGCCACATCGAGTGGCCTCATCTTTGCCTTCCTCCCACTGAGAACACCTCCAGCGCGTCCACAGCCACCGACAGTTCAAGTGTCTTGTACGTTATGTCTGAGTCTGACATAATGTTAGGATAGAGAGTTCGTCCTTGAAAAGAGTCTGCTGTCGTCTCAAGACTCGAACTCGCTGTCGCTGCTGACAGAGATGTCCGGTGTGGATGCTCCCGTTCCTCTGCGCTCGTTCTCCGTGCTACAGTCGCTGGCCTCTGGGCTGCCCAGGTGGCGAGGGGAGGTAGGCAACAAGTGTGGGTGATGGCGGCGCTCCTGGTGGGAGCCGTCGGGTGAGCTCTGAGAGGGCAGGAGGGAAGGATCCTGCTGCAGTCTGAGAGGAGGGAGAGATGATGATGAGACGACATTGGAGTCTGAAGGCCATTCGTACAACACAAACTGAACCTATAACTCGCATAAACAGCAAATTCTGAGCCTGATTTTCTTGCTATTTTCTCCCTTTTTATCCACAATCAACATGCTCATGAGTATTTTTGAGTATACCTGTTCTTTGCGGACGCAGCTCTGTCTCTTTGCCGACGGTTCTTGAACCAGTTGCCGACCTGCGTGGGCGTGAGTCCCGTCGCCTGGGCCAAGTGGCGTTTCCTGGATGGGTTGGGGTACGGGTCTTGGAGGTACCACTCTCTCAACAGACTGCGAGTCCGTTCCTGGAGAACAAAAAGTAACATATGAAACATTCAGGCTGATGCTTCATTACGTGATCTCCCGTTAACCTGTTAACTTTTGAGCAATAAAACTTGATTGTTCCCTAAAAAATTGACACACAGAACCTTGAGAAGACACCATATGGTGTTTTGACATCATCCTATTAAACCACAATAATCTCACCACTCTCGTATGATGTTCAGTATAATCGCATTAGACTGGATTAATAAAATAGATGATCACAATCTACATCAGAAGTATAACATAACAATGTACATCCAGTAAATGGGATCATGCTTAAGGGGCTTAATAGGCTGATAGTCCCTCCTGAGATTTATTAAAGATTAACTACACTTATGAACCATACTTCACCCTGCCACATGAGGGAGCTCACACACATAAACATACACCCAACAGGCAAGGCGCATGTCAGTGCTTTCAAACACTATTTAAACTTTAAATCTTGTAAACAGCTGTTTTTCTTCTGCCTAGTTTGCAGCTCAGTCCTCTCTCATACATGTTTTCTGACCAGGACACTCACACAGTGTTAAACAGGAGCAGACAAACTGATAATGCCTCCTAAAGTTGACAAAAGCATAATTTTTAGGGCATAAGTGTGGATGCCTCATGCTGCAGATTTGAACCTTCCTTTCAAATATGAACACTACATTAAAGCTCAGACTTGCAGGAGTCTAAATGACACGTGTGAATACTTCAGGATCTTTTTATATTCTTTTATTCGCTGTTACTTTGTGCAAGCTGCAAAAAACAGATTTCAACCTACAGGATCATTAAAGTTTAAGATAATCTTTAATCAGCTGCTCCCCTCAAATGAAATGTAACAAATAAGTGGTGTTATCATAACTTTAAGAGAGCAAATACAAAATTTTTGCTCCCTAATGAACTCATATGACAGAAAAATACAAATGTTTGAGTGTTTTTTTTAGATGTTTTGCACATCAGGTTATTAGTTTGTGACACCTTTAGTGGTTTCTAGCAGGAGAAGCATGAAAATTGATGGCTCAGACTCCTGCAGGTCTGAGCTTAAAGATTAGATTAAACTTTAATTAACCTGTTGGTTCAAGCTGCAAAGTGTTTGTGTAACAGCAAAGAAAATGATATAAAAATGAGTCTTTTGTCAACTTTAGGAGGCACAGTCAGTGTGTCTGACCGTACTTAACACCATGTGAGTATCCTGGTCGTGGCCACCATGCCTAAAATAGTTCAGTAGACTTCACGGCAGAAGGTAGAGGGATAACCAGGGCTCTGAACATTATCATCTTAAGAGCTCAAAGACCAGGCTGCAGGTTAAAAAGCACCAGAGAGCAGCTGATGACATGCATGTTATAATATGAAATATGATGGCCCAAACACACGTGTTCAGCATCATCCATGTGGGTTAAATTAAAGCACCACAACACGGTGTTTTACCTTAAAACAATGCGTCTTCTGCTCGCCGTCCCAGATGGTGCGGGGCAGGGGGAACTTCTTGCGGATGCGGTACTTCTCCACGGGGCCCAGCGGCCGCCCTCGGAGCCTCTCCGCCTCTCGGTAGTGCGCGTCCAGCCACAGGTCCTGAAGCTTGGCGTGCGACTCGCGCGTAAACCTGTGGCTCTGGAGGATCTGGTAAAGGGCGTCAAAGTTCCCACCGTGGAAGGCGACCAGCGCTCTGGCTCGCATCACGGACTCGTGTCGGTTGAGCGCCTCCCCGGCGGAGCCAGGGACGGCGGCGGGCAGGGACCAGAGGAACCTGCCGAGGCGCTCGATGTCCCCGGTCTCCTCCAAGTTCTCGCACACACGAGCCACTTGGTCCGGGGTGAACATCGGCAGTGGGAACATCTCTGCTTGTTGCTCCTCGGTGGAGAAGTTGGGAAATGTTCACAGGACAGCCGCGCGTAAAGCTCCAACTGATCCTGGTATTTGTGCGCAGAGGAGGAGGCGGCTGCAGGTTTCCAGAGTAGAGCCCAATAAAGAAAGAGGACAGGGAGTCAAACTGTATTTATAGCTAGATACAATTAGCATCTCTGTAGTTGTTTTGAGAAGGATTATACGTCCCGGCCATTAGCCTCTTAGTGGGGGGTAGTGTGTACAGAGGTGACTGGCTGATCAGCTTGTTTGGCTTAACCTGAGGATACATTGACTGCAGCCAGTAAACAAGTCAGGGTGGGTTATTTAATAGGTGGGATCTGGTGGAGATGGAGACTGTGAGAAGAGTATATGTGGAGTGAGATGTTGCAGCAGGAAAAACTCAATAAATCTGTCCATTTATACACGAGTGACAACTTTAAAAGTTACTCTAACACACATTTGGATGGCACAATTAAATCTGTATCATGTGCCTCGACATTTGGCCCAGAGGATATGTTGGGGCGCAAAGCTGTAGCGATCCCCGACCAGCTAATACCCATGTAATTAAAACAGACATGGTTGCACCTATAGGCGATCCTTCTCGACCTCTTGCCAGGCCAAGACATAATGAAAACGCCTCTAGACATCGATGTACTGACAGAGCAACTCCAGGACAAGGAATTAATGATCTGCTGCTTGGTTCAATCCTTCTGATCTCAGTAGCTCATTAATCAGCCTTAGGATAATTTTCTTATTAATCAGGTTAAGGATCCTGTAAGCATCTGTCAGCTATAATGCAAACATGTTACACTTCATTTGTTCATCAGAGCCTAGAGGGAAACCAGTGGACCAAAGCCTGGATGAAGAATGTTAAGTTAAACGGACAGTATCACCTAAAGCCTGCAGTAAATGGCTCTGATGGCAGACATAGATTAGTCCCTGGATTGAATATGAGGCTTTGCATAAAAGGTTGCAGTCAGGTGAAGGATCATCTGGTTTAAATTGAGGTGAATGGACTTAAAATCTGTCTGCAAATCTGTCTATGAGACCGCCAGACACTAAGCACTGATCTATGAACATCAGGAGTCCCAATTTGAAATTTTTAAATAATCCTTTCAACAAAAACAACATAAAAACTTAATATTTTAGTTCATAATATGCTTTAAAGGATATAATGAAATGAAAATTTCCTGCTGGACTATGTGAATCTGATAAAATATGTCCAATTATTTGTAAAATTTGGTATTAACATGTACATTTTATAATAAGTCTCAAGTCAGGAGTCATTGTTCTTCACACAGTAGTTGTTTATCATAAAATATTTGCTGTTTTTTAAATATTTACTGCAAAAACATATGAAGATCCTACATATGATAGATTTATAGCAATGAAATCTTTCAAATTTATTTTTTCGGGCTCATTAAGCAAATTTGAATCTTTCTCAATGTCGTAACTATGACTGAGCCTTTTCCCTCATCACCAATAAAGTCCGTTTTAGAAAGGTAACATGCTGCAAATAAGGAAATTGTGATTTATTTAGTTCTAAGTTGAAAGTTGAAAATCTGTATTTATTGTCTCAGTTTTGTGTAAACTTTGTGTAAAAGTTTTTTTTTCTAACAAACTGTAAAATTGATCACAGATTACAATACAAAATAGCATAACAATGTCAAAATAGCAGAACAAAACCCCCAAATATTCAATTTACAATTAAGACACAGAAGATTTAGATGGGGCAGGTAATGTTCATTTGTTAATGACGTGTTTTTATCATGTTTGAGCAGCTGAAATGATCAAAACTTCACCAGATAATTTACTTTAACCAATTAATCAATCATCAGAAGCGTTAATATTCAGTCAGTCAACTCGCCGACTAATCCTTTCTGCACCAGTCATGGAGGAAACTTCCCAAATCTGCTCCTGAGATGCTGTTAAGTGGAGTTGAGGGTATAGAAAGCGTATAGAGTTACTTTATAAGCAGTAGGCAATCATTTGATACGTGTTAGATCCAAATCTAGATTAAAATACCAGGTGGGATTGGTGGGGCTAATGGAAAGGGGGGTAGGTGTGACTGTGTGTGCACAGAAGGGGTGAAATGAGCTCAGTGAAGATCATGCTCACAGTTAATCTAACCCTTCCAAGTTTCAGACACTTTGCGCCACTGACCATCACACACACACACACACACACACACACACACACACACACTCACCTTCATTACAAGAAATCCCCCCGACCCAATCTGTTTAACACTTTGAGAGCAGACTGAACCAAAATCTGCTTAAGCTCTCCCAAGCCGTTAGAACGGGATGAATGATAAGATGGTGATGGGATGAACAGATGATGTATGTGTTTGGAGAAGGGTGGGGGGGTCGAGAAGGGTTAATTATACTGTGTATATTTGTAAAGTAGAAAATCTTGACCATCACCGATCACTCTGTTGTCACAGATATATGAAGAAATTCTTATCCTCAAGGCAAATATTGATAATTTATCCCCTCTTCAGTGATTAAATGTGTAAGTTTTATATGTGTGAGTTTAATATAAGTCCTAAATTAATTTTTGCTTATGCCGATTCAGGCTACACAATATTTTTGTCTGTCACTATGTTAGATTTAGGGCTCAGTGGTTCGATCCCTGGCTGCTCAGGTCTACATGTCGAAGTGTCCTAAATACTGAACCCCAACTTGCTAATGAAGGCTGCGCCATCGGTGTGTGAATGTGATTAGCTCCCAGCAGTTGGCAGGTTGCATGGCAGCCAATGCCGTCAGTTTGTGAATGTGATATGTTGTTTAAAAGTGCCTTGTAAGACTAGAAAGACTGTCCGATTACAAAATATTTGGCCAAGTGCAATATCTAAATCGCAGGATCTGTAGTTTCATGATAAATGTCACAATGTACCGTTATAAATGACGCATTGGGGTGCTACAGAGATACGCTGAACATGCTTGTTTGGTACAGAGTCCAGCAAAAATCATATCATGATCATTACCAGTCTGGCTAAAGTTTTGCACACCATTCAGCCCCAAATTAGGTGATTAGATAGAGTCATGACTTCTTACCATGACTTATCCGAGAGACATGGTGTACTACATGTTTGTCCTGATGAGTCAAAGCTTTCACGACTTCTTGTTAGTGACTCGTGAGTGTTTTCAATGCCACTGCACAGCAAGATTTGAACCCCACCTGAAGGCTGGGAGCATTTCTGTGTCGACTTTACATGTTTGCCGATGTTACCTCCTTCAAACAATCCAAACAGATGCATGGTAGTTCAACTGAAAAGACTAAATTGCTTGTAGATGTGAAGGTGTTTTTTTTTTTTCCTAATTCAGGTGTTGAACATGTCACACCAGACCTGAAGGCAAGACTTAGCTGACACCTTCCATTCAGGTGCTCTTCATCAAGGTCAAGTCATATTTCATTTTTACTACCAGGAAGAGGTGGACCAAATTTAAATATCTGTGGGAAACTTTGATGGTGCCCAAGTTAGCAGTATAAGTTGTAATGTTGAAAGTTCCAAACACGTTTGTACACAATATGGACGGAGATTGGTGTAGAAAAAAAACACGAAACGAGTACTAAAAATACTAAAAACACAGAGAGGAGCTGCTGTAACTGGCTGCCAACCATGCCGCGCCATGGCAACTTCCAATTATCATTATTACCAACATGTTTATAGGCCACCTGATGATCGGAAATGGTAAATAAAACATGTTTGTGTGATGGTTTCCCAACTTTAGGCTGCTAAGGGTGCAGTGAAGTACCCAGGAAGTTCTCAACCTGCTTTGAAGGACCATTTGACATTGGACAAGCCTTGTCGGCCCGTTGGCGTGACGTATCCTACCATTCATAGGATCCAATCCCTGAAATGGGACTCAGACTCACCTGTGATGTCCAACACAAGTAGGTTTTAACTTCCTATTAGTGATTCTGATCAGGGTAAACTACAAATTAATGTAAACTACACACCCTGCCTGGATGCTGGAACCCCACTTGGCATAATTAATTAGTGGCTTAAACAGGAGCCTCAAGCTTAAAAAATGACCTGTTGATTTTGCCATCAGGCAAACAGGGAGGGGGGCACGCATTTGTGTGTGTAGGTGTGTGTGTGTGTGTGTGTGTGTGTGTGGAATGGGTGGTATTACCATGCTGTATAAATCCACACCAAGCACAATTAACAAGCAATTGGGAGGAGAAGTAATTAGTATTATCTGCTTATCACCGTCAGCCCCTATTCTCAGGAAAATGGGTTAAAAAACACACAATGACACACACACACATACACACACACACTAATTCCCTCCAGGCAAATGTGTAAGGGCTAATTACAAGCTCATTTGCAACTCAATAGCAGTATCCTCTCAGACAGGTCTATCCCCCTGCCTGCGTCCTCCCCTCCCCTCGTCCCCAACACACTTTGTGTGAGCTTTACCTCTCAGCCCACGCTGAGGACACTCGCCAAACAAACGACAGAAAATACTTCCCCGTCCGCTGTGTGGTGACAGAGAGGTAGATCTCTTGATTCAATAGACACAGGTGATATAAAGTAAATGTGGGCTACATTTTCAGCAAACGGTGACGGGGGGGATTTAGTTTTAAACTCTAAAACCAGGAGGTTAAAATGAGATCTCCAGCCAAATTTGGTGGTTATATTTCAATATCCAAAAATTAGGAATATGAATTAAGGAAAAAGACAGACATCGTCAGACAAGTGCTTTCTGCCCAATAAATACTTTCAGACACTTTGTAATCTTATGGGAGTCCAAAGTGAGGCAATGCAAAAAAGAACTGTTTTTATTTGTAACTTTTAAATATAATTATACGTTTTGTCCAACTGTGATACCCAGAGCTGCATTTCACGATTTTAATAGATTTTTTTTATGTCTAAAATGTCAGAAAATATTGAGGAATGCCCATCACAAGTTGACATATTCAAATTCTTTGTTTTTTCCAACCAGCAGTCCAAATCAAAGAGATTTTCAGTTTTTTAATACCAAAGAAAACGAGAAAATATTCACTCGGAGAAGCTACAACCAGTGAATCTTTGGTGTTGTGATTTTAAAAATGACTAGGCCTAATGATCAGTCCTAAACTGTCCACTTATTGCAGCTCAGTCTTCCAAAACAGTGACACAGCCAGATCCTACGATAGCAATTATTGGCGTAGCAAACAGAAACAACAATAATCACTGGAACTAATCTCAAAGAAACAAAATGTGTCACTTTATTATCACAGAAACTGATTCTTCTCCACTGGAAGACTCCTCAGCCAAAGCATGAGTAGACTGTGTGTTATATTTGTGATATTTACATATTAAAAGAATAAAAAAGTAAATGTAAACAGTGAGAATAATGTTTTTCTTATGCAAGCTGCATTTTTGGTTTCCATCAAGGATTTATTTAAAAAATCTTCACATTTACATTTAAAGACAAATATATCATCTAATAATGACAAGCCCATTCAGGGGATCTATTTTCTTCCAAAGAGTATCAGGAATCCAGGAGGAGATTATTAAAAATCTGATCTTGTGTCGTATGACTTCACTTCCCTCTTGAAGTGCTGTGTCACTGTGACATTATACCATTTTCAGGGGAAACTCCTGAGTTTCCTTTTACGCTTCAAGGTGTGAAGTTAAAATGTTATCTGGAGATTAATTGAGTAATGAGATGTTCTTTCAAGGTATCATTAAGTGGTGGATTGTTATTCCACTGCAGACAGTATCATGTTCGCTGTTTGAGGGATCAGCTTACTGCAAGCTCATGGTTAGCTGGCAAACTCTAATTTAAGCCTTAAAAAAATAGCCCAGCAAATTACTGCTCGGACTGGATTATTCGTTTTCTTGCACGCTGGTTGTGGTCAGAGCTTTTTATAGTGAGAGCTGACTGTCTGACACAGTAGGTGATGTAACGGGCTGATGACCGTTATGAGACTCCCCGTTTAACCCCAAAACAGCCTGGAAACCTTTTGACTCATATTTGTTTGAATGAATCAGACGAGGGAAGTTCTAGAAATGTTTGACGCTGTTTTGTTGTCCTGTTATACGACTTTTTGTCTTCTTAAACTTCTTTTTTCTGCTTGTAAATTTAACCTCTAAGTAAAACAAAGATGTTCTGAAGTCGAGCTGAGGAACTGCTGCACATTATACTGGGTAAAAATGAATGGATTAGATAGATTTAAATAAATTTTGTAGGGTTCACTAGTCACCACCTCACTTAATGTGTCCTGTATGCGTTAAACTCAAACTTTATTTATTCATGTAACACCTTTCATGCAAACATGCCCAAAGTGCTTCACTCATAAAATGTTACAATAAATAAAAGCCAATAGGGAGAAAAAAGAAGTTTAAGAACAACTGCATAGAAACCAAGGACCAATTCGGTAAGACATAAGGGGGGATAAAAAGTATAAGAGAAGATGATCAAGACTTCCAATCTTGAAATAAAAGTGCTACCAGCAGTGTGAAAATTACTTTCACATGACTTCTTTTTAAACTGACTTTCTGACTTAAAACGGCACAACTAGACTAAACTTGCACATGCAGTTAAAAGTGGTAAAATACAAAAGATTTTAAACACTGCTCTGATAAAAAAGTCACAAGGCTTTATTTATAATAAGACATTTCCTTGAATATTGCCTAATATTAAATCCCTATATCAGGAAACCCCTCTGCTTCCCTCCATCAGCGTATGTAACAGGTGTTACTGGAGTTGTTTAGGAATCCTGAGGGATTTAAGGTGGGACTTATTCTTACCTAATACTATAATGCTCATTAATTCCTGCTTTGGTGACTTACGTCCCCCTGATCCTCTCTGGTTGGCTCGGCACAGCCCGGCCCATCCTCGGCCTGCTGACGCTGTCAGCGCCTTGACAGAAAGGCCGCTCAGCTGTCAGGTGGGAATCATCTGTCTTTTTAGAGGGAAAATGTAGGGGAAGGCGGGAACATGGGATTGTAAGATTGGGACACATGTCACGGATTTGTGCACGGATTTGGGGCATACTGTGTCTAAAACTATAGTTTCCTTTAGTTAAGGTGGGGGTAGAAATGATTTGCGTGAAATTCTCAACTGGAAATCCTGTGTTCAAACCTCATGATGGTTGCTCCATTGAAGCATGACACAGTTTATTCTGATTCACCTGTTTTGTGGCTCAACTAGCACTCTGATCTTCATTTTAACTGAATTAATATATTAAATTTAGCCTCACTTGAATGTCATTTGTACATTTTGGTTATGAGGAACTTAGACGAATAGGAGATAGTCATCGGCAAAAGGGCGAATAATTGGGCTTGCCTCTTTTCAAGACGTACTCTGGTTTGGGGGTCATGACTCAGTATGTTTTCAGTACAGCTGGCAAACAAAAGATTTAGCTTTTATTATGAAAGGCAAATATAAACAGTGTCTTGTGTTCCAAATAAGTGTCAGTACCGGTCTAAATCAATTACAAAACTATGCACACATGAAGAAACATAATAGCGTTATCAAAGCCGGTTGGTGACCTTTGTGTTAGGAAGGGGTGGTGTTAGGAGAGACACACATACTGTTATGGTGGTCCCCTTTGTATAATGTGTTTTAGAGGCTCATGTCTGAACACATCTGTCAACATGTGTCACCACTGAGATGCACTAACTAATGAGAGGATCATCTTTCACATGAACACATTGTAGTCAGGCAGTCAGATATCAGATACTTAACTGCACTTTGGCGGTACCTGGTAGAATAATAGTAAATTACTTTTTTATTTATTGGGTATTATCCGAAACAAATTAAAGCACAGTTTCTCACACTTAAATAAAAATCTGACCTACATTTTATGAGTTCAGAAACAGATTTATTGCCAAGTCGGTTTTTACATACAAGGATGTTGTCTTGTTGTTTTGGTGCATAACAAACATGAAGTAAAAATCAAGAAGATATAAATATGTACAATACGTTTCTAGAATGAAAAGAGCTGTACAGTTTTGTGCAGGAATGTGCAATAATAAAATAAATGATAATAAGATAAAAATATAAAGAGATGACCACATAAGAGATGATCACAAAAAGACAAATCTGTAAAAATTAGTTTTAAGTGATTTAGAAGTTTAACTGAATCAGCAAGCCTTATAGAGAAGCCGCGGTCACTTCTAGTTTTGAGCCTCAACGTTGGAATAACCCATTCAAGTATCTATGGCTGCAAACTGGCTCGTATGGGGTTAACATACAGGCAATATAGTTTGGGGCCAGATCCAGACTGGCTTTAGAAGTGATCAGTAAAATCAATCCTAAAATGCACAGGGAGCCCATGGAGGGCAGCTAAAATCAGGGTGATATGGTCTATTAAAAATGGCTAGAAAGATTAGGTCAGCTTGCATGCTGGTATCATTAATATTTAGCTATTCTCCCATTAAATTTGGTAGCACCAACTGTGGTTCAACAGCTAGTTTTAGCTGCACTGGTAAAGATGTTATACAAACTCTAATGTCATGACTACAAAAAAAGTAGTGAAAACAACCCTCACTAGTAGCTCATATTGATTTTGTCATGTTGTTTTGTGAAGTAAAGCGCGACTAAAATTTAATCCATCATATAAATCCCACTTAATCTCCTGATTCCTGCTGCTATATTAAGTATATTAACTTGGGTTAAGTGTTCAGCCTTGTTTACTGCTATCAGATGTTTCTTTTTAGTAAAATCAGTTGACTTTTTTAATCAGCATAGGGAGTAATTAAATCCATATTTGATTTGTTCTCTATGGCGGCAGCAGCGTGATAATATCACTGAAATCCTTCAGGTAATCTTTGAGGCGCTTGTTGGCATACACCCAGTTTGTGTTGTGTAAACAGTAGAGTAATTGTATCATAGCATCCATCATCTGCTACTGAATGACTGTGATAAATGAGCCTTGCATTAGTGCATCGATCGCAGCAGAATTAACTGTAGTGTAAATGTGTGCGTGAGCGGTCGAGAACATATGTTTAAGCGCTTCGCTTTGTGGGTGAATTTCCCCATAGCACAGCGTGACACACTTTAAATGTGAGCATTTTTAATGATTACTCACCTTTATGTGTTTATTTATTACGTCTTATGGGTGTTTTCCCGCTGGGTTCACGTGACAGCGGAGGCGGGAGGATGGAGGCGTTGGTGAGAAGGATTACCTATATCTGTTAGGCCTCCTTTTCTTTCCCCGAGGCCGTGTCACGTCTCATTACTTCTGTCCTCCAACCCGGATAGTCTGGCTTTAATCGGGATACATTTAAAATGCGGGCAGCCTGGGCGTCCAAGAACACCAGGTTTAGAGGCCAACTGATATGCGTGCCCTTTGCTTGAGAGGCTTTTTTTATCAGTAAGCAGACAGGTAAACTTCTCCCAAAGCTGGCATTGATGGCAGTTAAGCCCTCACTTGTTTAAGTGAAACGGATGGATGCATCTCGTAGATAGAGAGACGTGCTCAGTGTGTGGTTACAATCTGTTGTGGTGATTGTCTCATCGAAAAAGGCCGACCCCAGCTGACAGTCAGGCATGTAATTAACGTGTAACATTACACACATCACGTGTAGGACGAAGGGTGAGCGTTTGATAAATCCAGGAAATTATCTGCAGATTAATCGATATTGAAAATAAACTTTACTTGCAGCTCTTAACTGGGACTTCTACTCAGAGTTTCAATAAAATAAGACACATCTTATACTTTAACAGTGATTTTTATATAATATAACATAAGAATAACAGAGAAGATGACGCTTTTATCTCGCAACTTTATTAGTCGATGACTGACAATTTAATCAATTCAGAATCAGAATCAGAAAAAGCTTTATTGCCAAGTACTATTTTACACATACAAGGAATTTGTTCTGGTGTCGTTGGTGCATATCAAACATTCTCTAAATATAAACAAATAAAAATGAAAAATATAACAATATAAATATATATACACAGTATGTTTTAAAAGTAAAAAGAGCGGTACGGCTGTGCAGTTATTGCAATTATTAAACAGGCAAAGATTCAGTTTAATTCTTGTCAAATGTGACTATTTCTTAACACTTAAAACATATTTTATCTACTTTTTGTAGCAGAAGGTTACAGAACAATGTGTAAGAACGATAATTTGCTATTTTCTAGTGGTGTTGAGATAAACATATCCACAGTGATCCTTTTTACAATTTATCTGTGCAGCACAGTGTCAGATCCTCAGTGTTATGATAGAGTAGTTTGTGTGGGCATTTTAAAGTGTTTTCTGACATGAAAATAATTGTTAAGTTACATCTCTGAATGTTTTATAACCTCGACAACGTGTCCAAACACCGGACCTCAGTCAAGTAGTGATTCTGACAAAATTCACCATTAGTTTCAACCTGCAAATGTTGATTTTTAACTACATATTATCGTCTAAATTCTCTTACATACGTCTCTAATGTTGCAAATACACCTCTTTTGTAATTGTAATCTATGTCTCAGTCAGTCTCCTGACATAATATATTCCAAATCCCCTTTGAGACACTTCAGTTAACAAATCATTTATTCAATAACTGTAAAGAACTCTTAAAGCATTTGGCCTAATCACTTGCAAATCCTTCCAGTCAAGCGGCTCATTAGAAGAAATCATTGTTAAGCTGAGTGGCATAAACATCCTCTATAGACCTTTTCTCCTCAAACTGCTGTTAAACATGCTACAAGGGACAAACAACCAATTCATTTGTGCCCACGTTTTTTTTTGTTGTGTGAATTCCTTTCATCAGTATGGGTCATTGACTCCTTCATTTCTCACCCATTCACTGACCCAGAAGGGTCTGTATGTCTACAGCGCCTGCCTGTATTTTGACCCCTTGCTCTCGTTCGCCCTCACCCTTTTTCCTCCCCTTCCCTTCACTCGAGGAAACCCCCCACCGCCTGCTCATCTCGCCCTCCAGCTGGTTCCCCCTCCACCGTCCAGAAGCCGCGGAGAAGCTCTCCTGGCTCTTAGCAGGGCGGCTAATCTAGATGGCGGGAGGCCTCCCTCCTGCTAGCGTACAACAAGAGAGCGCAGCCCTAATTGCTTATGTCGTAAAGCTCTCTGACCCAGATAAGCCTCCACTCCCCAAAGCTGTCGATATAAACCCCACTTTACCTCACCAAACCTGCCTCTCCTGATCCACACAAGCCGCCCCCTCCCTCTTGACATTTCTGCACCTTCTGCCACGTTATTAACACCCAGGTCAAAGGGAGAAGAAGAAAATGAACACCACGAGGAGACGAAACATGACGTCTTTGTAGAGTAGTAATTTTCTTGTCAGGTGTGGAGATGCACGTTGAAAGACAACAACTACTTTTAAGTATTTTTAGTTTATGTATTTTTAAATAAAGTCTGCATGTAGATCAGGACTTGCTTTTATAAGTTTGAGCAGAAGAAGGCGTGATAAACTGAGCAGAAAGAAAAGTGTCAGATGATGATAATTAGTCGTCCCCAATGAAAGCTGATCCAAAGCCAAAGCACACAAAGTTGCGTGCCGCTAGCTCTCGCGTGCCTGCTTCATTATCGAGCTTTGTAACGAAGGCTTAACCACAAAATGCCACGGCGTTTCGGACAGCCGAACACCGAATGTCACACGTGCTCCACTTCGCTAACAGATGGCCGACTCACCGATCAACACTTCAAGCTACACAAACTGTTCTTTCTTTGTTTCTCAGACCATTCAATAGGATGCAACGAAAACCTTGGATACTCTACTCGATGTAGCTGTTTGTAACTCGGCCCATTTCAAACTGGAAACTACTTAAAGTCCCCTTTAAAACTTAATTACTAAATAGGAGCTTTTAATTGGATGCTGGCCTGACTCACCTTGTAATCACCCATCACATGCTATAGGTGCAAGGATGCCTTTAAACCCCCCATCTTAAGCCATGTTACACCACAGGTTAATGTCAACTGTGTCAAGTGCTTGGTGAACGATACTCCTACTGATATCTCCTTTCCACAGTTTAAACTCAAATGCATGAAATCTCAAATATTTCTTTTTATTAGGAACACGTTTCTTTGCTCGTCCTGCCTTCAGCTTCTTCGCCTCCTATTTAAGTGATACTTTGGAAACACCGTAGACATTACTTGTCATTACAAATCCCTCTGGTGAAGTTAATTGATTGGATTTCTGCATTTCCAAGTACCCACAGAGCCCAAAGACAGAGGATGTTGTTCCATAGTAGAAATACAATGAGTGACAGTTATGAATCAAATAAAAGTCCTCCGGTAGGTTTAATAGAAATTCCAACAATACAAATCAGGCATTATAGTTTCTGAACACAAACGAAATAATAAATTTAAAAAAAAAAGCTTTTTCAAGTAAAGAAAAGACACATGAGAAAACAAAAGCACCACACCACGTCATCACACAAAGGTAATCGATTGAAACTACCGAATATAAGTGATTGTATAGTGGTTTCTAAAACAAAAACACAATTTCGTGCTACAGTTTTCCTGCTTGGGGTCGTTAAAAAAAAAGATAATTCAACCTATTCCAGTTAACGGAAAACCTTTTTTTTTTTTTTTTACAATAAATATATCATAAAACACAACAAGTGAGGAAGGGAAACTTATTTAAATCTGTCCAAAAATCAACAATTACATAACAACTTAACACTTAAAACATATTCTGTATACTTTCACTAAACAGACATGAGAAGAGTGGTAGTCAAGGTTGAACACTCTATGTACTGTATGTACCAGAAGGCTACAGAGATCAGTAATTTGCTATTTTCTAGTGGTGTTGAGATAAACATATCCTTTTTACAGTTTATCTGTGCAGCGTTTTATCAACTCTACTCCCAACGACCAGTGTCAGATCCTCAGTGTTTATGATACAGTAGTTCTCCACAGTCTTGCTGAAATTGTAGTGTCGTACAATGTTCTACGTACAGTTTCCCAGTGCTTATGTAGTGCTAATGACTTGTGAGTAATCTCTTCAGACAGTTCAAACAATTTGTGGCGCAGACTAAATTCACATCTCCCCGTGGGCCCGACAGCACTGGTGACTGGTGTTGTGTAATCCTTGTGTTCAATTCAGACTGAAACACTCAAGTGCCTGTTGCCATCTGGTGGTTGGAGCCCGTCATTGTGTTGGCACAACATTCGAAAAGGACTCCAGAGTCCTGTAACCAGACTAGACTTTTGTGGACCACCTGCCACAACTTTCAGTTCTCTATCTACGTATACGGACAACTTGTCATCATACAGCCAATCATATAGTTTCATTTTAAACCTTATTTGCACAAAGCCGTTACGTCATTGTTCTATCTCTGGGATAGAAAGACGATGACTGAAAGGTGAACTTCAAAGAGCCTTGAGAACCTTGTCTAGCATTCAGACAAGATCAGGCGCTGCTGCAAATCGCCGCCGGGTTTATTGGCGGTTTGTGGGTGCTGCTGGGGGTGTGTCTATTTGTGCTGAATGTAACCACTGTGAAACAATCAGGAAATAAATGTTTATTTCGCAGATTAACCGGCTTTATAGATGTTTTTCCAAAAGTTGGATCCAGCTCAACTTCTCCACTGCAGATCGCTGCGGGGGTTTTTTTGGCGGACATCCCTGCAACCCCCAACCTGCATATTCGCAGCAGTGCCGGATTCTGCCTGAACGTACCTTTAAACTTCATGTTACAGTGAAAGTTTTGTCTCTGAGTAGATATGTAGTGAGATATGTAGGTCTTTCAGTCATGTTCTTGCTTCTATTTTTGTATCCGGACAAGCTCAAAAAGTACCTTATATGCTTTAACGTTTAACGTCAATCAAATGCCATCTAGGTTTCTAGATTTGCATTTGATTAGAAAAAAACCCCAGTAATCTCATGAGTCACTTGCCAGTTTTCTAAAATTGAATGATCATTTCTTCCTTTCAGCTTCAACTTAGCAGAGGGCCCTCAGAAATCCCCAGAGAACATTCCCCTGCTGTTCATTTTCAGAGAGTCTTGAAATAAAACCCAATTTGGATTAGATTAAACTGTTCCATCATCACAAGAAATCACAATAAAAACTAGGACATTTTGGGCAAGGAGAGCATGACTAGATAGATAGAATAAGAAGAATGCATGTCCATCATCTCAGCAGAAGGCTGACTTCATTACGCGGGATGTAAAGTCCTCATCTTGTTTCAGCATCGTCGGTTGGAGGATGGATATTTGGTTTTCAGGCCCTCTTTGAAGCTGCGAAACAAAACCCGGTTGCGTTTGTTCTCTTCGTCCTTCTTGGCGTGAAACTCACCCTGGATCTTGAAGCCCCGGTGCACTACGAAGGCTGAGCTCAGCACCGAAAACCTGTATCCGGCCACATGGAGCTCGCAGGTCTGAAAAGAGGAATCAGAAGGACAGGGTGAGGAGGCAGACATGGAAAGTGGGAAGTGATGAGGGGGAAAAAGGTGAGACAGATTGTGCAAGGGGGCAGAAGAGGTGAGAAGAAAGGCGACAGCAAGAAAGACAGATGGGAAACGAGGAGGAAGAGATGAAATGTGTTGAAGAAATATGGCATGAGGAAGACGGGTTGAAGGAAGGGGCAAGGAGATATAGTGAATAAGGTATAAAATGGATGAGGTAAGAGGTGGTGAGGGAAGAGGAGATTGACCAGGGAGGAGAGAGGAATGAGGAAGTGCATTCAAGAAGGCAACGAAGGGGAGAAGACACCAAGAGGTCAAAAATGGACCAACAGAGGCCGACAAACTCGACTTTTAGTCCTCCAAAAACACTGCTGGATGTCATCTTACACACCCTGTAACTCAATACTGTCCTTAAATAGACCTTCCCTGCTTGTTTTATTTTGGACTCCACACTCTTATTTTGCAACAGAGGCCTTCTGTCACATAACGTGAACTCTTAATGAGATAACCCTGATGATATAATCGGGTTCATTATGTCAGACTTCAGAGCTCCTTGTGTAAAGTTAACTGACCTTCATGTGTAAAATTAGAGTAGTGCCCCATTAATCCAGCCATTTTTAAAGCAAACATACCAAGAATTCACTGGTTGCAGCTTCTCAGTGTGAATATCTGTCAGGTTATTACGGTGAACCCCTACCTGGCACGTCTCCGTCACAGCACTGTTTTGGTCGATTCTCCACTCAACTTCAAACCCCACCACGAGCGTTTGAGACTTTAACTTGCTCAGATTTTGTCATTTTTCTTTGGTTTATATGCCTCTAAATATGTAAATATGCTATGTAATTAAATTGTTTTCCTTTTGACTGCTTTTACGTTTTTAGAAGCTTGCACAGGGTGTTTTATTTACCCCGTGCAGACTGACGTGGGCTTCTCGGACACTTCTGAAATGGATCACGACAGTTCTGATTTGGGTTTGAAACACTGACTAGAACGGCCACGATTAGCTTCAACTGTTGCCGGCGCACACAAAATGCAACGCATTCATGCCTGGTGGAATATGGACCTTAGCCTCTAATGATAACACACTGAATATCTTGATTTTTGGACTGCTGAAGAACTTTTAAGTCAACTTTGACATGGTAGACCAAATTATTCATCAATCGGCTGGACTGACTGATTGACTTTTGTCAAACTATTTGCAAATAAACTCTGTATTGGATTACATTGGGACAGTCCTGTCAAGTACAATGTTCTTACCAGAGTAAAAATATACTCAAATTTCTTGAAGTACAAGGCTAGTAAAACCTTCCTTACTGTCAGAAAGACGGACAAATGTGTTGTTGGTTCTGGTCTTTTTCATGGGGCATGTATGATCTCAACCTTCTTCCAAACTATATACTGGTTCCGACATTGGGGAAAGGGTCTTTCACACATAAATGTTCAAATTGTACAAACCTGGCTGATCCGATTGAAGCCATACTGCTTGAAGTTCTCATCATAGAGGGGCACAGTGTGGGGCCCGATGTAGAAAGGCTCCCAGGGGTCCACCCAGGTGAGCGTGTAGGCGACTTCCAGGGTTCCTGTCTCTCTAGCGTGGCTGTTGACCCATTGGGAGTAGTTGGTGGGGGCTTGACAGCGAGGACACAGCTCTTCATAAAACGGCCGGACCTCACCTACCTGGTAGAGCTGCACCAGCTCCGACTTGGTGGCGGGCATCTTCCTGGCGTGGCGGATCTCGAAGGCGGGCAAGACGAATACCTCATCGCTCGCTGGTTCCCGCTTCATGATCATAGCCAGGAACTGCTGGTGCAGGTCAGCGCTTGGCATCATGTCGATGTCGATGACCAGGATGTAGGAGGACTCGGTGCCACCTCTGGCCACATTACGAAGGAGGTTATTGGGGTAGGAGATGTTTCCACTGATGGCGTAGTTCTTGTATTGATCCCTGTGGGTCTCCAGTCTGGAGAACACGGAGGCACAGTCCTCAAGCCCTGCAAAGTGCTCACGGTCCTGCTCGGGGAAGCTCGCCATCTCACCTGAGAGACAAACCAAGTGAAAGTCCACCAGGGCTTGAATCTGAGGGCAGAAGAAGCTGAGCGCGTACACGAGAGCCGTCGCAAACTTGACATCTTGCCCGTGTGCGAATATCGCCACGGAGAGCGGGTTGTGCCACCTTTCCAGAAGAGACTCCAGGTGATGGAGGTTGTTGATGGTTGTGTGTGTGGCTAAAGCCAGGACATTAGAGCTGGGGTCAGATCCTGGTTTCTGGTTTGTGGTGAGGTCACTTTTGATCAAGTTCTTGTACACCCTGTACTGACCGCTGTTGTCAAAGATCCCACCGGTGGACAGGGAGTACCTCAGACGCTCCTTCCTCGAGTTCTTCTCAGGGTGCCCATTCTTCTTACCTCCAGAGCCTCCAAAGAGCTCAGAGTACCGGTACCGCTGCTGCTTACCGTGAAACTTGGACAAGAAGGACAGGTATATGAGCTGCAGGAGCGCCACTATGAGCAGAGCACTCAGCACCACTTTGAAGGCGGAACATTTCTTGGAGAGATGCATAACAGAGAGACTGCAAACTGGCAAATCACTGCACACAAAGCAAAGGTCCAAAAAACACACCGGAGCTATATCTGCTGTCCAAGCGTCCCAGCTAACATTGCTATCACAGTGCTAACAACACTGCCAGCCTATACGGCTGGAAATAGCACGAACACCTGACTGCACATGGTGCTGGTTCGTGCTAACGCTTCACCGGGTTGCCACACGGTCCCTCGACAACACGAATTAAACGACAGACACCGTTATCTCCATCAAAACACCGTTGTTACCAGCCTGCTGCTGCTGCTGCTGCTGCTGCTACGGCGGCGCACGTCTGTGCGTAATAACCGTAATGACTGGAGTAAAGGCGCAACCGAATTAGCACTATACTATACTATGCTATACAAACTGGTGTTAAAACGGTCACCGGTGATAATAAAGGACGATTGCCGCCATTACAACGGCAGTTTACGTGAGAACAAGCGTGTTTAAACCAAATAAGATAACCGTTAACATCAATAAACAATGACTGATATAGTCGTCTATAAAAACGTATTTACTGTAATAGAGGTCCATGAGACGAGGTGGCCGAGTGGTTAAGGCGATGGACTGCTAATCCATTGTGCTCTGCACGCGTGGGTTCGAATCCCATCCTCGTCGGAAATCACTTTTCGTTTTTATTTTATATTTAGTGTATTATAGAGTGTAACGTTTATTTATATACATTTGTGGGATGTTATTTTATTGAGTAAATACATGCAGCAACCTCACTGGCTGTGAAGTGAAGTCAATGCTGAACTGTAGTTCCTCAAACGTCCACTTGAGGCTGGCTCCAGAAGTGAGTCAGTCTCCATAAGTCCCCATGTTAAAATGTCCAACTTCACAGCAGAAATAAACATGTTTACAGCCTGGTACAACAAACAGTTTTGGTCTCTATAGCTAATTCAATAGTTCATGACAACTGTACTGAGGGTGAATTTTTATAGAACTCACCTGTTTGTATTAACAGTGTGGATCCTTTGATTGACAGGTGGGTGCCATTATAGATGCTTGTTTGAGCAACCAGGCGTCATTCAGCTCGCCCCAGGTCCACAGATGATCCACGTCTTTGCCAATTTTTAGATTAGCCAGGCAGATGGTGCCATGATGGTGGCAGCTAGAGCCACCACACTCCGAGCTTCAAAACGTCTTCAGAAACCTAAAGGTGACGTTACATATATGCTGTCCATTCTTTATACTGTCAGTGGTTAAATACCAATATATGTTATATAATTTAATCCACCATGTAGACAGATAACTCTGGAAGGAAGAAATATGGACATCAGCCAACCTCAAACTGATTGAACTACATTGTTTTGCAATCATCTACCACACACTTACATTCAATGTTTAACTTAATGAAAAAGGTTCCAGAGGTGATGTTCCAGGTTGTGGATTAAAGACAGACCAGACAAAAAAATAAAAGCACAACTGTGACATTCTTTAATTCATGACAATCAACAAAAACAAAGACAATCAACAGGTCCTCAGCTGCATTTTCTTCAACACTCACAGGTGAAGCGTGTGCTTACAGATGAGAAAGAATACGACACGTTTTATTGTGTTTTCAGTGACAGGGCTTTATTATTAAGGTGTGGTGGTAGCAACGACTTCTTTCCACATCACAGGACTCGCTTTAGTAACAACTGAACACAAACTCACTGTGTGGAGACGACATGAATTAAATGTTTCACAGAGGGAGGTTGATGAAAGCCACAGATTCATTGTACGATCTCTTGTTCATGCTCATAAACACGTTGTTGAAATGCTTTCCAGGACCTGTGCTGCCTTGGCAAGGGTGACAAAGCTCAACTTACTTTAGGGCGCTATGGAATCAGCTTTTATTTTCCCCAATTTTTAAGTTGTCAGTCCAAAATCTGAAGTTTACAAACGCAAACCGTGTGCACTTATGTCTTGTATGTTTCTTCAAATCTTCAATAATCTGAGACAGTGAAATCATATTTACTCGCTCGTGTGTAAATGAGAGTAAGACTGAAACAAGTACTTGAATTTAGATGTTTAATTTATGCCACAGTATTCCAGAAATACAAAAAAAGGTCAGCTTCAGTGAAAGGCAAATGCAAGACAAACACCTAATCTTTACACGTACAGAAGCAGAGAACTACTGCGTACTATGTGTCGACGAACTTCAATACCAAGTGCATTATGGTTAGCAGAAATTTCATCTAACGTCAAAACTAAACCTGTGAACAGTTCAACCTTTAAACCTAGATTTTGGGACTCCAACCGTGTTTTTCAGTACTGCAGAAATCATAAGGCCCTACTGTCGCACTCTATTATTACAAACTATGACACTAAAACGCCAGCTCCGGTTTTAGACCCGCCTCCTTCGCTGTCCCTGGAGGACGCTGCCGACTGGCCTTGTGCATCTCCTTCACCCTCTCCCACCAACCGGATGTTGTAGCGTTCCCTGTACTCTGTGAGCTCCCGTCCTTTCGACTGCATTTGTGTGTTGATGGACTCGATTATTTTGGAGATCTGCAGGAGGAAAAAGAAGAGAGTGAGACCTAAAATAGATATTTATAATAGCCTCAGTTACCTTTAAAATACAATTTCAACTATGCAACACCATGGCTCTTTATATTTTTTCATCCATTCAGTAGTCCATCACCTGTTCTTTGTTGGTTTCCAAGGCTGGTAGAACTTCTTTTACCGTCCTCTCCACCAACACTCCTCCTACTAGACGATAGCATTTCCTCGACGGGTCCACGTCCTTCAGGGTGTCAATTACTAAGCTGGAAGTGAAAAACCAAAAAAGAATCAATCAAGACACCTAAAAGCATCTAAAAGCACTCAGCTGGTCAGTTTTCTGGTCTGGTAACTGAAACATGTTGTGTTTGCTGTAACTGTGACTCAGGATATATATATATATATATATATATATATATACAGTACAGACCAAAAGTTTGGACACACTTTCTGATTTAAGAGAATGGGAAAGTGTGTCCAAACTTTTGGTCTGTACTGTACGTGTGTGTTTCAAGGTAGTGAAGAGCGTCTGCTACCAACCTGTGCTCGTTGATCTCCATCTCCAACTCTGCGGCTTTAGAAGCCATACTGCGCTGTTCCTGACGCATCCTTTGAAATGTTGCCACCACCTGCCACACAAAAGTACACCGTCAGCAGTAATACACACACACACACACACACCTGAGTCAGGTGAGTTAATCTTCAACTGAGTAAAATACATCTGATTGTTACAGAAGTGCTTGCTGCTTTAATTATTATTAATTTATACAAACAAAATGTAACACAAAGTGCTTCACACAATAACCCCCCCCAAGTGCTATCTCATCATCTTGCAGTGAGCAAACATTGGAGGCAAGTTAAATATAAATAATAATAATGTAAATAATAAAAGATAATTAAATATTAAAACATATAAATAGATAGATGAAATAGAATTAAAGTAAAAAAAAACATAATAAAATAGATAAAGGTTCAAAACAGGTTAAGATGTATAAATAGACTATGACGAGTACTTTTAATTTTAATACTTTCAATTGATTAGTTGGTTGACAGAAGATTAATCAGAAACAATTTTGATATTTTATTTCTTACTTTTTAAAAAAAAAATCATATTATTGTTATTGTTATATTACATCATCATAAATACTAAATATTCAGCAGTTCCAGCTGTTTAAATGTTGGTGTTTACTGCTTTTCTCTACTTTATGTCACTGTAAATGTAATATATTTGGATTACTGACTGCTTATCAGACAAAACTAGATATCTGAATGTGTCATTCTCAGTATTTTCAGTATTTTCTGACATTTTACAGACTGAAAACTAACTGATTAATTCATAAAATCATCAGCAGACTAATTAAAAATGTAAATACTCGACAGTTAGGGCCTGACTTTTACTATATTTAGCTGGTAATGGTTTTGCACTTTAATACTTAGTGGTATTATTACTTTTGCTTAATAAAACATGAATACTTTAAAGTGTTGGTGTAGCTGGAGGTTGGTTAAAGAGGACCTGGTTGGTGTTCAGTGATAAAAATAGCTTCTCCCACTGTCTTTGACTGGGCAGCCTCCATCCCATTAAAGGCGTATGCTAATTTAAGCTCATTTAAATCCACCTACACCTTATTAAACTGTTAATTAGAGGCATAAACCTGCTGTAATTATTCATAAACATAAATAATATCACGCCTGGCTTCATGTTGGCTCTCGTGTTCAGAGAGAAAGCAGCAGGATGATGGCGATAGGGGAAGCTAACGGTTAGCATGTGGCTAGCTGGGAGTCAGATCAGCGGCTTTAGCTTCACCTGACACGACCGAGCCACAACAACACACAGCGTACCGACTAAAGCGAGCCGAGCCTGAGGTGACGGTACCTGTTCGGCTGACGGGCCGGACTGTTTCCCGCCGGAGGTGTTGGTGCTGGATTTGCTACCCGTGCTGCTACTGTTGGCTGCCATCTTGGTAAGGGTGTTGCTGAGAAGGACCCCGGGAAGGAGGATGTGAAGAAGAGGTGGTTCATGTGAAAGCCTGTGCGGGAAATGCAGTCCAGTTTAGAAGGAAGACAGTGGATATTGTACTGTTTTTATTTATTTATTTATTTTACAATACACAGTAGGACAAAGACAATCGACAGACACAAACAGGACATGATGAATGATTAAATAGATACAACATGAGGTCAAGCTGGTGGTTGAGTATGTAGGAAACAGAGGGGAAAATAGATAATAATGTCCTACTTGTGAATAATTAGGGTAACTGTGGGGAGATGTAATTAGATTAAACAACCATTGATAGACTCACAATTACAGGGGGGCAGGTCCCAGGTCGGGCCACTAGCAGGGCAGATCTAAGGCACAGAGGTGCAATAGTGGAGCAGGGATCCCCATGCCATGACCTGAGGTGCAGAACCAACCACAGCAGTAATCTGTATTTTTATTTATTTATTTTTCTTCCTCCTCATATGCTGTGAAGGTTGATGTGCTGGTGAGTAGTCCCCAGACCTTCATCCTGCAACTGTCCACATTTCCTTTGGTTAGGGTTTTGATATTGTGGGTTGTGGGTCTGGAGAACATCCGCACCCCACCACCACCCCACACTTAGGGACAAAGGTTCTGAAATGGGTTCTGAATTTATCAGCAACTTGTGGCACCCAGAAAAAAAACAGCTAAACAAGTACCATAAATCCCCTGAAATTGGTATTTTACTCAAAGATATACAGATTTGATCATTACAACACACATTGTTTTGACCTGATTGTTCATAGAAACCTATGAGTTATTTTTGTAAGCTCAGATGACGAAGCATATGCAGCCATAAATATGCAGGCTTTGTGTAAAATGAGTTGAATCAGCACTTCTCTCTGCTGTCGTCCAGAAAATCTGATTATATAACAAGACAGGGTTCATGCAGTACACCCAAACCTTTCAGCAGAGCCACAGACTGTTACATTTCTTCTTTGTAACTATATATGTATATATTTTATAGACAGAAACAGCAATCCTCACTCATCACTCTGCACTAAGACCAATACTCTCCAGCAGGTGGAGACGCTGTGACTTAATGCTGCTTTCTAGCCTCTGATAAAGAACAGAGAAGAAGACAGAAGCTCGGCTGATCCTTCCTGCTGTACAGTGACTGAATCACTGAATCAAACTGTTCTCCTAACATGGACTGACCAGGGAAGGTGACACACTGTCTGGGTTACTTGGACCAATGTTTACAGTCAGGTGTGTTTTGGGAACATCAACAAAGTGTTTGGCCTCTCTGCCGGCTTGGAGACAGCAGATCAAGCTGCAAAGCAGGTTTGTTTATGATTCTAACAAAAGCATAAGTTGTTTTTATATCTACCAGCTAGCAACCAATGACAAAGACTACAATATTGTATAGAAGATATATTATAGTAATATCACCATGGGTGCAAAGCTGCACAGTATTGTGCAATAAATGTATAACAGAATACCTAGTGCAGTTAATAATAAACCAAGGTTGATCTGAGTTCTTTGCCTGGCATGCAGCTTCTGTCCACCGGACACAACAACAACCTCTTCTCCGTGCAGGATGTCGACTTTACCTCGCCCGGTGGCTGCGGTGTGTCAGGTGACAGCCACCCCGGACAAAGAGGCCAACTTCTCTGCCTGCAAACATCTGGTGGAGGAAGCCAAGGAGAAAGGAGCCAGCATGGTCTTCCTGCCCGAGGGCTTCGACTACATCGGATCCAGTCGGGAGGAGACGCTGTCGCTGTCCGAGAGCCTGACGGGAGACACGATCTCACTATACACTCAGTTGGCCAGGTAGATAAACGATGACATAGGCACCACTTTCTGGCTTTCATAGAGGTGTTTTATATATTTTACAGCTCACATAGAATCAAGTGACAGTTGAAGTGGAGGATAGATTCATCATGTCCAGTTGTTGGTAGTGTTGGAGAGGAGGCACTCTCTGAAGAGCTGGAGGTCTTCAGGAGGTTTTTGAAGGTAGAGAGGGATGCCCCTTCCCAATGGGGAACAACAGGCGAGAAAAGTCTGGATTGCCCTGAATGTACGGGTGGCAGAGCCAGGCATCGTTCATTGGCAAAGCGCAACTGCTTGCTGAGTAGCAGGGTAACATGTGCCCTTTTGGGTTGATTGAAGACCAGATGCGCCTCCATGTTTTGAAAGGGTTTCACCGTGCAGGCTGGGAGGCCCGTCAGGAGGCTTTACAGTAGGTAGAAGTAGAAGTAGTTCTGTGAACAGGGTCAGCAGAAAAACATGTTTTAGCCACATAAAAAGACTCACTATCTGTTTGAGTGTACACTATAGTGAGCATATTCTCCCCACTTTAATTTGCTGTCAGACAGCTCTTTCCTTTGGCACTACATTGTCTCAACTGTAGTTAGGATACTTAAATACTGCTATACCTGAAGCCCAACTTTGCTACCAAATATACTCACTACAGTGTACACTTGGGTGGGCATAAGTACATCATACAACCTGAACTATCCCTTTAAATTAAACCTAGTCGTCATTGACGTGTGTCATGTGAGGAAGATGTGAGCAATTGGCACTTGTTTAGGATTTTAACTTGTCCTTCTTCCAGGAAGTTGGAAGTGTGGCTGTCTCTTGGAGGATTTCACGAACGAGGACACGACTGGGAGTCCGACAGACGAATCTACAACAGCCACATCATAATCAATGATAAAGGTACTGTCCATTGCTCTTTACATTCTCTTGGTACACAAATACACACTCTCACTGACAAACTGTCATTACACCCACAGGTGACATCGTTTCAGTCTACAGGAAGTCTCATTTGTTTGACGTGGAACTGCCAGAAAAAGGCGTTTCCCTTAAAGAAAGTGCCTTCACCATCCCTGGGCCCTGCCTGGTGTCTCCGGTCCAAACTCCCATCGGCAAGGTATGCACATGAGTTCTTCACATTAGGTGACTTGTTTGAGAAACCTACTTGAAACCTCGGATCCACTTTGGGCTTCCCAGCAGTAGTGTAACATTAAGATCTGTTTGTGTTCTGTGTCTTTGTTTTATACATTTTTATATTGTTGCCACAGCTCGGCTTGGGCATCTGCTATGATCTGAGATTCCCTGAGTTGTCGCTGGCTCTGCAAAGGCACGGGGCTGAGATTCTGACATACCCATCAGCCTTCACTGTTGCAACAGGAGCTGCTCACTGGGAGGTGGGATGAGTCAGACAACAGAGTGTTTGATTACTCAGGCTCGGTTAAGATATAAACCAAAGCGAACACAAACTTCATGCATTTATTCACAGGTGTTACTACGCGCACGGGCAATTGAGACTCAGTGCTTCGTCCTGGCGGCGGCGCAGGTAGGCCGGCACCACGAGAAGCGCTCCTCGTACGGCCATGCCCTGGCGGTGGACCCCTGGGGCGTGGTGATGGGCGACTGTGGCGGGGAGAGACCAGGCATGGTGCTGGTGGAGATCGACCTGGAGAAGGTCAGCAGCACCAGGAGGAACATGCCGGTCCAACAGCATCGCAGAGACACCGGTTTCTATCACAGTCTGGAGAAGACTTGACCACAAAACAGAATGTTGTCTTTTATTTATATGAAATGTTGGAAGTTTGTTTTTATTTACCTCACATGATTTGATTAATGAGAGATCAAAACAGATTTCCAGCTTGTTTAATGAGAAACTGCAGGGTGGGACCGTGGAAACAAGTTTACTGTGTGAGAAAAGAAGAATACACTCTTGTCAAATGAAGATTTTACTGAATCAATAAAAGAGAAGTGTGAACATGGAGTATTTGTTCTGCTCTGCAGGATAAAAGTAGTGTGAACTGTAGATTATTGGAGATACTCATGGATGAAAATCAGCTCAGGCTCAATGATATTACTCGTACTGGTCAGTAGGTGGTAGTGTTGGGTTGTAAAAATATAAGAAATGGGAGGAAATGGCAAAGGCTTTAAGTAAAATAAACTTTTCTAGTGAAATTACTGATGAATTGATCTGTTATACTGAATGTGTTTAAATTAAATATTGTTTTGCTGAAAGATTATAAACTCAAACATCTCAAACACATCACCTTCACTTGGTTTGTTTGTCTTCTGCTTCCAGTACAAATCACTTTCTTTCTTTTGCCTAATGGCAACGCATCTCTGTCTGATAATGAATGAAATGATGTGGGAATGTTTAGTCTCTTCGTTTGGGGCACAGACACTGTTCTCTGTTGCCTAAAATCACACATGTGCTTCAAGATGCCTTAAAATCAAATCCTTTGGTTTCAAAGAATGAAACATACCTGATATATCAGAATCAGTTATTGGAAGTTTGTCTTGGCATCAAACAATTACTACAGATCAACAAAATGTCTCTCTCATAATAAATAATAATAAAAAAAACTAATTTGGAAAGTCTTCATCATCACATTCATACATGAAAATGGAAAACCTAAAAAAAACCCATCATAGAACATATTTAAACACTCATGTGACTGCTGAACTTTACAAACATAAGAACATGGTTGCTGCAATAATAGTTTAGTTTTATTGTTTGCACAGTTAAATTTTAGATAGCAAAGATAACAATTAATATACTGTACAGGGATATATTTATATATATATATATACTGTACATATATACACTGAATTGGAAGAACGCTATTGTAAAAAAAAATCAGATGTAAGTATGCCTTTGTATTGGGATCAAAACTACACAAACGTGTTTGGATAGGTGAGTACTAAAAATACTCATTGAGCATAATGGCTTATTTTAGAGTAAAGTATATAACGAATTACTTTTTTGGAACATCTTTGGGTTCAAATTAAGAAAATTATATATGTCAACTTTCCCATGTTCAAACACTTTATAGACTAAATGAACCAGTTAATTGAGAAGATGTGCGTAAGTACACATATCTTGAACCACTACCACATAGATTTATAACCTAAGGTAACTTGTAATGTCCATCTCTAGACTCAAAATCCTCATTACATTAACGAATAGTGACAACATTTGTTTGCTGTACATGCAGAAATTGAGTAAATGTACTTAGTTACTTTCTACCACTGGGAACCTGGCAATGCAGCTGATATCATAAACAAATCATCAGTTTACACTGACAGTACAGTGTGTAAGTCACATGTTTGTTCATAAATGTTGTATCCTTTGCACATTTATATTTCTACAGTCACTTTATATATTTTTTTAAATATAGTTTTCTATTTGTATAAAACATTTTTATTTCTACAGCCACTTTCTATTTTTTATATAGTCTTTGTACAGATGTTTAGCACAGGTTAACTTCTTAACACAGTTATATATTTATTTTCTATGCAAATGTTTAATTCCTCTGCACATTTTTTAACTTTTAGAGTTTAACTCCTCTGCCCATTTTTAACTCCTCTGCACATTTTTTAACTTTTAGAGTTTAACTCCTCTGCACATTTTTAATTCCTCTGCACATATTTAAATCCTATGCATCCTATGCTCCTCCAGTATCACAGCTGGTCATGTCTATCTCATTATGTTTTCAACCCAGCCTTTCTTTTTGTTGTTGTTGCAGTGACTGGATGAATAATTGATCACACTGTTTTACTATCACAGAGACGATGGGTGGTGGTGGTGGTGGTGGTGGAGCTGCTGCTGGAGCTGGAGCTTGGGATGTGGAGACAGGAAGTGAACGTCACTGACACAGGAATGGGACTGTAAGAAAAAAAAAAAAAGAAAACACCATGATGATGATGATGAGGAGGATGAGGAGGAGAATGTCAAATCCACTCGTGTAAAGGGAACACCATCAGCTTCAGCTCAGGAGGAGGATGAACTGTTGTGTCCGAGCTGGATTTGAGGCATCAGGAAGGTAACGGCTCCTTTTGAATTTTGAATTTTTTGAATTTTTATCAGCCGTTAATGTCGGTTAGCTTCTGCTGTGTGTGTTTGAGGGACAGACATGTTCCACCATCCCGAGGCCGTCCATCCGTCCATCCATCTATCCGTCCTCGTATCGATGTTTTCGGGCTCTCGGGTTGATTTCACCTCCTTCTTCTTCCCAGCCGTTGAACAGGTGCTAGCTTTCAGGCTAGCTCCGAAGCTAACCTAGCCGTTGGCTCTGATAACCGTTTAACGTTTTAACGGTGTGATTTAACGGACTCAGGCCCTCCACTGCAGACAAACTGAAGCTGTGCGACCACAAACAACATGAAAACAAAACCCTCCTCCTCTCTGTTTTAATTTTAATCTGTGAATTTACACCATGAAATGCAGATTTAACGTCTTAATGTATGCACGGCTAACTGCTGCTGGAGGAGGTCTGTGACATGTTGCCATGCTGGCTGTGTCATGGTTGTTTTCCATCATTATTCCTTCAGTCATGAGAGAAAACAAGCTCCTCATGTCCTCATGTTGGGTGTCAAAGCTGCTACAGGCTGTAAAAAGTTGTCCTGGTATTACATTTGTATTAATATTTAGGTTTTATATAGTTATTAACTTCAACATAGGCTGATTTATTTCAAATTAACTTGTAACTGTGAGCTGAAAACTACAAAATAAAAGCTTCATCATCATGCAGATCATTGACACTTACCACAGAGATGATATTGTAAGTGGTTTAATCAATAAACTGATCAACAGACAATTATTCACAGCTTATTTAAAGAAGTATTGAAGTCATTTAGTGTTATTAATTCACTGGTTACAGTTTAACAGTGAATATTTGCTGCTTTTACGAGCAAAGTACGAGTAAATGTACTTAGTTACTTTCTCCCTCTGGCAACCCAAGAATTGACATCTATCACAGAGTTGATATTATAAGTGGATTAATCAATAAGCTGATCAACAGACAATTATTCGCAGCTTATTTAAATAGGTATTGAAGTCATTTTGTGGTATTAATTCATTGTTTTTTTTTTGCTGTTTCATGACTAAAGTACGTGTAAATGTACTTAGTTACTTTCTGACACTGGCAACCTGTCAACCCAAGAATTGACATCAATCACAGAGTTGATTAATCAAGTCATTTTGTGGCGTTAATTCACTGGTTACATCTTCTTAAAGGGCTATTTATGATATTAAAATGAACATTTTTGGAGTTTTGGATCTTTTCTTGGACAAAATTAAGCAATTTAAATATGTCAACGTGGCCTATTTCAAACTAAAACTAAATGATTAATTGCTTAGTTGAGAAGATGTTTTATTTTATTTGTATAAGGACAAGTATATAGCATGAATAAAGTCGACATACCACGACATTTATAACCTCTAGACCTGGCAAAAACCCATGGCAGATTAACCAATAATGTCAACAACTATTAGTTACTTTCTCCCACTGGCAACCACATCCATCACAGAGTTGATATAAGTCGATTAATCAAGTCATTTAGTGGCAATATTTGCTGGTTTTCTTGATCCTCTATGATATTAAACTGAATATTTCTGTATTTTTCTGGACAAATTAAACAGTTTAAATTTGTCAACTCGGACTCGTATTAAATATATACATTTTAATGGGTGTTTAGGACCATTTCCCAACACTTTATAGATTATATGATTGAAAAAAAAATGTATTGCTGCCATGACATTTGTAGCCTAAGCTAATATGACTAGACTTGGCAGATTCATGTCAACAATTGTTTGTTGTACTTAGTTACTTTTAAACTGATGCAACCCAAGACCCCAAATATTCAGTTTACATTTACACACAGTGTTTAAATCCTGGCTTTTTTTTTTGCTTGATGAATGACCGTAAATATTCATTTAGAAAATGTATTTATTTTATTTGTATAAGGACATAGCATGAACCACTACCACGACATTTAATTTACAATGTCCATACTTAGACTCAACAAAGTCATTGTTAGTAATGAGATCAGCTGTTTGTTGAAACTCCAATATTTTATACTGAGGTTTTGTCGTATAAAATAAAACCACATATTGTTATGAAGTCACTTCGGCTGAGGCCTGATAATAACTTGACAGCTGACTTCCCATCATCATGTCATCTGTTGACATTTACTCCATAAATTATTATGTAATTGTTTGATTTCAGCTCTAAACATACAAGATGATTGGTGCAGACAGAGCTGCAGCTATTTTAAATATCAGTTACATTTTTGATGAATTGTTTCAGTTTGGCCTATAAAAAATGTTCCATGAGCTGAAGTTACGTCCATTTTAGAAGCTGCAGCCAGCACACGTTTGTTGTTTTCGCTTATTGAATGACTTTTAGGATTAATCAGTTATCAAATTTTAAGTTAATTTTTGGTCGATTGGCTAATCATTGCAGCACTAGTCAAACACTGAGGTCTGCATGAGTACTCGAGCACACTCAAGTTAATGTTTCCCGTTCACGTGTTCAGTTGTACACGTATGATTTATGTTCAGCCGGCAGTCCTTGGCGAAGTCTTCCTCTCTCAGCCGGGCGGCTGCAGACAGGTCAAACCACAAACCACCGCGTCCTTATTTGATTTGCCGTCACTGTTTGTTTAATCAGCGCTCGTGATTGTATTAAGTCTGTCTGGAGTGTTTGCCTTAATTCTGTTAAACAGGACGACCTCAGAGCTTCATTCACCGGCAGACGAGACGCTTGTCTCCATCCACACACGTCACGTTGTATGACCCGGTCTCTAAGATCACATGAGCGTTCATATCGAGGTCGAAGGTCGGCAAACAAACATGTTTGTCTTCACTTTAACGTCCTTATTGAAATCTTTTCCCTCGTTTGAATTTTCTAGGATGCGTCCTCTGCTGCCTCCCAAGTAAAATGATATTCTCAGATTTGGCGTAGGCTGGATGAAACTGATAGCTCACACACACACACACACACACACACACACACACACACACACACACACACACACGTGAAGGATTTCTTGAATCTTCTAGTTCCTCTGCAGCACAGATAAAACATGTATTATTCATGTTTCAGCGTTCACGTTGTAATAAGAGGAACTTCCTCTGTCTTCAGCAGCACATTACTGACACGCTCATTAACGTGATATCATAATCTCCATCCTATTAGGACTTCATTTAACTGGTAATCAAACATTTAATCTTTCTGATTATGTCGTCTGTGTGGCCTGACTCACTGATACTGGATTGTTTGAGGCTGATACTGATATTAGTGATTGTATCAAATCTGATTACATTTCATCAGCAGTTTGCTCGTGTTGTTTATTTGTTTAGATTACACACTTCCCTCTCTGGATTACTATAATTTCCAGTAACTGGCACAGGGAGTGTGTGTGTGTGTGTGGCTTCATTTTATTTGCCTGTTTACTTGGTAGCAGGATTCAGAGAAAGAGGGCGAGAATATTTTCTGTTGACCACTTTATGTTATGTCTTGTTGCGTTATGACGAGTTAAGTTTTGTTTGTTATCCTTTATTTTAATAAAACTATAAAATGCATCCATGTGACAGTAACGAGTCTGCTCAGTCTGTTAGAGAGCTTTTTTTTTATTGATTAAACTTAAACTTCTTCGCTAGACTCTAGAAGCTTGTTCATGACATAAACAAAGCCAGAACACAACAGGTAGAGTTTCAGAGTATAGTCCATGAATCCACCTGATTTCAGGCTGACTGTGGAGGAGTTCGACCGATCTGAGCGTCTGATTTGGCGGTCGCAGTGTGGCTCAACCCCTTTGTCGCAGGTCGCTGCGTTTGTTTGGTGGACACCCCCCGCGGTGTGGACCGCAGAGGAGAACCTTTATTGGATAAAAAGTTTTTTTTTTCCCAGTGCAGAGGATGCTGAAATAAATATGATCTGCTCAGCAGGTTGTTATTATAATATTACAGTATATACAGCATGAGTTTGTGCGTATTTACATGTTAAAAAAGGACAAAAAACTGTGAACAGTGAGAATAATTGTTGATTGATTGCTTAATTAAATAATTAAAACATTTAATGCAAAGATTTACTTTTAGTTATTACAAATTAAATATATTAATTAGATTTTTTGACAGTTTGACAAGTTATTTTAACACTTTTGTCACTTTTGGCTCTGGATTTTTTTATTTAACGGGCTAAATTATTTAATTAAGGGAAAAAGTAAGAATCTATTAAGCATAATTAAAACTGGGAGTATCTGACATTAATTGCATGTTTTCCTCCATCAACTATAAGTGCGTTTATTATTTTCTGAAGCTGACATCACATCATGACTGTGCATCTCCTCGTCAGTGATCCGGTCAGTTGTTGTTAATTGTGAGGAGTGAAAGCTTCCCGTCGATGTTTTGCTACAGAGCGATCCATGTATCGACCGCACGCAAGGGTGTGTGTGTGTGTGTGTGTGTGTGTGTCAACTTATCAGCCCCGTCTACGGAGGAGGTGTGAGCCTGTCGGTTCAAAACGCTGAGTCACATCCCAGCAACAGTCGCCTGGGCAACACCTCCATAGTGACCAGACGGAGGGAAGATAAGGCCCCGCCGCTGCTCAACTAGTTGTGTAACATCAGCGAGACCCTGCAACGTTTTTGTTCCCTCGCCGTTGATTATCACACACACACACACACACACTCCTCCCTCAACACACTCTTGTCTCTCCGGCATAATTACTGTTTTGATTACTGTTGCAAAGAATGCGGGGAAACACGAAGAAATATACAGCAGACTGTCGTAATTATAGCCATCAAATGTCACCAGCAGAGAGAAACAAGAGGGGAGATGACACTTCTCATTAAAGCAGACCGTCGTTAGGAGGCTCGGTTCATTTAATATCGAGCCTGTGTGTCTGAAAAGATAATTGCACACCTTTAACGTATATTTGATGTCTCACTCGCGCTAAATTTGCCGCATGAATCAGCACCCATGTCGCGCTAAAGTCTCGAAGCTTAGCTTGAATCCCAATAAAACAGTCGGAGGAGGTAGAGAAAGTTCGATGAGGTTTAAGTTTCAGTCTCGGGGGTCACATCGTGCTGATGATTCTGCAGCATGATCAGAGGTCAAGGAGCAAAGATATCACATGAGCTCACCTCGACCCGGCCTCAACTGTCTCTGCAAACAAGCTCAATTGAATTTCCTGGCCGCGCTGATTTGATATAGCTCAAAGGGAAGTCCCGTCTCGTGGTGAATCAGTGTGTTTGTTGGCGGAGGGAAAGTTTCTCTTTCCTCTTTGCCTCACATTAGACTTTGTGCCAGAGAGGATTAGTGTGTTCAGTTTCACTGTTGGGGGGGTTTGCAGAAGGCTTTTTGTTGTGCTGTGATGTGGTGTTACTATCATACCAAAGTGTCTGGATTTGTTTGTCAGAGGTGAGTGACTTTCACCGCGACATCCCACATCTAAAGGGGAACAGACGGCGCTGTTGTCTGACTGACTGACTGACTGAACCTGCTGGAAATATATCAGCCAATTGAAGTCACTGACTGTATGAAGAATGGACGGCATATGCGTGATGTCACTCGTAGGTTTCCGTAGAGCCGCTTTGAAGCTCAAATTCTGGACGTTTGAGGAACTTCAGCATTGGCTTCGCTTCACAGCCATGGAGTACAGTACAGTACGCATGTTGGCTACAATATTTTAAAGGTATATTTCAGTTTATGGCATGTGTTTATTTAAAACTTTACATTTTGGTTGATGTATGTCTTTTTAAACGTTGGTATCAGCCTCAAAAGTCCAATATTGGTCAGCCTATGATCAGAATATTGTGCGCCAAAAGTTTATTGGGTTTATAAAACAAAAATAGTGTTTTGATTAGATACATAGATACTTTATCGTCCTTACAAAGAAATTAGTTGCCACAGTCTGTACTAAGCCTTACATTCAACACAGCACATATCCTTAACATGTAGCTCGCAGCACATGGCGGTCACCGGGGTGTTTTGTTAAGAGAATGCCCGTTTACAGGCCAAGGACCGGTATCTGCGACCGGTTGGGCGGTATGAAGGATGAGTTGAGGGGGTGGCTGGGGTCATGTTCTATACTGCGATTGTAGATTTTGGAATTGTGCTCTATCCCTGTGTCATGTCTTTCTTTGATTTAAAAGTTAGTTTGTAGAAAGCTGCTGTTCCCCCAGTGGATGCACACATCAGGATGCAGGACGCACATTCACTGTTTAATGAACCTAAAAAAAAAACATGCCGGCACCGCCGACCGTGACACGTATACTCCAAAGTCGTCCGGCGGTGCAACGCGGGGAGGTTAAAAAGGTTCAATAGTATGAAAATGTTCTTTGACATGCCGGAGCAAGGTGAAAACCAAGTAAAGCGCAGAGATTTCTACTCCAACCCAACTGCATTCAAACAAAATGAGAGTAAAACTGATGCATCTTCACAATTATATTATGATTTCATCTTAACGAGCTACAGGGACTTTCAGCTTTGCACTCGCTCAAAGCTCAGCTCACCAAACATTAAGGCTTTTTCCACAAGTAGAAAAATATCACCCAGAAATGAAATCCTCAAATAATACAAATGGAAAATACAGTTTTCTGTCCTTGGTGTTCATTTCTTCTAAACTTTCTCAATACACCGGATAAAAGGATGTTTTGATACAAAAGAGGAGAAATCCACTTCCTCAATCGATCGAGCTGACTCCAACTTTTCTTTTCCTTCACTTCCTTCTTTTTTTTCTGGCCTTTTGTGATTGTCAAGTCCACGGCGCAGAAATCAAGACGACGAACCGAGATTAAATCGAATCCATTCAGGTTGATACGAAGACAGCTTATAAATCTTATGATGGAGTCGCCTATCGGACCATAAAGGATTAGTGAAGATCAGCCAGGCTCCATCGACGGGGTCCTGAATCCTCCTCCTCTCCTTTTCCTTCGTTACTTTGTGACTCATCGTGCCTTGAGGCCGATATTCCTATAAATATCTGCAAGCTATCTGTAATTTTCAGGAGTCATTGGGCTGTCATTGTGCTCGCGGCCCGATGGGGATCGTTTTAGGTCACGTCCGTCACCGCCTGAGTCACGTTGGTGGTCACAGACTCTGCTGTAGTTTTTGTCTTCTCCACAGGGGGGTGAGGTTTGAACAGAGGTGAGGTGCTGAGCGTCCATGCAGCTCTGCTCTCTTTGGTTCACCAACGTTATTATCATAATCATGTTGACATTGGCTGTGCAGCGAACAGAACATTTTAACATCACCGTCAGATACTAAGTGTTGTCTGAAGGAAACATTTCTCCTGTTTTAATGATTAAATGCAGAACCTCCACTGAACAGAGGCTGAATTCATCCAGTCAGACCAGTTTTCACGATTTGTATTGGAAAGTTTCCACGCAGTATTTATTATTTTATCATTTGAATGAAGATGATCTGTTGTCGTCAGCCACCGAGAGTTCTCCAATTTCACTGTTCTGCTTTCAAAACATTATATCACATTATCAGAATGTCAATATCAAGTTTTAACATCAGAATCAACCGTATGTTTTAACCACTGGTTCTCAAAATGTGGTACACGACCGCCCTGTAGTGGTACTTGATGAAATAAATCCATTTAAAACCATATTATACTATGAAAATACAACAAAAAATTTGAATTTCATCATCCTTCTTCATAGTCTCACTTATGCATGTAGAGTTCAGCATCTATGATGAGTTACAAGCTAAAATGTGAACAAAAGTTAGTAAGTGGAGGTGAAATTAAAGGTTCAAAAACGCTGCAATCGTCGTACTGAATTGGAATCATGAAGTGCAGATCAGTTCAATTCACCCATCAGGAAACTCTGTAAATCAACAAATTAAAACTATAATTGGAAACTTTAAACTCTTCATATATACTCACATACATCACTAGATTACACTGCAGTAACTTGGACTTAATTTCTCTTTATTTTCTTTGTAATTAGTGGCAGATTATTCCACAGGTATTTCAAGGAGAAATCTTTGAAATAATTCTGATATTACAGACCATAAGATGGCGTTGCATATAGAAAAATTTGACGTGTCAGAAGGGAAAGATGGTGGAAGCTTCATCGCTGGGATATTGAGTTTTATGTCAGATGTGGCTAAGACTCCTCTTCACATTAAATTTATCGATCAGGTCTTCTTCTCTGGTCAAGCGGTCTACCTCATTCCTGGCACGGAGGGACGAGGCTCATAAGTTCACTTTATCTCTCCGTCATCATCATCATCATCATCTTTAAACGTCTTCGTCTCCGACAGCCCACGTTCATCTTAAACTCTGATGGATCTCTTGTATCTCTTCTTTCTTGTTCCTCCCAACACCTCACTTTATCTTCTGTCCCCGTGCTGTCTTCTGTCCCTCCAGCGGTTACATTATTTCCGTCTCTGTAATCTCTCTTTGCACCGTGAAGATGCAGTTGATACTTTTGCACATATTTGGCTCTCCAGTCGCCTCATCCTCCAAATATAATTAGATAGAAGTGAAGTGGACGGAGAAAATGAGCGATAAAACGGAGCTCGGCTCAGATTTTTGTTGTTTTTTTGCTAAACTGGAAGCTGCTGTGGTGACTGGTTGTGTTTCTCGTGGTGTGTTCGAGTGATACTTGTCTTTTCCTGGCCTGTAAATGTGTGTGTGTTGCTGTTTTTACATTAACAACTACCACCCTACTCATCTGTGTACACACTCCCTTCACCTTGTAGACTCTCTAATCTAGCATCCTCACAAACACGGTGTGTGTATCTCCACCTTCCTTCCTTCCTTCCCTCCTTCCTTCCCTTCCTCCCTCCTTCCTTATCATCCAGGGCACCGGCGCGTTGCTAAATGGAGTCGGAGCAGCTGTACCACAGAGGCTACTGCAGGAACAGCTACAACAGCATCGCCAGCGCCAGCAGCGACGAGGAGCTGCTGGATGGAGCCGGCGTCATCATGGACTTCCACACCACCGAGGACGACAACCTGCTGGATGGGGACGCTGCCTCCCCAGGTAGGGAGTACGGGATACCTCCACCCCCACCCCCCCGAGCTGTTCTGTTGAGCTTCCCCATCCATGACCCAGCAGGCTTTGACCCTCACTCTCCAATCAGTGACGTCTTCAAGTCCCAAAAAATCGAGTTAATCTTCGGCCAGCCGCTCTGGTTGTGACTCACCCCGCTGCCGATGTCAAGACGCATCAAGTGTGTGTCCACTCATGTGTGTCGCTGTCCCGGGACGCAGTTCCTCTGCCATCTGCCTCCTCCCCTCAGCTCCATCCACACCCATCAGCCAATCCACATGCCGTCTTGCCATACACCCGCCTGCCGCCGTGACTGAAGCAGCCGCACACATGGTTATAAAACTATTAATTGTGCTGATTGAAAGCCGAAATTACTTCGTTGCAACCGGCTGATAAAAAGATCTGAGCTCAGAAATCAACACAACTTTCAGATGTTTCTCATGGTCTTCATCCAGCAAATGGAGCTGGTTCAGGTGATCTAAATAACCTTTAACTTGTATAATAATAATATTAATAAACTTTATTTACGTAGCATCTTTCAAAACACACTTACAAGAAGCAATAAATCAATAAAAAATTTGAATGAAATGTAACATTAAACATAAATAGATCAACTAAAGGCAGCCCTGATCTCCTCAGGCAGGTCTCTCCACAGTCTCGGAGCCCCGACTGCAAACGCTCTGTCACCTTTGTGTATAAATCTGGACCGAGGAGCAACCAGGAACGACACACCTGAGGATGTCAGGGAGCGAGAGGGGACACGGGGCGCTAAAAGTTCAGCTAAATAACTTTAAAAGTAATAAATAAAATCTTAAAATCAACTCTGTAGATAACCCCAAAGCCAGAATATGTTTGATGTGATCATGTTTGTTTGTCCACAGCAAAGTTATGTTATGATAAGTCGAGGTGATAGCCAGTAAGAGTTTTTAAGCGTCTGTAACTAAGTAACTAAAGGTCTTCATCAAAATATGGAACTTCTTCAGGGACTCGATCATAAATAATTTTAAAAATAACTCAATTAAGAAGCAAATAAACTGAAGAATGAATACACATTTTAGTTTCCTGTTTAAAAACTTTATTTATAACAGTTTCTTCGGGTTTTAATTAACTTATTTTTAATCTATCTATCCACACATATTTACAAATCAATTTCCAATTTAATCTGTTGACTAACAGGCTTATTAACTCGTGTAAAGTCCTCTTTGTATTGTCCAGTTATACATCAGTGAATTAATCGCTCTATAACCATCTGTGTGGCTCTCTCAGGACTATTTTTATTGTTTTAAGTTCATCTGTAATCATTTGTTCAGTACTTGTTGTCCATAACTCACTGTTCTTTCACCAAACTCCACTTTGCCTGCTCCTTGTTCCTGTTTACCGTGCTTCTCCCCCGTTTCCATCCACCATCTTGACCTCCTCACCCCGTTTTAACGTCCTTGCTTCCTGTTTCCCACACTTTGTTTCTGCCGCTTTCATGTGCGCTCAGGCCTTGCTCCACCTCCCTTGCCTCTTGTTCTGACGTGGATCTGTCTTCCTGACAGGTAGCGATGACAGATCGGCGGTAGTAGTAACACAGACACGTGAGTTTTTCTTTTGTCGTACTCGTAAATGCGTCATCGCTGGCTAAATATAGACGAGCCGAGGTCGAGGTGGTGTACGAGTCACACACTGATTTTAGCTCATTAAAAAAGTGACGTATTAATCGTGCACTTATTTTTAAAGGAGCGTGTTGTATCGTGTTTTCTGCCGATCGTGACCTCATTCATAATTATGCCGTGCTTCTGTTCACCCGGCTGCCAAGCTGCGGTCATACCTGCCATTCCTGCACATTCTGATTCATTCAGCAGCTCGCTCGGTGGCACTCCGGTGACCGGTATATCTGGTGTCCCAACAGCATCCGATCCGCCGCATCCGGTTTGTTCAGTAAACACGCCGATCCCTCTCTCCTCTCTCCTCTCCTCTGTTCCCCCCCTTTTCTTTACTCCTGACCTGCAGCCGATGGGATAGAGAGCACACACGCTCGGAGGGGTTGTGTCAGAGGTGTCAGCTCTGCAAATATGTGTTTAATCATACTGTTTGACCTGCATTCAAAGAGCACATGGAAGGAGAGCGAACCCTGGTTGAAGTGTTTGCGGAGCACCGAGGTTATTTTCCGTCCGTTTGAGGTGAATAATCCGGATTAACTTCCTTTATTTGAGGCGGTTTAAAGTTTAAAATGAAAGACTCTGGACTAGAACACAGAGCTGTGGTAGCTGGAGTGTTGTGTAACGTTCAGCGTTGCTTTAAAATCTCACAATTCTGTGGGAAGGTTGCTCAAGAAAAGACTGTTTCGAAGGTGACAGTGTGTGCTGATGGTCTAATTTTTGATTCTTATAACACTGATGACAGTGTCTGTTTTCTCTAGCACTTTTACTTTTTCATAGTACTTCTGTTTTCACACTTTTAATGACATCATCATGCTTTTTGATCACCGTAAGCTTGTATTTTCTGCAGGAATTTACTTGACAGTTTACCTCCTCCTCTCTTCCTCAAGTTGGTAGCATTCACACCTACTCACATCGTATTATAATGTGAATCTAAATAAAGCTTTTTACTCGTATGATTTGCATGTAGTAAAGCGTAGCAGCGATATAATGACCCTAGAGTCTAGACTCGACTGTTCATTATTGAAAAGGAGACTGAGGGCGACCGGGCTGTTCAGCAGGACACACATAGGTGACTTTACTGTATGGGAGACCATGAACAGTGCAGCAGGATGCAGACAGGCCTGGAGGTAGAGTCTGTAGTCAGTCGTGTCGGTAGCATTCAGCTTAAAGAGGTCAAGTTAACATGCATATTAGCATTTTAACATCTTAGCGTGACTGTGTTGTTTGGTGCAGTGTTTGTCCAACTTGTTACACTGCGTATCGCTTCAGAAAGTATCAGCCACTACAAGTACCACCATTATAACCAACATTAAAATACAGTAGTGTAGGGTGGCTACACATGAGGCAGGGTTATTCCCAATAATAATATTATTTATTGTTGACTGTTGTTGAAGCCTGAACTGAACCGGATAAAGAACCAGTGCTAATTTGGTGGAAAAAGCGGTACTCCGGATCCATGATTCTCTTCCTAACACTTCCTATTTGGAGACACGATTTTTGAACCCTTATTTTTACCTCCGCTTACTGTCTCCCCGGCAACTAATCGCCATATAGCAGGTCTATGGATATGGAAACAAATCTCATTTTACTTAAACTTTATTTCATTTTTTTTTAAACATTGAGAGAGCCCTTAAAGTATCACTATAGGGAGGCACACACACATTTGGTAGTGGTTATATTGAGCATGTTAGCTCATTTTAGCCCGACTGACAGTGGATGTTTGAGGTTGATATTGATATTTATGAGTGTATATCAGCTGATAGTTGAAGAGGAAGTATTGTAACCAACACACTGAAGGAGACGCTGGCCTTTCTGTGTTGCAGTTTCTCGTTATGATGCTCGATGGAAAGTTTGGGGGGGATGACCAAAAATTAGGATTTTATCATCTGCAGAGTTGCTGCTTTTGTTTGGGATTTTCCACATTTAGGACTTTTGTATTTTGTCTTTGCTGTATCACCTTACTACTAAAGGTAGTATGTATTGTATGTGTGTTTACGTAACAGGGATTGTCTTACCTTACAGTGTCTGAAACTGGACCTGCGGACAGGTAACTACGAAAGGTGAAAGCATGAAGTAACCCTAACCTGCCACCGATTATACTGTCACTGCTGCTGCAGACTGAGGGCGAGCTTCAGGGAGACATTGAAGCAATCAGACACACAACACATAACTGATAGAGTCATTCAGTAAAAATGTCTTCTTGTGTACACAGCAGTGTAAATACCGGGGCTCTACCTCCCAGTCTGGTCAGTCTTGATTTGTGTGTAACACCCAGACATTCCCGTGAACCAGTTTAGCAGCCACCCGGCTTGAGCTAGTGTTTCAGGAAGTTTCTGGACTTGTTGGAAGTCTCATATGTTCTTCCTTGAAGTCGGTGTGGTGCCTCTATCTGCCTCCTTGTTGCTGCTATTTTTACACAGTTATGAGGAGGGGGTGGGTGGGTTCATAGGAAAGCTTGTAAAGCCCTCCTCTGGGCTGAGACTTGAGTGTGAACGAGGGGGCCGGCTCACTCTGAAACCCCGTGGAGATTTTTTTTTTGCTGAAACTTTTTGTTTTGCTCAAGCAGGAGAGGACGTGAAGGAGACAAATGGGGCAACTCTTTGTCACGAACTGAAAAGGATTTACTCTGTTTGGATTACAGAGACTCTGGAGGGTTTTTTTTCTGTTTCATGTTGTTGTTTTCGGCTGCTCCGACGTCCTGACCGGGACTTGTCGAGCAGTGGTGTGGGGGGGGGGGGTAACAAACGATGGCTGACATCACCTGTGCCATCGCTTAGCAACAGGAGCCCCGCTGAAAGGTAAGGGGGCCTCGCAGGTATGACAAAATTACAGCGTGTGAAATGTCCCCATTGTTTAAGCCTTAAAGGAACTGAGTTTAGCTGCACTGGTTCATGTAATAACACAGCGAGTTTACACAATACAGCGACTGTGTTGTCTCCTTTTACGCATTAAATCCACCTCAGTTCAGACTGCCGTGAAGCTGGGGGAGTCCCCTTCACATTAAAGTTTGTAAAGTCTGTCGTGTATTGTGGCAAAGATGCCGTGAGATGTCCAGATGTTATCTCACGTTTCATATCCTCTCTGCAGAGCGAGCACGAGAGAGGAAGATTGAGCAATGCCGTCCGTCTTTGACACTGGACCCACTTTTCATTTTCTTTTTTGCAAATCAACAGTTGCGCCATTCAAAAAATAACACGGCAAATTATCAAATAACTCCCATGGCGCATATCGTTATTTTCTTGTTTGTGCGATCACAGAGCTTCCTTTCATTTCATCTCTGAACAGGCTAACTCATTCTGATTTGAATTGGCAAAATATTGCTGTGGAAAGTTTTCACCTTTTTAATCAGTCATGAACAAATACTGTGACAAGCAGCTCCCAGCAAAGTCAAATAGATTATTCAACATAGATATTCAACTTAAATATACTTTAAATAAATTATTTGTTCAAGAAAGCAGCACTAAAGCTAAGTGACGCTGCAGTTCCTCTAACGTCCACTTGAGGCTGGCTCCAGAAGTGAGTCAGTCTCCATAAGCCCCCATGTTAAAATGTCACAACTTCACAGCAGAAATAAACATGTTTACAGCCTGGTACAAAAAACAGTTTTGGTCTCTTTAGCTAATTTCCCCGTTCATGACAACTGTACTGAGGGTGAATTTTTATAGAACTCACCTGTTCAAATTATATTAAGGCTTTTACATGTCGTCTGTGCCAAACGTTCGTACAGAAACCGGGATATTTTTAAATCCTTATCGAAAGACGTGGAGACGTGGTTGCTTAAACTGATATTGTTGGATTCACGGCTTGTACTACACTTTTATTTTTATTATTTTGGGATGTTTCGTGTTCGTATACTGTTCGTAGTTTGTGCTGCTGCCTGTTTTGGCCAAGACTCGAGTCAAAAAGAGATTTTTTTTTTATCTCTTTCCTGGTTTAATAATTAAATACATAAAATATTATCCCCACCTCACTCAATTACAACAATAAAATCCTGCTTTCACATTAATACACGAGCAATAATAATCAAATTATGTAATATATAAACAGTCATAGGGGACATTTTCTGCATTGAGTACTTGTACTTGTAGTTTTTTAATAATGTGGTATTAGTACTGCTTTACTTAACACCCCTGCACTTCCTCAGAATGGTTTATTCCCTCTCAAACAAACACACACACACACACACACACACACCCCTGTGACCTGCCACCATGGACTCTCCCGTGCAGGCAGGGCTCACTGATCTCCCCTAGCAACCAAGCAGGCAAGGCTGACCGGCCTGTGTGTGTGTGTGATCGTCTTTCCCTTTGAGTGTGTGGGTCCATGTGTGTGTGTGTGTGATGACATCATCAGCTCGAACAGTCAGCTGCTGCAGTGGAGAGAGAAAAGGGAGGGGGAGCGCACACACACACACACACACACACACTCACACACTCTCACACACTCTCTCACTCCCGTAGTGCCGCTCGTCTTCCTCGGGTAAACATGGCAGCGGCTGACACACACGCAGCGAGCAGTGCGTAGTGAAGCCTAGCCTAGCTTTTAGCCTAGCCTCGTCTCAGCTGTCAACATGGAGGAGGAGGACGCGGCGGCCGACCCCTATTTGCCCTACGACGGGGGAGGGGACACCATCCCCCTCCAGGAGATCCCTAAAAGAGGTACGCCACATCCCCTTCTTATTTCCCCTTCGATTCCCTCCTTTCCTCACACTGCTGTGATGACAGAGGCCGTCCTCCTCCTCCTCCTCCTCCTCCTTCTTCTCCTTCTTGTACAGTGAGTGCTTGTAGCCATATGGCAGGCAGACACAGGTGAAACAAACGCTGCCTCATCTGCTGTCGGCGAGAGGAGTGGGAATCAGAAGCTTCCATCGCTCTGCTGCATGTCCTGTTGGAGCTACGACAGCTATCTGGCCCTGCATATTTCACCGTTCACCTCTCACCTCTGTCGATGATTAACCATCAGTTAATGTGTGTGTGTGTGTGTGTGTGTGTGTGCACGTCAGCTAGAGATAATGAGATAAAGAGAGGGTTGATTGTGGTGTGGAGGCTTGTGCTCGGGCCCTGTAAGCAGCAGCAGCGACTAAAGGCAACATCATGGGCATCCATTTTAATTCTCCCACACTGACAGAGGCACAGTCGGGCTTTGGCATACGGTGTGCTGCTGGATGTAAAGCTGTGTGTTGTTGTCGAAGCGTTTCACAACGTCCCTGCAGTGCGAGGACACCTGTTGGCCACATTCAGGACGTCGCCTCACGTCATTCATAACAAGCTGTGATAAACTTCACCTCTTCTGCTATGCATCCTTGTTTGTCTTTCCTGTGCGGCCTTTAGGGAGTTTTCCATTAAGTTGTGTGTGTGTGCTGGTTCCTACAGGCCTTGTTAGGTTTTATACGGTGAGTGAGCACAGACAAAAGGTCCCTATGGAGTTTAAGGACAGATCCACTGCCGCCTCCATCAAAAGGGACTGCTTTTATTTCCTCTCCTTGCAGACGCGGTTTCGTCGTTTTAAGTCCAGTTTGTCCTCTACTCTGTCCCTAAGTGACCACATCTAACCACACATCTTTCACGTATCTTGTCTGCCATTTTCCTGCTTTAATACCGTGAAAAACTGGACGTATAGTTGCCAAACAAGATATAGTATTTAGGCCACTTTAAGGACATTTACCTTTGAACACCGTGGCCTTGCTTCAACTATCACCGTATGTAAACACCCAAAGGAAAGTTGTGTAAGCTCTTCGGACTTTGATACGTTTATTCGTGCGACTGCGGGGGATTCCACCGGTCTCTTCCAGTCTGGCTCTCCAGACTATGAGGAGGTTGTCGGGGTGGTAGTTTACGATGCTGATCACATGACGGCTGAGCAGACTAACCCTACTCCAACCCGGGCTGACCCAGGCTGTCCTTAGCGAGCAGCCTTTAAACCTCTCTGATCTCATTTACTCAAAAGTAGTAGGGGGTGGTCATAGGACCGGAGAACAAGCAGTCGCCTGACGGTTTTCCCACCTCACTGATCACAGCAACACTTTTCATTTAGAGAAGTGGTATTACAGACAGTCAGCAACCCTGCCTGTGCACTGACGTGGCGTTTAGCCCTGATGCAGGCAGAACAGAATCGCTGTGTCACTGTACTTAAAACACAGAGGGGGGGTGGAGAGAAAGAAACCGAAGCCTTATTTTTTATGTGTGCGAGTGTGTCTTTTTGTCTGCGTGCTGAGCCACGATGCTGGCGACGTGCTCGTAGGCGTCACCCTCGCTCAGCTCCAGCGCTCCTGATTTGATTTGATTTGATTTGATGGGTGCAGCATCATCAGAACTGATCTCATCAGTCAAATCTCTCCTTTTCTTACTGGCCACTTCGATTCTGTCACTACTCGTGAGCTGGAAACTTTGCAGGAGTTACTGCAGTGTAGAGCCGCAGTCCAATATTTGTGATGTGTTGTCTTCAGAGGCTGACACTGCTGGGTTGTTGCCATTTAACTCCATAAATTATCTCAATTTTTAGCCTTTTTAGATATCTTGAATTTCTTGAATTTCTTTATTTGAACCATATTTTTCTGTGTCTGTGCTTCCTTGTGAATATTCGGTTGGTCTTCCTGAATGATGAATCACCTACGGTGTCCCATTAGGGACAGTAATGCTTCTGACTCATGGATAATTAGCTTTTTCTGTCTTCAATTAATAGATCTGTCCTGAATTTCTTAAATCGTTGTGTGTCTTCTCTGCCCTTTTGTGTAATTGTTAGCATATTTTCTTCAAATGTCACAGATAACTGGCTAGAATTAGATAACTAAATGTCAGGGTGGGATTTGTTCAACGTAGTTTAGCGTCATAGACTTTCTCCGTTGTCACAAAGATGCTCAGTATGAGCTGTGTAGTGATGTTTGAATAAAGAAATAAAACTTCAAGGTGCACCAAGATGGACTGCAAAGTCATTAGCGTCACCATCGGTGGGCGGTTTGAGCAGCCTTTTCAGAAATCAATATAACTGAAGTGTCTTCAGTCCATACCAATGTTTGTTCAGGAAACACAGCATTCATTCTGGCTCTCTTTGTCTGGAACAGGCTGTCCTTAAAGCCCCTCGCAGCCGAGAGGTCATGCCCTTAAAAGAAGTCACTCCCTAACTTATCTATTTTGCCCTTACGTGCATGCCATGCTTCAAGTAAAACACACTTGACTCGGACACCCTTAAAAATATTGTATTAAAAGGAACGATAGATGCCAATGAAGGAAATTGGCTAACCCAACGTTTTTTGGCTACAAGGTGAGATATTAAAAACAGAACAACCCTTGTGGGGTTTTGCCGTAAGACTGGCTAGCCATCTTGGAGCTCGTTTGGCCTTGGCCTGATGGTCAACCTCCTCATCCTATCTGGAAAACCAGTTTTAACCCTGTCTCTGTGGCATAAGAAACGAATGTTGCCATACAGATGCTTTTAAAGTCTATGTGAATACTTGTCCAGTCTTGTTGAGCTGTTGATGGCTAGAAGGTTGGTGTCCAAACTGCAAATCAAGTCTACTGTGTCCTCCAGTCCTTGGGAGTTTGGACTATCGACTCGGTGCCAAGTTGAGTCCGAACTTTGTGTATTCTGCGTTGAGAACGAATGAATTTCAGTTAAACTTTTACCTGCTCTTGAGCTGTGCCAGTAGTGGTTGCAACTGGCAACGAAATGCCCAACAAAAACACCAATTCTCGCACATTTCTTAAGTCTTGTAGGTCTGAATGAAATGGCTCACTCTCTCGTGTTTACTATGCGGTTATACAAATTGATGAGTCAGTTGTCCTGACTGTCTGTTGATAGTTCATATCTCAGTCCTTTCCAAAAAAACATACCTCCATGCTGGACTGTGTTTTGTTGAGTCATCATCATTATCCAACCTCCCCGTTCACTTGGACACACACACAAACTTGGACAGTCCAAACTATCACTCTGAAACCAAAATGGAGAACGATGGTCTCCCTCTGTATCCCCGCCAAGCCTGACACTCTTACTGCTGCTGACTCTTCAGAAACGAGCGCTCGCTTCCCTTTTTGCCTCTCACGATATAGCAGCTGGTCAGGTGGAAGCGACACTTGCACATCTTTTCCTTCCTCGGTTCTCGAGTTCAGTGGATTACGTCTCCGTTATTGGGGGATAAAAATGTCGCTAGTGTGCAAGAGCTTTATTCCAAACTGATACAGAGCATCAATACCTTTTGCTCTCTTATAGCAGTTGGAGCGTAGTAATGCTTTCAAAGGATTCAGAGTCATCTAAAGGATTTCTTAGCCATGAATGAGGCCTTGTTTGACAGTCATGACCTTGCCCCAGTTGTAGTTCGGCTCAGGAGATTAAAAATGTAAAGGGCAAATGTGTATTGTTGACTGGAATGTGTATGTTTGCTGCTCAAATGACCGCAGGAGTTACTCTCGCTCACATTTCTGCACTCGCAACTTTATCTTTAGCAGCCACAGAGTGAAAGCATGTCACGATACTTTTGTTTCATATTGTTCTACCAGTCAAAAAAATGGCACGCTTGGCACTTTGGCAGGAAACCAGCTGTCATACGTTGGTTCCTTTTTCGAGCCTAAAGTCAGAAACGTCCGGTAAAATAGCTGCTAACTCGACTGTTTTGAAGTTACTGTGATCTGTCCAACTCTGCTGCCTGCAAGCGTCTCATCACAGGACGCTGGAAAATTCAGCACCAACATGCCCGACTGATGTGTGACCGACCACACGGCACTGAATGAATGATTGAATGATTGAATAACCACAGCAGGGGAAGTGGAGATAAACTGCTAACCATAGCAACATTTGTGTTTAATACATGTGCATCAATAGAGGAAGTGTTACGAGGTTGTTTTCAAAGTACAAATCCAGAAGAAGACCGTGCATCACCCTTAGATTTGTTTAAGATTAACTCAACACTATCTGAACTTTGTCGGTTGATCTTCTCACCACACAACAGTGATCCACACCCAGCAACCGTCACAGTGCTGTTGGGCTTGGTATTAAGTTACACAGTAAAGACGAGAGTCAAATATTAAAATCTAATTTTCCATCTCTCTGAGCTATCTCTGAGCGTACATCAGAGTTTCACCTCACCCTCCGCCCTCCAGTTTCTCGAAATGAAAACCTGCCTTGCATATTTCCGTTACATTACCCAACCCAAAGATGCCTGAACTGTCCACAGTTTATTTTAACTGAGTGCTTTGAGCCATGTTTGTAAGGCTGGATGCATGAGCTCTGTGTGCTGGGGGTCACCGTTGACCCTGATACTGCTGAAGTTTGACTAACGGCACATATTTTTCTTTTTTTTTTTTTTCTTCGTCTTCTAAACACTTGAACAGAAGCTTTAGTTGTTGGTCTGTGTCTCCCTTTTGTCCTCGTTACACACTGTGCCGCCTTTGTGTCGCAGCTGAAGAAGAAGTCTCGCATATTTGTGCCGTCACCAGTAGGAGGATTCGGCTCTTTGGATGGATTCTCCCTAAATGATCAAACTCACTTTGTGCCGGATTAAAGTTGATGCGATGGCCCTCCTGTACTTATATAGTAATGGAACGGACCTACTGAATTATGAGAATGCCAATGCTACATAAGATTATGAAGATTTCTGATGATCCCATTGTTGACGAAATGTTGCACCGTTCACGGTGTTAATTTCCATCAATCCACCAAACCACCGATCTGCTGAACCTCATTTAATCAACGACGTTTATACGAGACACCTGCCTTTTATTTCCTGTTAACAAAGTAACAGCTGTAAACGGAGAATCAAGGCCGGGAAAGTAGAGTGCTTTGAAGCCTCAAAACAAGAGAGCAAGCTCCAGTTACTAGATATATTTCATCACTTAAATTTTTAACCAAATCACACATCCTGTTGCACTAATGGCCCATATATGTCTCTGTACGTGACAGTTGTTGTTATAGTATTATACTATAACATCGGGCTGATCGCAGCTGTTCTGGGCAATGATTGTGACCCCACCAGAAGCGCCATTTCAGAAGCACTCTGCTCGGCCGAGAATATGCGGTTGGCGCCGCAAACGGCTACGTCAATCTGCTGGAAGTCAGAAACACAAACTGCATAGAGAAATCTGGTCGATTTGTGTAAACTTCTGATCGTAAAACCTGCCAAAATGTGCTCAAACTTTGAAAATTTGCGCAAGTTAATAAAGTCTGGTGGGCAAAACTTCGCTCCTGAAGTGCTCTGTAGCAAGAATGGTGCCCGGTGGGGTCCAGGCGTGACAGAGACAAGAGTCGGGATGACCCTAACCCTAAGATGTGTGTTTTCGCTAAACTTGAAATACCGTACGAAATAGAAGAAACCACGCTGTTGCCACTGAGTTGCTAAGTTTTATTCATCGTGATAGATGTTTCCTCCAAGAGTATGATGTGTTTGGAAGTGCTAGAGAAATGTTTAAATCATGCATTAACATTAGGCTTGAACTAAATGTGTAAATCCTTTTTAATCCAAGTGTTTGGTCAACTAAAACAACTCAGAATAATAAAATCTGACTGAGAGAAAATCAAAATTTGCCGTCAAACCTAACGCTGATCGTGCAGCCGGCTCAGTCGGGGAAGCCAAACGGCTGCCATGCAAATCCTGATGATGTTTTCCAGATAAGAAGTGGAGAGAATTAACCATGGGGCTGCTTCTCCGCGCTCTGTTACACTCTGTGTGTGTTCATGTGGGTCGATATGCCCTTCATATCGAATCTGTGCATCCAGACGGAGCAGATCAGACCTTGTATCAGGACAATCCTCTAAAAGGCCGTGGATTTTTTTTTTTTTTGTTAAATTATCAATATGTGCCGTGACTAATCGCAGTCATGTTAAAGTCATTAGTGACCTGACTCTACATGGTTATTGGACCTATAGGCAGTCACATTGTCTTGCAGATACAATCGCGCGTTAGCGTTAATTAAAATGCCAGACGTTCGAGTAGTTAAAGGTTTTTTTATGCACAAAAGGACGAGGGGATTTTCTGTCTCCAAGAAAAAGACATCTGTGAAAGCTTTTAGATGTAATTAAAGCGTGATTCACTTAGTCTGGCTCGTGTAGAAAGAGCAGTTTGTAAACTCTGATGTTCAAAATGCAAATGTGTACATCTGCATCTCAGAGCAGAGGTATTTCAGCGAACGTTCCTCCTCCAAATGTTTCAGCCGTGCAGATAAAACCTCCACTCCCTTATCTTTTTTTAGTTTCCTACGAAGGTGATGGACTGCAGGCCTCGCAGGGATTTTTTTGTCAGTGTTGCTGTGTGTCATTACATCTCAGCGGTGACTGTGTGTTTTAGCTCTGCGGTGTTTCTGATGAGCCGGATAATCGAGGAGATGTAGGACTAATGTGCAGCCGGCAGCAGGCGGCAGCAGATGTGATGGATCTCTTTTCTTTCCAGGGTGGCTTGTAAGATGCTCAGACGTACGGCAGGATATCACATCACAAGCTTTTTCTGTTTTTGTTTTATTTGATGTAGCCTGTGTTTGATTCATGTTGCAGAGACTGAAATAACTACAGAGTTTAGGTGGATTTCTCTTGCAAAATGGCTCTGAGGGAAAGTAAATATGTGGATTCAAAGGCGAAAAGTGACTTTGTTTTGTTTGATATAAGGCTCATCATCATTTTGAATCAAACTGTTCATGTTTCTGAACGTTTTCTGTACATAAAATGTGTTGAATCTCGATGGTACTCGTGAATTTAGCTCATTCTTACTCTCTCTCTCTCTCTCTCTCGTCTTTCCTCTTCAGGGTCTAACTACGCCATGTCTAACGGGGGCGGGGCGCCCAGCAGCACTACCCACCTGTTGGACTTCCTAGAGGAGCCCATACCTGGTGTGGGGACCTACGACGACTTCCACACCATCGACTGGGTTCGCGAGAAGTGCAAGGATCGCGAGAGGCACCGGAAGGTGAGGAGACCGAGGACACCGTAAAGGTCTCAGTGTGCTTCAAACGAGCAAGCAGTGGATACTGTTAAGCTGCCAGTTTCCATCACGGTCAGATAACAACCAAGGCATGACCAAGACCAGAGTGTATCGAGACCGAGATAAGACCAAGACCAGACAGTATATGGCCTGCTTAGGTAGCTAACATTTGTGTGCAGTATTGACAGAGTGCTGTGTGTTTTCTTTTGGTCGCTGCTCTGCAGACAAACTCTTTGTGGTTTAGGAAGTCAGATTTGATTACAGAAGATTTGTCAGACATCTCTCATTCTCTTTCTTTGAATGCACTTGATGGATGCAGAGAGACGTTAATAGTACCAAAGATTTTACATTTTTGATTCCAGTTACAGTGATGATAATAAATAAATACAACAATTTAGTAATATCTCCGCAGCTGTAGTCTTAACTGGTCTTGAAATAAAATCCAGAGACAAGACTGAGTAAGAATACGGTCAACTCCGAGGCCAACATCTTGAAAAAGTAGTCCAGAGACCAAGACCAGTCTCAAGTACTACACAAGAGTATAACCAACCCTTCTATCAAGCACCTTGTTTGGAGCACACTGACGCCTTTAACCTGAAAACATGCACAGAATATAAAATAAAACACGTTTTTCGAAGCTCAGAAGCTTCAAATTGATTCTCAGCTCCCACACGTATATCAGAGCTCTCATAGCTCAGCCTATTTACAGTTACATGCAGCTTCTGCACATTAGCTGGCGTCAGCAAAAACTCCTCAGGAAGCGATATACGTATATATCACACACTTCCTGTGCAGCAATAGTTTATTTGGATGGCACGAAAGGAGAACTGAGCAAGGCTGTCAAAAACTGTTCCAGCACCGTGTGCGGGTTGTTATTTTTATTGTAGTATTGTAGCAAAGTTTAAAATTCTGGTATCATGTCAGCCTTAGAAGTGGGTAGTTGGTATCAGGATTTTTAAGCCTGAGGAAAGGACAAAATTACAATTATTCGAGACACAACTTTAAATATATTCCCCCTTTTTCCCGCGATCCGCTGTCTAACTTCATCTCACATTTATCAGCAGCCGGAGGCGAAGACGAAGGTCGCTCATGCTCGGTGTAAAAATCTCATGAATGAACAAACTTCCTGTCCTACATGTGCCTGTGACTGACACAACCTCACTCTGGCAACACTTTTATCAAATATTGACACAAGTTTATAGCCCGCCATAAGAGAGGTGGTTTAGCGGAGGACAATGGGAAATTGCGGCTCGTATGAATTTGTTAGTTTGTTTGATTTGCGTGCTACTTAAATTCTTTATCAAACAATGTTTTTACAGCCTGGTCTTAAAATGATATAATAATGTAGCACGCAGAGAGCGACGGTGGTTCTAAACCTTTGACCTACTTTCAGTATGAATCATTTAATACTTGTTATTTTAATTTCTGTGTTTTTTTTAGATCAACAGTAAGAAAAAGGAGTCGGCATGGGAGTTCACAAAGAGCCTGTACGACGCTTGGTCTGGCTGGCTGGTGGTGACGCTCACTGGCTTGGCCTCAGGTAACAAACATGCACACACACACACACACACACACACACACACACACACACAGTACAAACACACACACAGCCTTTATCTCTTCTCGTCTCACATGCTTGGCCTCAGGCAGCTTAAGTTTAACCGCTTGCTCACCAGAGAGAGTTCGGTCCTCAAAGCAGCACAGATGATTTGTTTTTTCGGGGTGTAGTTGTTAGCACTCACACAGTCCAAACAGGGTTAACAGGTTAGTTGGTGACTCTAAATTGTAGGTGTGAATGTGAATGAATGGTTGTTTGTCTCTGTGCGTCAGCCCTGTGATGAACTCATGACTCTCGCCCAATGCAAGCTGGGATTGGCTCCAGCCCTCTTCGACCCTGATAAGGAAAAGCGGTTGGAAAACTGAGTAGATGATTCATATTTCTGTAACCACAAAAAGAGAGATAACCACCCTCTGAGGAGCAGCTAGACCAGCGACTTTTTTTGTAGGACAGCTTCTCTACGATCGAGTTTACAAACTTCCATTGATTTTCCGTCAGGGTCACAGGGGGCTGGAGGCTATCCCTGCTGACTTAGGGTGAGACAAACAACCATTCACACTCACATTCACACCTACGGCCAATTTAGAGTCACCAGTTAACCTGTTAATGGACTGTGGGAGGAAGCTGGAGAGAACCCACGCAGACACGGGGAGAACGTACACACTCCACGGCCGAGGTTCGAACCAAGAACCTTGCGAACTACTGCACCGCCGTGCCACCCCAAAGGGAACATATAGGAAGAATACACCATAGTTTCCCCCTGCTCTTATCCAAGTCATGGATTTTATTTAAAAATGAGGCTATGACACAGCTGATGAAGCCTCATTATGTCTGCCTGGAACATGTCGGCTTGTAATTCATGATTGTAATGGTCCTTTCCCCTCTTCTCCTTCCTCCTCCTCCTCCTCCTGCTGTCAGGTGCTCTGGCTGGCCTGATTGACATTGCTGCCGATTGGATGAACGACCTGAAGGAGGGCGTGTGTCTGAGCGCCATGTGGTTCAACCACGAGCAGTGCTGCTGGACGTCCAACGAGACCACCTTCGCCGAGCGGGACAAGTGTCCTCAGTGGAAGAGCTGGGCTGAGCTGATACTGGGGCAGGCCGAGGTAGACGAACACGGGCACATGCTAGAGATGTCAGCCACTGACACAGCGGCAATTTTAATTAATTACCATATATTCTCTAATAGAGTGCAGAGAAACTTTCTCCACGTTCACCTGTTGACCTGCATCAGTACATGTCACACTCCCCACCTCTATAAATGCTGTTCATTCATTCATTATTTACTTTTACCTTCAGGTTTTCACTTCCTATCAGGCCTATCGTCAATAAAACTCATCACTTCCTGCATTGATGTTTCACATTAAAAGCCCCCCCCCCCCAGCAGCACAAAGGGCATAATCCTTCTCTTTCCTTTTAGACTTTTAATTTGAAATAAATGCAGATATGTGAAAAAAAAGCTTACCAGCGATGGAAAAAAGAGAAAAGAAGAACCAAAAATAATAAGAAAACTGTATTTTTGTTCAAAAACGAACCATAGAATAACAAAGTAGTGAGTATGACATGACTCTGCCGTTGTAATGATGTCATTTGTGCTGTGGAAATGCACGTTATGGTAAATTTATCATGTGAACTACACATTATTTTACTCCCCTTCAACGTTTTTGTCAGGCCTTTATTAGAGGCCTGCCTTTATTTTTAAAAAACAGCATTTTTATATAAAATATGACAAATTCTGGACAAATTACTTCATAAATCTGGCACCAAAAACTGAGAATTGAGTTAATTATTCACAATAATTCAGTATAATGTGTCCAAATTAGACCTCTGTGGAAGTGAAATATCTTGATGAGTTTTCAACATTTTATCACTTGCTGTTTAGCCTGTGGGATACTAGCAGTACACTGAACTTGAACAGACTGTTAGTGCCGCTGTCGTCATTTAAGAAAATTTTAATTTAACAATCAAAAATAGTCCATTTGTTTTAATTTAGGCGGACGGCCTGCAACGTGAGGAGAGTGTTAAAGCTTTAAATGAGTCTCCCACAGTGAGACACAGCGAGATGTTTCTCATCGCACGTGACAGTTTGAAGAAGCTCTTTACACTCCTGCTGCTCTCCTCTCTGCAGGGCCCCGGCTCGTACATCATGAACTACTTCATGTACATCTACTGGGCTCTGTCCTTCGCCTTCCTGGCTGTCTGTCTGGTCAAGGTGTTCGCTCCGTACGCCTGCGGCTCGGGGATCCCTGAGGTGAGGACAATGTCGCTTTTACAAATCCCCTTTTCAGGTACAGCTGTATCGAGCTCAAACCAAGCTCCTTGTTCTTATGGGAAACTCCACACATCCAAGAGAGTTTGCTGTCATGCAGCAGGATTTCTTTCTTTTAATCATTTGGTAAAAGATCCCTGGCGGACATGTTGGACTAGTTTTTCGTTTTTTTTTATCAAACTAATGAGGTTAGCATCTCTTTTTGTCTCTCAGTGTCCCTCCTTCGCTCTGAAACAGACTATTGATGTTCTGTTTCATCTCTCTGCTCTCTCATTTTCTCATGTCTGATCCATTTCCTCTGTGTGTCAGAGGCTTGAAGTGGCACAAGTCTCTGCAAGCTGCCTCTTTAACTCTCCATGAAAGTGGTCTAAAAGCGTTACGTGCTCCTCTCAGTGTGTCGTCACGCGTTCGCTTTTCCTCTTTTAATGTCTCGAAGTGACTTGAAATTGTTGCTGCGATGGAGAAAAAAAATCCATTTTGAGGAGCTTTAAAAAAAAATAAATCCTTTTGTTGCCATGGGAACAAGGGAGCTGGAGCCGCAGTGCCAAGTAAAGTGTGTGGTCGACGTGACTTTGGTCATGAGGTGGAGATGCAGATACAGCAAAAAGAAATCAGAAAGGAAATAATTTATCAGAAGCGCGGGCGGAGCTGGATATGTGACATCATCTGTCTGCTGATTTTAATTGGTCAGAAGAGGCCAAATTTGGTCATTTCCTGTCAGCTCTCTGCTATCCACTGACAAATAAAGACTCACTTGAATAGTGTTTAATATGTGTTTTGCGTCCATAATAGTCACAAAAAATAGTTTTTCCCAGAATATAAAAAAAAATCTGTAAATCTGATTACTCCTCAGAACTGCTGAAATAATTGCTTTATTAATTGATTTATAGACAGTTAATTGCTTCATCTTGCGTCTAAATCTTTATGACTTTCGGCTTTTTTTATCGCAGTAAAGTCGAACAAAACAAACTATTTTAAGACATTACCGTAGTCTCTTGGTAAAGAAAACAGAGTCACAGCATTACATAATATTACACAGCTTAGCATCACATGTTTAAGATATCGGTGTTAAGAGAGTCAGCAGCAATCAAACTCTCCATTAAACTTCTTCCTCCTCTCCACAGATCAAGACCATCCTGAGTGGGTTCATCATCCGGGGATACCTGGGCAAATGGACCTTGATGATCAAGACCATCACTCTGGTGCTGGCTGTGGCGTCTGGCCTCAGCCTGGGGAAGGAGGGCCCTCTGGTCCACGTGGCCTGCTGCTGTGGGAACATCTTCTCGTACCTTTTCCCCAAGTACAGCAAGAACGAAGCCAAGAAACGAGAGGTGAGAGGGAAGAAGGAAGAAGACGACTTTAATCCTCACTGGTGTTCTGTTATTAGGATTTGTGACTGTGTTACTGTATCACGTCAGCTGAGGTGCGTTTGTTTTGTTCTCTCAGGTTCTGTCGGCTGCGTCGGCGGCCGGAGTGTCTGTCGCTTTTGGAGCCCCGATTGGAGGAGTGCTGTTCAGCTTGGAGGAGGTGCAGCGGACTCATAAAACTGACCAGAAATTATATTTGAAAACTTTACAACCAGCTAATCATGTAACCTCTTCCCTCTCTCTCCTCCAGGTGAGCTACTACTTCCCTCTGAAGACGCTGTGGCGCTCCTTCTTCGCCGCCCTGGTGGCGGCCTTCGTCCTGCGCTCCATCAACCCGTTCGGTAACAGCAGACTGGTGCTGTTCTACGTGGAGTACCACACGCCGTGGTACCTGTTCGAGCTCATCCCCTTCATCCTTCTGGGGGTTTTCGGAGGCCTCTGGGGGGCCTTCTTCATCCGAGCCAACATCGCTTGGTGCCGGCGGCGCAAGTCGACGCGCTTCGGCGAGTACTAATTGGGATGAATGTAGTTGTTGAAGATCTGTATGGGTCCAGTTTGATGCACAGCACTCCCACAGTCTAACACGTTGCATCCTTCGTCTCTTCAGGCAAGTACCCGGTGCTGGAGGTCATCTTGGTGGCAGCCATCACAGCCGTGGTTGCTTTCCCGAATCCGTACACCCGCCAGAACACCAGCGAGCTGATAAAGGAGCTGTTCACCGACTGCGGCCCGCTGGAGTCCTCGCAGCTCTGCCAGTACCGCAGCCAGATGAACGGCAGTAAGGCCTTCAGCGACAACCCCAACCGGCCGGCGGGGCCCGGCGTCTACGCCGCCATGTGGCAGCTCTGCCTGGCGCTCATCTTTAAAATCATCATGACCATATTCACCTTTGGACTCAAGGTGACACCTGGATGTTTTTCTTGTTGTTTTACCACACACGTCTTTACAAACCTAAACTAACTTCTAGCTTCTCGTCCTTTAGGTACCGTCGGGTTTGTTCATCCCCAGCATGGCCATTGGGGCGATCGCAGGGCGAATCGTTGGCATCGCCATGGAGCAGCTCGCCTACTATCACCACGACTGGTTCTTGTTCAAAGAGTGGTGCGAGGTGGGAGCCGACTGCATCACCCCAGGACTCTACGCCATGGTGGGGGCAGCGGCGTGTCTGGGTGAGTCCGCAGATCATAAAGTGACAACTTTTCTATCCAAATATGTTTCATGTCTTAAAGTTCATTCATCTCTTCAGGTGGCGTGACTCGTATGACCGTCTCCCTGGTCGTCATCGTCTTCGAGCTGACCGGTGGGCTGGAGTACATCGTCCCGCTCATGGCCGCCGTCATGACCAGCAAATGGGTGGGCGACGCGTTCGGCCGCGAGGGAATCTACGAGGCCCACATCCGCCTGAACGGATACCCCTTCCTGGACGCCAAGGAGGAGTTCACGCACACCACGCTGGCCAGGGAGGTGATGAGGCCTCGACGCAGCGACCCGCCATTGGCGGTGCTGACGCAGGACGACCTGACGGTGGAGGAACTGCAGGCCACCATCAATGAAACCAGTTATAATGGTTTCCCTGTGATAGTTTCTAAAGAGTCCCAGAGGCTGGTGGGCTTTGCTCTGCGCAGGGACATCACTATCGCTATAGGTAACTGCACAGAGCGGGACAGTTTCTCCATCTTTACTTTGAAGTACGTACCTCACAAATCCCCGTATCTTCCTTCCTCGACAGAAAATGCTCGCCGCAAGCAGGAGGGCATCATGTTAAACTCCAGGGTGTACTTCACCCAGCACGCGCCCACCCTGCCGGCCGACAGCCCCCGGCCCCTCAAACTGCGCTCCATCCTGGACATGAGCCCCTTCACCGTCACCGACCACACCCCCATGGAGATCGTGGTGGACATCTTCAGAAAGCTCGGGCTGCGCCAGTGCCTGGTCACTCACAACGGGTAAGTAGGAGACGCAACTTAGAACGAAGAAGGACGTAAGAGCGGAAGGCGAGTCCTTCTCGCGTCCTTCTTCTCTGCCCGTTGTTGTTGTGATCAACTAACCCCGTCCGAGGTCGACAAACATTACGCAAGCACATGTACACACTGTGCGGTGTTGCATGGACGCCGAGGTCCCCGAGTTTGTCCCATAATCTGCATGGCCTGGCCTAACCGCTGTGCTGCACTTCCTTTACCCCCCCTCTACTGAACAATAACAGATGGTCTCCTCTGTCGAAGAGGCTGAGCTGCTGAAACTAACTACAACTACATAACAGGTATCATACTGGGAAATGTAGTCAGTAAAATCAGCTGATGTGTGGTCTGAAATGGAGAGAGACACCTGCTGGTGTTTTATAGGAACTACAGACGACTTCTCTGAGTTTTTAGTAAGAATCATCAGAGAGGAGCTGAGCAGCACTGTTTGTTTTTATTTACTTCTTTACGTTGAACTATTTTTATTTACCCTTTAAAGGATAAAACTAACGTTATTTTATATTTTTCTTATCCTACAAATCTCATGAAAATGTGTTTTATCATCTTTCCTGCCCGTTTTCTTTTTACTCGGGTAATTTCCTAAAACAGCCGGGCACTATGGGAACTATTTTCTTGTAGATTAACGCACATTTGATACTCCAGTGAATGTTTACCCAGTGCAACAGTGTGCTTCACTGTTTTTAATCACTTTACGACGAAGTAACAGACAGAATAATAGACCTTGATATATTGTACTAAGTAAGAAGATAGTTAGAGCTGATCAATCAGAAGTCTTTTTTGTTTTTGAAAATATGTAATTATGAGTTGCCACCTTCCAAAAAAATTCTCAGCCGAACCTCTAATGTTTAGAAAAAAGAATAAAACACGTGGCAGTCGCAACTGATAGATACATTTGGGTGAACTTGGCGTACACATGAAGTAGAAATTCATCTGGAAATTAAATTCCGTTTAGTTTTTCCATGCGATTTGACAAGTTTCCATCAAAATCTAGCTCAGATTTTAAGCTGATTTCCAGTAAATCATCAAAATAAATGCAAATTGATGTGTGTTTTTATCCATTACTGTTACGTGAGTATTAGGTGGTGCGTTGGCAGCCATTAAACTGTTGCAGAAGAAGAAGGCGCAACAAGATGATTCAGTTCAGCGTTGGTCAAACCTCTTTAAGACTCGTAGTTTGTTCGATCAGTCGTAGCATGTGAAATTAATTTATAACATTATGAAGTTTTGTTGTTTTTGTGTTAATTGAGTTGTGTAACTTTGATTTTCACGTTTTAACGTTGAGTTTGATATTTTAAGTTGCACCTGTTATGTATGTTTTTGTGCTGCTGCTGTCTGTTCTCTCTCTGTCTCTCCTCTTGTTTGTCGTGTTTTTTGTTTTTTTGTTTTGTTTTGTTTATCTGTCGTCGTTTCTGGGCAGTTTGCCGAGTAACGGGTGTGTGTTTCAGGATTGTGTTGGGCATCATCACAAAGAAGAATATATTAGAGCATCTGGAGGAGCTCAAGCAGCACACGGAGCCCCTGGTGACTAGCCCCGCCCCTTTACACGTGACCCCTCCCACTTACTTTCGCACCTGTCTCTTAGGCTCCGCCTCTTAAGAGGGATGCATGAAACTTGGTGTGAAAAACTGTTGACAGTTCCCGGCTAAACATTAAGTCTTCCTCTTCTTCTTCTTCTTCTTCTTCTTCTTCTTCTTCTTCTTCTTGTTTCACTCACTGTTCGCACTCTTTGTTGTCCGTGGGTTGGTTTGGTGTGGATTCACCTCTTTTAATGAAGTCGTTCATCATCTCAGACAAACATCTGTAGATAGACGTTCTCCTCATCTTCATCGCTGGTAGCAGTCGCAGATTTTGACGAGTCACTCTGTAGAAAAGCTTTCTTGTGTTTTCTGGGTCCTGTAATGTCGGACCTGAATGGGAACTGTCACCCACATCAGTCTTAGAGCCCCTTTCAGACATGTGCTTCATTACGAGAATGTGCTGGCAGTCTAACCTGTAAAGTTTTACAGTTATTTTACTGTAAAACACGGCGTTTAACACTGACTTGGACGCCGCTGTTACGGTCACATAAAAGCTACAGCAGCACAAAAATAGAGATTTTAAATCTCTTGTGTGTTTCTAGATGTTTTACATCATGTACCACCTTAGAAAATATTCAGCTCTCCAAGTACAACCATTAAAATTCAGGGTCGATGCTATTCAGCTACAGACAGTTCACACAGGAGGCAGGAATTCAAGAACCAGAGCTAATTCGGCCACGAGCTACGTACGCGAACGTGACTACACATCAGCCAGCCGTCTCATCGTTTATTGTAATGTTGTAGTATTAAGTCGTTTATTTCCTTAAAAAGTATTTCATAGACTCTTCCAAGTACTACTACAGGGAGTTTAGTTTGAGAACTAGCAACTAGCGTGACAACTGAGCTGATGAAGCTCCAGAAAAAGCCAGTAAGTCAACCTTGAGTTATGATTGTTTGGTAAAAACATTTTCCAGGTCAAGAACGACGTTCAAAGAAATCAGTTTAACGAACAATTCTTTTCAGCTTTAATTCATGCTGACTGTTTACAGTGTGAATATCCAGCAGAAAAACATTTACAAACATCATAAAGCATAAAAACGAGTTATAATCTAACTTTTAACCTGTGCTCGGATGTTCACAAACATAGTTTTAGTTCAGTCCTTACCGCAGCGGCCCGGGTTCGACTCCAACCTGCGGCCTCTTGCTGCATGTCTCTCTCTCTATAAAGCCCTAAAAAAAACAAGCTCAGTGCAGAATCTTTGGTCAAAAAGCCGTCAATCTAACCGACAGTTGAAGCCAGCGGGAGCTTCCATGTCTGAAAAGGGCCCATTAGATTCCCAGAGTGCAGCTTTGCAACTCATCCCCATTGAAGTGCATCCGTAGCGACTGTAGCTCTGCTTAGTGTTGTGTCAGCTGCATCATGCTAGCACCTTAAGGTCCATCCTGTCTTCTGATCTATAGCAGCTTAAGATGTGTTTAGATATATAAATCCTGATTAAATGCCATGTAACCAATCAGATATTTAAGCGTAGACCTCTCAGCATGTCTGCAGTCACCATGATGCCTGTTGTGTTTCCCCATCTTCCCTCTCCCAACAGTAGTCGGTCATTTTCATTTTGAGAATCACCCACGCTCAGTTATCGTCATTAACGACTTCTTTTTCCTCTTTTGTTGTTGTTGTTTTTTTTAAACACCTCCCCCACCGTTTCGCCGTGGGTCTCCACAGATCGACGACATCTGACCTGTCGCCTTAACAACCACTTGGCGAGTAGCTAGCCGCCTTGGGAAAGCGGACTACCGTTGTTGTTTATTGTCAGAGGGGTGGTATTTGTTTTATTAGAAGGGAGGGAGAGGATCTCTAGTGATACGATTCATTCCCCACACTTCCCTCATCCTGTAGTGGTCGTGAATGCTGTGGTGAAGTGACGTGTTGATTGGTGCTAGTAGTGCTGTAGTAGAGCGAGCTAGTTTAGCGTGTGGTGATAAAATGACCCTGATGAAGTAATTTACTAATCCCCGTGCTTTAACCTGCCGATGTTTCCTCTGAGCCGGCGGCGTCCCGTCCTCTTCACAAGAGTGTGAACACGATTATGTTCTTTAAAAAAGTGAAAAAAACTGAAGTTTGTCGTTGATTTATGAAGAAAAAAGGACGATAAAGTCACACTCAGGGTGTTTGGAGTCGACACAAAGAGAGCAAACATAGTTCGTAAATGTTTACATGATGATCAACCATCTTTTATATTAATACTGGCACGAACATGGCTCATGAAAAGGTCTGAAATAAGAGAGCACATTACACACACATAGTACATATAGTATAAAAACAGGTTAAACTAAAGTCTAACATCATCTGTAAGTCTGAGCAGTCAAGCAGCAACCTCTGTGTCTGTGAAGTGAAGCCAATGCCGAAGTGCCAAAAAACTGCAGTTCCTCAAACGTCCACTTGAGGCCGGCTCCAGAACAAGTCAGTCTCCATAAGTCCCCATGTTAAAATGTCCAACTTCACAGCAGAAATAAACATGTTTACAGCCTGGTACAAAAAACAGTTTTGGTCTCTATAGCTAATTTCCCCGTTCATGACAACTGTACTGAGGGTGAATTTTTATACAACTCACCTGTTCAAATTATATTAAGCCTTAAAGTTATGCATAATTAAGAGTGTGGCTGCTTTGATTGACAGGTAGGTGCCGTTAAAAAATGGCTTGTTTGAGCAACCAGACGTCATTCAGCCCACTTTTGAGCTTCAAAACGGCTCTTCAGAAACCTGTTGGTGACGTCACGGATACGTCATCCATTCTTTATACTGTCTACGACTATAGTGGTACAGGAGTGTATGACTTCCTTTAACGTAGACGATGTGTCACCACAAACATTTACATTTTAAAAGACTCTCCAAGAAATAAAAAGAGAAAATAAATCAGAGAAAAGTGAGAAAAAATTTAACTTTATATAACAATGTAACATGCCGATATAAACCTGTTTCCTGTTGCTAAAAAAAAAAGTAGAAACACGGCGGACTCCGCCACCTATAGAGCCACATAAATGTTACACACCGGACCTTTAAAATTTAGTTTAGGTAGCATTAAAAATGTCCTAATGTATCTTTTTATGAGCTGAAAACATCTAATGATATCACCTCCATCACCTTCAATAGAGGAACATGAATCAGCACCGGACGCCGCTGGCTTTCAGGGAACATTGCCTTAACCCGCTGACCCTTCATACACTCTGATCTGTACCTGGTCTCCCAGCTCTCTACGCCTGCCTTTGTTTACTTCACTGGGTTTTTTTGTTTTTTTTGAAATGAAACAAGAGCAGTCGTAGATCTCAGCAGCTGCTGGGAAAACCGAGTCTGATCTGACGCCTCACCAGTGTTTCATGCCTCCTGCTGCTCAGTAGCTGTAGCTCTAATCCCAACCCTCCTCCTCCTCCTCCTCCTCCTCCTCCTCCCCGACCGCCCTTCCAGGTCATCTGAACTCCTCTCACTCAGACCTGGGTTCAAATGTTTGTTCTCACTCATTTATTTCGACTTTTCAGGGTTCAAATGAAGCTGAACGTCTTTTAACGAACAAAAAACAAACAAACAAATCAAGCTGTGATGTTTTGGACCCAGCTCTGCTCTCCTGTAGCGCTGTAGCAGATGAACAGTCTCTCCTCACGTTGTGGCTTCAGATGCTTCTCTTCACTTGACCTCAGGCTTACATTCACGGCTGCATTCAAGAGCACACGTTTGGGCGGCGCGCTCTTGAATCAGCAGGAAAAATCTTGACTAACTGGATATTTAAAAATGTGAAATTAGACCCAGTGTTTGTTAGCTGGGTCCATCAGGTAAATGTGCTTTCAGTAGAGGAGGAAGAGGAGAAGGAGGCGGCTCTGTCACGAGTCAGAAACAGCTAACGTCACCGTGAAAAGTGGATTGTTCCCACCACTGCTCGTCTTACACTGTAAAAACATGAGGTTAGCTGCTGCTCTGTCATCAGCTTGTTCGGTACGAGGACATATTTCAGTCTCAAACTTACAGAGTGTTCAAATGTTTTGATGAAAGAAGGGTCAAAGTCGAGTGTCGTGATGTAAGAGGGTGAGAAACATCATAAAAATGATTTAGTTCTTTATTTGGATCTTCCACAAAAACAATTTAAACTCACACAGTATCGATAAAAACAACAAACTGCAGTGTAAGACAAATATAAAGAAGCGAATTGACGCTCACAAGAAGTAACAAAAGTCTAGAATAGAGACAAAAACAAAGAGACAGCAACCAAATAAAAATAAACGAGAAACAGCGATAACAAAATAACATTTGATTTAGATTAATACATTTTTGTTTCAGTGATTTTTTTTTTTTTGAGAGAAAAACTGTTTTGATGTCAGCTGGTTAACATTTACCAACCAGAAGAGGCTCCATAAAGAACAGACCTCATCATCTCATCACAGTTTTAACCAGGATAATCTGAATAATAATCTGAACACTGAAGAACTGACCTGGCTGCTCTATTTGGCACAATTTGAAGTTAATCATAGATTTATCATGATAAAATATTATTGTACAGCTGATTTTAAGTATTTACAGAGCTCAAAGGACTCATGATATGATAGATTTATATTAAAAGTGACACGGCAACAGCTCCTTTGTGCTTTGTTATCATCATTAAAGACGAGGACATTTTATTTATAGCAGAATTCAGACACCGACAGCCAAAGTATTTAACATACATTCATTAAAAGACAAATTTAAACTTGTTTTTTTAAAATTTATGAAATAAAAGTTTGATTCTTTGGATTAATTTCTAAAAAGAAATAATATAAAATATATATTTTTTTTATGTTGCAGCCGTCAGGTTGTGTAGCCTCTTTGTGGAGTTTCATGCAGCCGATCCCTAATCTGGCAGATTTGGGATCGGCTGCATCAAACTGTAAAATAAAACGATCATCCGTCTTCTCGAATGATTTCTGACTCGTGTGACGAGGTCGTCCTCTCTCCTCCTCCGACGTTCTAACTCTTCACCACTTCCTGTCTTCCTCGTAGGATCCAGTTTTTCCTGGGACCGATATCATAAAAACAAAGCGATCGGGCATCAGGCGTCTGAAACGACACTCTCTGGTAGAGGAGGTGCTGTTTCAGACTCTGCTGCTCTTCATCCCCCTTTTTTTTTTACTCCTCCTCCTCTGGTTACTCACCTCCTTCCTTCCTCTCCTTCCTGCTGCTGACTTTTGCTTCCTCAGGTAGTCGTGTTTTTGTTGGCTCGCCAATCGATTTCATGATTTAGAAAAAAACAAACAAACTCAATCCACTTTAAATCATCTCTTGATTGAAGACGTCACAACCCGCCAACAAAAACACGACGGTGTTCTCTCTCCTCCACCAGCGCCTCCTCACCTCTCTAACCTCTCCTCTTCTCCTCCCTCTCCTCTCCCTCTCCTTTGTCTCCCCCTGCAGGCGGCTTCTTGGTATTATCACAAAAAAAGATATCCTTCGTCACATGGCTCAAATGGCAAACCAAGATCCCGAGTCCATCATGTTCAACTGATCCGCTCCTTCCAGGACGGCCGGGGGGGAAGAAGGGGATACGACAGCGACGAGCAGGAGGTGGAGGAGGTGGAGGATGAGGAGGTGCGCCTCCTGGACGGCTCCAATCTCTGACATTCGGATTTTTTTGTTTTTTGTTTTTAGTTCTCAGCTTTGTAGACCCTGAACCTCGCCGGAGACTTTTACCGGCCACGAGAGCGAAAAGACACGATTAAAAAAAAAAAGAGAGACTTTATTATCATTGTGGCTGCTGAGGACACGAGGAGGTCACGGGGTCGAAGGCACACACACATGAGGAATGCACTTTTTACACACAAACACACACGGTCACATACAAACACACTTTTTGCACTCGCACACACATCAGACATGCATGCTCTCTCTCTCCTCACACACACACACACTTATAAGACTCCCTAACCCTGTAACTCATGCACTCTTCATGTGCCTCACCTTTTGTCCCGCCTCCGCCGAGGTCGTGGTCGCCCCGGCCCGAAGGTCAAAGGTCAGAATGAACCGCCGACGAGGGACGCGATGAGGGACCTCAAAAAAAAAACAACAACCTCCAGGCTTCTGTTTGAACAAGCTCACTTTCCTCACCGCCCTGCTGCACATCACACACACCAGACGTGTCCGTCCTCCTGAAGAAATACATTGTTTACCTGTGAATTAAGTGTGTGTGTGTGTGTGTGTGTGTGTGTGTGTGTCCCTAGCGTCACTACATTCCAGCCAGGTTACCATGGGAACTGAGAGGACGTGTCCCTGCTCCTCGCCCCCCGGAAGAAAACGTGGCAGCAGCTCATGATCGCATGGTGCACGGCTGCTCACCTGGGCGCACGTTGGTGTAAGTGTGTGTGTGTGTGTGTGTGTGTGTGTGTGTGTGTGTGTGTGTGTGTGTGTGTGTGTGTGTGTGTGTGTGTGTGTGTGGAAGAGAGAGAGAGGGGAGGTAGAGAGACAAAGATGCGTACTGTATTTCAAGAACAAACGATGAAAAAAGAAGGAAAAAGGTGACAAAGTAAGACCTTTTGTGAGTGTGTGTTTTCATTTCTGAGCCAGCTTGAGCTTTGTGTGTGTGTGTGTGTGTGTGTGTGTGTGTGTGTGTGTGTGAGAGTGTGTGTGAAGGCAGGTCAAGTGTGTACGTAAAGAAAACAAAGAGTGTGTCCAGGTTCTTCTGTGTTTTCTGTTACAGGAACGAAAACAAACTGAAATTTCCTTTTTCTTCTCACGCTCTTGCGACTTCTTTTAGACCATCGATCTTTAATCAGTTGAACTTTTTTACGACTTGAAGACAAAAAAACTGGAAATCTGAATCGGTTAAAGTCGGACGAAGGACGGCGTTGATGCGACACGGTGACTTATTGTCGTCTTCGCCTTTGGGAATTTCAAACACGAGCAGTTCGTCTCGCGTGGTTTATCAGAAGAAAAACACTACATCAAATCTTTGGAAGCTCAATTTACGCAACAAAAAAACTAATTATTGGCTCCAGGAAACAATATTTCAACACGTAAAGAGATGTTTTATTAGCTGAGAGTGTTTGATTTAACCTGCGTCGTGTGCCAGGCGGGTGGAAGTTGAGTTCAGATAGTTAAGATTTAAAAAAACAAGAAATAAATCACTAAAATTTCAAACAAAAATACAAATTTTAAAACTATAACTTTTAACATAAATATTACTTGAGCCCAATGTTAACCTTTATAAAAATGGTTGTTTTGTGGTCCAAAACATTCAAATCATCCCGATATAAACGAGAATAAATCTATAAATCTTTGAATTTTAGAGGCCTGAATCAGCAAGTGTTTTGCTACTTTTGGTTTTGGCTTCATAAACAATAAAAATAATGAATCATTTCAGCTCTAAAAAGATGAAAATCTTAAAGTTTCTTCTCATCACAGGTGTAGATTAAATGTAACGTGAGCTCGTGACCCCTTAAATCAAAGAGTGAGTTGGTATATACGATCCTAAATAAATAGATAAATAATGAAGCGGTACTTCAACACTAAATTGAAAAAATAAAGATTATAGTTGATGACGAGCTTTCAAGCCAACGTGGACAAAAGGTGCTGATGATAAAACTTTAAGAATTATTGCACAAACTCTTCATCTCATGATCAAGACTGATGCTGTCGAAAGCTCTGGAACTGGCCAGTAACTGGACCTTTAGTAAAGAACGAACCGTCGCGCCCAACTTTGGTTAATTCTCTGTTTTTAATGCTTCCTTTTAATCATCTCACGACCCCTCAAGATCAACGTGAGATCGAGTCTCGCTTCGTCTGCCAAGTGCCTGACAAAAGTGTGTCGGCTATTTTAATCACCCCGCTCGACCCGATAACCCTTCCCCTCCTCTTTTGTCCTTGGGAAACATGTACCGATGAAGGGAAAAGGTGAAGCGAGGGGCGGGGGACAAACAGTAGCACCTTACCTGGCGGCAGATAGTGTGAGTGTGTGCGAATGTGTGTGTGTGTGAATGTGTGTGAGGAAGGTCGGTTCATCCTGTGTACTTGTTTCCGTTGCAGTGACTGTCCTGCTGTAGGTCGACAGGCAGCAGGACATCGTCTTTGTTAACCAGTGGTGTTGCCTAACATTGTATTTCATACTGATCTCGATGTTTTTCCCTTTTTTTTTTTTTGTTTTGTTTTTGTTTTTAATTTATGGGTAGTGTCGATAGAGTTGTGCATTATTATGAAGAATTTTATGTATGATTACATTGATTGTTTGATTGTACATTTAAAACAAAATATGTAAAAGATTAAATTTTGTTTTAAATTAAAAGAAAAAAGATTCAAGTTGCACAATGTGGCAGATTTTTTCTTTTAATTTTTACATCCTGGAGCCAAATATTACCAAAATTATACATTTGTACTTTAAAGGTCCAGTGTGTGAGGTTTAGTGCCCTCTAGCTTCGAGGTTGTAGATTGCAACCAACTGAGAAGTCCTCACTTAACTGTCTCCTTTCTAGAGTGTAAGAGAAAATACCAAGTGGCTGTGAAGTGAAGCCAAAAACTGCAGTTCCTCGAACGTCCACTCGAGGCTGGCTACAGAACAAGTCAGTCTCCATAAGTCCCCATGTTAAAATGTCCAACTTCACAGCAGAAATAAACATGTTTACAGCCTGGTACAAAAAACAGTTTTGGTCTCTATAGCTAATTTCCCCGTTCATGACAACTGTACTGAGGGTGAATTTTTATACAACTCACCTGTTCAAATTATATTAAGGCTTAAAGTTATGCAGAATTAAGAGGGTGGGCGCTTTGATTGACAGGCAGGTGCTGTTACAGGTGACTTATTTGAGCAACCAGGCCTCAGGTCCGCCGATGATCCACGTCTTTGCCGATTTTTAGATTAGCCGGGAGGTGGAAGAGGCAGGACTACCAACATGACGGCATCCATTCTTCATACTGTCAGTGCTCGGAACAAGTGTAGTACTTAAGTAAATTTACTTATAGTTCCAACCACACCTTGGTGCCACAAGAGTTGTGACACCAAATGTACACTGACAGTTTTAACGCGACGTACAACCTGTTGCTGAAAACTTAAAAGTCTGGTGTAGAGATATTTTCTCACTAGTTGAAGCCAGCAGGTGAACAAATAAAAATAAAGAGGTTGACGGACAGAGGTCTGAATAATAGACGGTCTGTAACCGGACACGACGACGAGACGTGGAGCAGTCCAACTCTTTCAGTCATTGTCCGTGAGCTACTTTAAAACTCTGGAAACTAAAAGGACTTTTTGACAAAGGCTGCTCTGTGTTTGGGAAGAGGCAGGCAGAGAACCCTCCTCCTCCTCCTCCTCCTCCCTCCTCCATCATCATCTCCCCCCACAAACTCTCCAACCCTAAAACTCCTCCTAACCCTGGACAGTGAAGCCACTGTTACAGTAATGATGATGCGGACAGACGCTGCACTGTTGAGCTCTTACAAAACCACACACAGTGTGCACTGTATGAGGACAGGGGGTGGACAAAATAATAGAAACACCTCCCAAAATAATCTTTTTAAGGTTTTAATTTGACGTGACTTATTTGATTGTTCCTGAATTAGACAGATTCTGTAGTCGTGATTTTTAAGACTCGAGCAACGTATAATACGAGACTAAAACAAACAAGCAAACCTTTAAAAATGGTCAAATGTTTAATAAATAAGTAGCCAACATGCTCACAGTTTTTAAATTTTAAATTTATCCTTTCAAAGAAGATTTTTAGGAAATTAAAGTGTCTATTAAACACCTCAATATATATTTTTTAAGCATTTAGTTTGGTTTATTTATACTTTTGATCAAATGTTTACAGATTTAAATCAGAATTTTGCATTTTTTTGTGTTTGTTTTAACTCCACTTACTTGTTCTGGAGCTTTTGAGCACATCAGTTATACAAACGAAGGTACTCAGACTCATTTAAATGTTGTTCAGAGTCTATCATAGTTCAGATATTCTACAGTATAAGGTGACGTGCATCAGTTGTGGTGTTAGTGTACTATTTTTCATTGATCCTTGGGGGATGATTGTTGGAAAAAGTAGTTAAATCACCCTCCAAAACATAATAAATTCACAAGGATGAGATGAAGTAGTAGTAGACTAGTCATAATGAGTGTAGACGCATTTGAGACATGAAACAATAAAAACACAACAGACCAAACTGTGGAAACCATGTTATTGTTTTTTTATATTTATATTTTGTTTTTTATACACAGCACTTCCATTTTATTCCACTACAAAAAAGAGGCATCTCAAGAGCACCGGTAAAAGCAGAACAGCATCCAGTTCATCATCTCCACCACCACCACCTGCTAACTGACTGGACCGTTAGCCAAGCAAAAAAAGGAAAGAAAGAAAAAGAGTCTTCTACTTATTTCATTTTTTTTTTTTTTTAAAGTCCCAGACAAAGACGTCAAACCGTCTCCGACCGTCTTTCACGTTCACATGCAGCAGAAATGCAACTTGTACTCGTAAAAGCCACCGCAAAGAAGCAAGATGACGCGGAGATCAGGTCAGGAGTTAAATTAAAGATCTAAAAATCACACCACAGTGGGTCATCATCATAATAATAATAATAATAATACTCTTTAAAATATCTCAAAGGAAAAGACAAAAAAAACTCTACCCAGAGCTGAGTGACCTAATCATGAAATATACTGTACACACACACACATTTTTATTTTCTAGAAATACAATCATGAAACCCTTGAATCTTTTTTGTTTGTTTGTTTTTCAGTCCAGCATGCATCTCTAGGTGAGCAGGACGTTGTACGATAACAGCGGATCAAGCTGTGACAGTAGCTGGATGTGAATTCTTGAGCGGATGAACGTTCACGGTTTGGAAAACAAACGGCATGAAGCGCAGCTTGAGGCAGTTAAAGTCGTAAAAACCCAGAGTAACTGTAAGAAACTAAAAACCGAGAAGTCGTTCCCAACCCGAGCCGACCCGACCCGACCCTAAATCCTTTAAATAATAATCTGAGCGATGGCGTCCTTTTTACAATTCGCCGCTTGTTACATGAATGATTCCCCCGTCCCGTGTACATTCAAGCATGAAAGTCCAGAGTGTCTAAAAACCTCACGATTTATTCTCAGTAGTTCAGACTACAAAGGTTTCAAGAGATTGTTCAGAAGAGATTAAAAAATGTGATTGTTTCTTTCAAAAAATGTGAAATTAAAAATGTTTTGACCTTTTTGTTTCAAGTGGAAATGCATAGCAGGATAACTCGTCGCGCTCCTCCGGCTCCAGGGTTCGTTTGTTTCGTCACACATGGCTCTCGTAAAACACCTGGCAATGAGGAGGGGTCTTGTCCGTGGGTTCGGGCGCTGCAGCCTGCTCCCCCTCCTCCTCCTCCTCCTCCTCTTCTGCCGCCTCTTCCTCTGCGTCGGGCTGCTCCTCGTGGTGAACAGGAGTCAGCGGCGGAGGCGAGGAAGGTGCAGCGTCCGGCGGAGGTGGCGCTTCGATGCTGCAGTAGCCGCTGGCGGCGAGTTGCGGGTGGACCGACACCTGGATGGCGATGTGCTGCGGCTGATCGTGAACGGAGGAGTTGTCGGAGTCGGCGGCCGGGGATTCGCTGCGCTCCCTCTCCCGCCCTCGCTCCTGTTCCCTCTCCTGCAGGATGGTGAAGACGTCTCTCGCCCCGATGGCCCTGGTCGCTCCCTCGGGCACGTGCCTGACGAAGGTGTGCCTCATCTCCTCCACCCCAACCACCTCCAGGATCTCCTCCATGAAGGTGCGGCAGTTCATGATGAGCGGCGGCAGCGGGATGCTGCGAGCCAGCTCCTCGATGTACCGCGCGAACTCCATCGTCTTGAACTGCGTCACCTTGGCCAGCTCCAGCGTCTTCGCCGAGGTGATGATGGGGATCCGCTTGGCGATCTCGAACGCCTTCTGCAGCTTCTCGGCGCCCTCGGTGCGGAAGAACTCGTTGATGGCTTTCTCCGTCTTCTTCAGGTGGCTGCTCATCATGCAGAGGCGCGTGACGTTCAGCGCCATGATGATGGTGAAGGTGACCAGACACACCACCATGTAGTACACGCCCATGTCACCGTTGGTGAACACCACGCGGAGCGTCACTGTGCAGTTGGAGCTGCCGTGCACGTTGGACGCCATGCAGGTGTACTTCCCACGGTCCGCGAACTCGATGCTGGTGATGTTGAGGACGCCGTCGTCCAACAGCCACCACTTCCCACCTACAGGACGAGACAGAGAAAGTTTCTTTAATTTTATGGAGACTTGTTTATACAGGTGTGAACCTTGTTTGTGTTCAAACAGTTAAGTGAGTGCAGAGAAAATGTTTCTGAAGACTAAAGATCGACTAATCTGGACTGAAGCGGAATATTTCATTAGATAAAACATGTTTTGGAAATGATTACATTTATTCAATACATTCTGACTTTTGGACAACGCTGTGCAGTTATTGGAAATGTTTGGATCACATCCTCCGTCAGCTGTGCGGTGAGTCACAAATACAGCGCTATTGTCTTAAAAACACACGTAAAGTTCACGGACGTAGCGGGTAAATCTGTCCATGGAAAAATGAGTTATTTTCAGCAGATATCTCAGTCACTACAGGACTGAACTAACACGACAGTTTAGTGGTTTATATGTGTGGTTTTTATTCCGTTTGGTAAACTCCACGATCTCTAGAAAGCTTTAACGTTAGTTGGCTGGGACTAGAAAGCGTCTCCGTTGCAGGTAGTTACGAAGGCTCGGACTAAACTAAACTGAACTAAAGTAAACTGTGCTCCATAAATAGATAAAACAAGCAAAAAAATGTTTATTTTGAGAGCAGATTGCCGCCAAATTATGAATACATTTTGATTTTATGTTTTATTTAAGTTGTTGTTGTATAATCACAATATTACATTCAGTGGCGTGCTTTATCGTCATTATTGGCACTTCAGTGACATCACTGTCGTGCCAATATACACGGTAAAGCACATGCACTCATGTAATGTTGCTTATTGCTCTGTGTACAAATGTTACTGTTGTTTTTATCTGTACATATGATTCATGTTTACCTGTCAAGCTCCTTGTTTTTTAGCGGTTTGTCTATATTCTGATTAAATAAATAAATAATTAAAGGAAAACTATGATTTATTATGACGTGGGTTTCATGTTTTTCTGAGCTTTAACCGTAACTGATTGTCAAACTTTTTGTGAAGTCGTACAAATACTTTGAATCCATCACTAACTTCACAATGCTGTAAACAAGACTTCACTGATCTGCTTTTACGATTATTCACTGACTCTACATGTAACCGACTAAATGTGCAGTTTGCCCGCTAACTCGCTCACTCTGAGGTCAAAGTTTAAAACCCTGAAAATCCTCTTAGTGCAGCCGTTTCTCTGCTGAATCCGCCGCTTTCCGAGAGGAACTTGTTTACTCAGATTTGCTCACGTTGCATTTCTGAACTGTTTCTTTGTTAATGGAGTCTGGCAGCTCAAAAGAACACAATGTTTTGGCAGACATATTTATAAATCAATAAAAAAAACAAGTGGCTTTAAGCCTAATTTGTTAACGCAAGTCCTAAAAGCCTCCATGTGTTGTGTTAGTGTATATTGTGATATATTAAATCAGTTCATGGTGACCTTATTACTCTGCCGTGCCTTCAATATTTAAACAGGTGACGTGACTGCTGACTGTGTTTGAATAATCAAAACAAGAACTTTCTATTTACATGTTGGAGTAGTTGAGTTAAACAAGCATTAAAACTCGTTTTAAAAGGACGGTTTTCCACCCAAATTACAAATTTTCCAAAGTCACAGTTTAACCAAAGTTTAGACTTTTTGGAACTGGAGTTGAATCTGGAGAAATCTGGACATGTTCCTGTAGTTTAAGATGCTTAAAAGTCGTCGTTCACCATGACCTAAGTGTCTTAAACGAACCGAACAACAACTTTCAAACCACAGCTGTTGCAAGGCGAGTTAACCAGTAACACATCGGCCCATTAACTCTTGGAAATGGGTTTAAATGGTAGAGACTCGTCACCAGCAGTCAGTTAATGACTGGATGTAATTTGCTTCATTTTATTGTTTAAATAGTTTTAAATGTACCAGTCGGAGTTTATATGAGCCTGGCTGTGGTGTCTGGTGAAACTATTTACTTTGGTTATCAGGTCTTATCAAAGTGATGAGGCGGTTGTTTTCACTGATAAAAATTGATCGACCTACGCGGCGGTGTGACCGCCTCTGTGCAGTTCAACGGAGTAGTTTGACATTTTGAGAAATACACTTATTTGCTCTCTGGTGGAGAGTTAGATAAGAAGATCGGTATATCTCGTGTGTGTCAGTTAGCTTAGTACATAGAGCGGAAATCGGGGAAGCAGCTAGCTTTTCTGGCCGCTAGTTCAGAGCTACCAAACTGTCCAGAGCAAAACGCCCAGCACAACTGGTAATAGTCCTTTTTACACTTCGGTTTATGTGTGTATTAAACAAACGAACAAACGAACGAATGAACATTGTACCAGACCGGGAGCTGACATCTACATTCTAACCCTCACCTATGGCCATGAGCGTTGGGTAGTGACCAAAAGAACGAGGTCGCGGATACAAGCAGCAGAAATGAGCGTCCTCCGTCAGTTGGCTGGGCTCAGCCTTAGAGACAGAGTTAGGAGCTCGGAGTAGAGCTGCTGCTCCTTTGCGTCAAAAGGAACCAGATGAGGTGGTTTGGGGATCTGATTAGGATGCCTACTGGGTGCCTTTCTCTGGAGGTATTCCAGGTATGTCCAACTGGGAAGAGGCCCCAGGGCAGACCCAGAACCTGCTGGAGGGACTATATAGCGCATCTGGCCTGGGAGCGCCTCAGGAGCTGGAATGCACTGCTGGAAAGAGGGACGCCTTGTTTCCAGACGTTTGTTTGCTTGCCCTACTGCCACTGCGACCCGACCCCGGAAGTTAATTATTGAGTTTTAGAGGTGTTGGACGCAGATTTTGTGCCACACCAGCTGTCTTCCAGTCTTTAAGCTAAACTAAGCTAAGATGCTGTGGAGTGGTATCAATCCTCTTCAGTCCAACTTGAAGTGCCTCTGCTGTCTCGTCTCCTACATCTTCCTTATTTTTATCAACGTTCGAGTTTTTCTTGCACTTGCATCTTTCTGTTCTTTGCTTTAGCTCCCCCGCTCATACTTTAATCAAGTGAAACTCCGACCCTCATTTAATTTTGAATTTTTCTGACTGTCAGGAGCTCTCAGTCTAACCCGTCATCCCGCTCGGTTGTCTATCGGAAGTCTCCGGTATCAATCTTCTTCAACTAAACATGAATCCCAAAACATCAAACTAATCCTTTAAGTTTAGTCAGTGCCGCCTTCAGGTTTCAGTCTCACCTGCCAATGTTTTGTGCTCAATCACAGTTTTGTCGGATGAATTTTAATGTTTTAAACTCGAAATTCTACCTTTGGTTGCAGACAGCTCCTGATACAAATTTATTCTGAACCGCCCCTTCAACGACGATTCATCCGCAAGCGGCAAACCTTCAGTGAGTTCATCTGCAACTCCTCCACAGCTACTCGCTGTTTTCTACTGTGTAGGAGTGAAGATGGACAGATATCACAGAAGGCCCCTCTAAATCTGAAAGAAGGCCATGAAAACACTGCTAACGCGATCAATTTCCCGCACTGGTATCCTCTGGAGGAGATGAAGGGGCCTTCAGGAAATGCAGCTTGGCCGACAACAGCGTCCCACCCATCCGCCTTTTCATGTCAGAGCAAGATTTTCTAATTTTACCTCCACCACCACCGGATCATGCGGTGTGACTGATGTGCTGCCCAATACTACGAGCAAGTTTGAAGCAGAAGAAACCAGCGAGGGCAGGTTAGTATCGCCGCTCTGTTTATTACGGGGTGACCTACTGCGTGCAGTGGTGAAATACTATCCTTTCCTAATTATACTCCTGTGTTTAACTCAGAGGAGGAGCTCCGCGATGGCAGATTTCAACAGGTCGGCTCAGGCGAGGTATCCAAACAACTCTTCGCTCTGCATTCCTGCTCACCTGAATCACAACATTCAAACATGCACGGCATGAATGAAAGTTAATCGTTTAAAAGGACTGAATAACTTCCTGAATCTAACTGGCAAGCGCCTGCCAGGCAAAATGTGCAATAACTGTACCAACGAGGAGCTCAAGGCCGCCTTGTCCTTGTGTTGAGAAGTCGGGTTTCACCCTGATTAAAGATTCAAAAGAGAAACATCTGGAGGCTGGACTAAAATCAACACTGTCCGCAAGGTTCTTCAGTTCCTGTCTCGCCTTTTCTCTCTTCCCTTTTTTCTTGCTAACCAAATGAGATGTCGCAGCATTGTCATCCCACTAATTTGAATGTGGGTTGGGCATTTCAGGCTGTGGCGAACGCAGCAGTAAAAAAAAAAAAGTTGAAACAGAATCAGCTTGTGAAGAAACACAACCCGATGTCACGAAGCCAGAAGACGCAGAACCTCGTCACCATGTAGACAAACGAGACTGACCGCCGCCGCGATGACCTTTCCAAAGATGTACAACCCTGTTGTGCACAGTTTGGATTTCTGGTTACGACTTCTGCTTATGCTCCCACAACGCAACAAAACCCTACGCGTATCACAGAAATATCTGATTTGTTAACTTCCATTATTATCCAACATCTAAATGTTCTTACCACCTGAAATCTTTATTTTCGGACCAAATGAAATGTCTTCTCCACCTCTCTGAAAAGTTCTCAGTAGGGTGTAGATTCGTCAAGCCTCCCCTAAAACTAGAGGGTTGTTGGTTCTGCAACACAAACTATTGGCTCCATCTACAGTATCTGAAAGATGTTTTATTTTGAAAAATGGCCGGATACAGCTGTCTGTGCGTTTGTGCCTCCTGAAACATGTCAAGACATGCAAACATCTTTGGAAAAACAAAAATTACAGAGTAAGGAACATCAGGTGTCATTGTCTCCATTACCCCTCAATGGGACCATCTCGTTGCAGAGAAACAAGCTCAGTGGGTTGTACTCGGTGAGCTGTATTTTTTAAGCACTTTACATTTGTTTTTATGCCGGTCGTATCATTTTATTTCGTCATATTTATCCCCCACAACTTGAAGGCCGGTCCATGAAATTATTGTCTTACATGAAACCGGTCCATGGCGCAAAAAAAGTTGGGGACCGCTCATCTATGACACCTGGAAACGTCCCTGAGAAAGACGCCGAGACACTCCGAGTACTAGAGCTGCATGATAAGAAATAAACTCACTAATTTAATGAATTAATCTAAACTTTTAGAAGCCCTTTTCACATTAAATAACAAACCTGACACCCCTCTGCATTTGCTGCTAATTAAATTATAACTGAATGACGTGCAGCGCTGGAGACAAAGGGAACAGGAAACCAGGTTTAAAGTAACAGTACAGTCAGTCTTACCGTTCGTCTCCGTGTCCAGGCGGTCTCCATGGGAGTTAAACCACTGAACACTCGGGAACGGGTCTCCGGTGACATTGCAATCAATCAGCGCGCAGCTACCCTCCCGGGCAATTATCTGGCTCACTTTTGTGAACACAACTGGGACAAATCCGCCGTCTGTCACAGTGCCGTTTCCTGTATGGTTTCCATCCGTGTCCACTGATAAGGCCCCGGTGGTGTGAGAGGCAATAAGGGACGCCAGGACAACAAGAAAAACGTATCCGTAAACGGCCCAGTGCATTTTCTCAGACTGTCGGTGCGTCACCCGAGGGGGAAGAGACTTTGTCATTCCTCCTGGGTCTCCATCCAGCAGACTGGCTATCTCTTGATAGTAGAAGGCAATTTGGTATTCAGCTCTGTGGCTTGAAACATCTCACTGGAAAAAAAAAACAAAAACAGAAGAAGAAGAAAGTGATTGGCACGTATTAATCTGGACAAAAACACTTCAGGACTTGATGCTCAGCAGCTGGAACAAACTGATAAGGAGGTCTGCTTTTATTACAAGCCATAAAATGAGGCAACTTATAATTATAATACACTTACACACAGCTTCCCAGAGCCCAACGTGAGGTCGTTTTTGTCCAAAATCCAACGTTATTCAACTTAAAATGACATTTAAGAAGCCAGAATCAGCTTATAAAGTGATTGTTATGATCAACATATGTGCTAGAGAAGTGAATATTGTACTTTTAGTGTGTGTCAGTGTTCATTTTCTGATTTATCAAGCAAAAATAGCAAAGATATGATAGTTATACGTGCACAAAAGCCTGCAGTTCATCGCTTTTTATCAGTTTATATCATCCTAAATGAACTTTTATGCGTTTCTTTAGCAGCCCTGAGGAAAACAAGCTTGGGAATGGGTGCAGACGGCCTGCACCACGCATAAATAACACACTGTTATATCCATGCATAGACAGCAAAGCATCAGCATTTAGTCCAGTTCAAATGCAGCTAATACGGATGCAAAGCTAAGAGCGGTTACATCACATGAGGATAAAACAGAATAACCTGGATTAACGTGGACAGAAACGCTTTGTAGCGTTACTTTCACATCGGCAGTGTCACCATCTGCTCTGACTGGCTTGATTAATATGAAAACAAAGCCACACTACAACATAACGGAGCCCGGAGGAGGCGATGTGGGCTCCGTCTAATTCCTAGTTCGCCCTCTTTTTTTTTAACCAAACACACAGCCTCTCCGTGTCATTGTTACAGCTACCTATTGTGAGCACGACGTGGGTAGCTGGGTGTGTATCCGTGGGTGTATGTGTAGGATTTCGTGGCCTCAAATTGGTGCCGTTAAAGCGGCTAGACATCACAAAACAAGGGTGTGGGACACGGCTATGTGCTGGATGGCTTTCTTTATACATCACGGGACCCTTCCAAAAAAATTGTACCGCTGTTAACTGTTTGCAAACGGCTCGAAAAACAGAGGTAGCTCCTTCGTAGCCACGAAATAAAACATATTTTAAGGTGTAGCTGGAGTTAAAATGGATATTAACCGGTAAAACAGTCTAAATCATCCGCAAACAGCGGTTAAAAACACCGCTTTTATGCCGAGAAATGCAGTAACGTTTACCTTCTCGAGCTCGAGCCCAACGGTCCAAAAAGCAAACGGCCAAACTCAGCGTCGACGTTAACGGCTAAACGTTAACTAAAAAAAACCGACAAATCTCACATAAATCACCACTTTCCCGTACTCACGTCATGGTCTGCCGCTGTTAATGTTTGTGCTGGATGTTTTTCAGTCGTCAGCTTATTTCTTCTCCGGCATCTCCATCCTCCTCCTACCGGTGGTTGACCGCTATGTAACCAGCGTCAGATCACTCCCCCCCTCCCCGCCGCCGCTGCCGCTGCCGCCGCCTGTGCTTCAGGATGGACTGGGTGGCAACACCGCAGAGTCGGTTTGGTTGTATTGACAGAGCAGGTGCGGCAATAAAGTCAATTAATGGCTATGAAGACACTAATTAAACAATTCTAAAATAGATATCACTGTGCCAACATTCATGTAAGTACATAGTTTGTTGCCTCAGGTTTCCCCCAAAAAACAGCTTTAAAGGACCAGTGTGTAGTGACTATTTAGTGACATCTAGCTGATTGCAACCACAGACAGTATAAAACGTGGATGTAGTCTCCGTGACTTCACCCACAGGGTTCTGAAGAGCCTCCCGCTAAAGACGTGGATCACCTGGTTGCTCAAACAAGTCACCTGTAAAGACACCTACCTGTCAATCAAAGCGTCCACACTCTTAATTCTGCATAACTTTAAGCCTTAATATAATTTGAACAGGTGAGTTGTATATAAATTCACCCTCAGTACAGTTGTCATGAACGGGGAAATTAGCTATAGAGACCAAAACTGTTTTTTGTACCAGGCTGTAAACATGTTTATTTCTGCTGTGAAGTTGGGACATTTTAATTATGGGGACTTATGGAGACTGACTTGTTCTGGAGCCAGCCTCGAGTGGACGTTCGAGGAACTGCCACAAATGTTGCGGCTTGATCTGGATATGTAACCTTTTAAAAATAAACACCAACATGCAGAAACCGTGTCAGTTTCTAAATACATTTGTGGGATGTAATGGGTCGTATATATATCTTTATTTTTACGGCGGTGTTTCCCAGCGCACGAGTGAAAAACTGTATCAACTCAACGTTTACTTTAAATTTTAGCCAGACTAACATTAAACTGGTGCAGCTGGTGTGGTTTCCTGATGACCTTAAAAAAAAAAAAAAAAAATCACATGCTCGAGTAAAGAAAACAGGCTTTTTCCACATAACAGTACCTGCTGACAGCATCAGGGTCCGTCTGTTGGTGGAAACTGTTTTCCTTTCCTTTGTACAGACTTTCTCCCCGCTGTGTTAATATGTGGCACTTCTCTGAGGTGTTTGTGTAAAGCTGAAACATTCATCTGTGAAGGATAACTGGGTCAGAGAGGCGGCTTAAAAATCAGGCTTTTTGCAACACTTATTTACTGTGAAGAAAATTATTAAAATAATCGCATAAAGACTGCAAACAGTGACTTCTTTTAGAGTGTTAAACTACGCAGTAAATAGGCAAGTCTACAATCTACAGTAACCACTTAGTTAAAACTAAAATTTCATGTGAAACTTTAAATAGTTACTCACAAAATGGAAACATGAAAGTACCTCCTCATAATAGTATTCATGGTTTCTATACATAGACGGAGCGTTATTGACTTTGTTATTGAGTGTTTGCTGAGGCCTTGGTACAAAGAGTTCAAGGTCAGACATGTATCAACAAACAGCATGTACAGCCTGGAAAACCTCAGCTTTGGTCTTTCGAGGTGCTTTTCTTCCAGGAATGTTTTTGTTTCAAAAGGAAAGTTTCCTGTTGCCGTTTCCTCCTGTTCATTTTGTTTTTGTCTGCTTGTGTGTCTAACAGTGTGACAACAATAAAATGCACCACAGTCCATTTACCTGTCACCGTATGTCATGTATTAAAGCTGCAATGCACCACAAAATTAAATACACTTTACCTTTAAGTGCAGAAGGTTTCGACCAGAGTGTGTTGTTTGGTATTCTGGCTCACATTTCCTCTATCATCGACTTTGTCTCCAGTTGCAGGAGGTAGTTTTTGGAGGAAAAACCTCCAGTAAACCCATTATAATATAAAACGTTAAATATCAAATGACAGACAGATATAATTAGCAACAAGTTGGTGAATATATTTAGCATTTATGGCAGGCGAAGAGACAGATAAGACCAGAACAGAACTAAAAAGAGAGCAAGCGTTGAAGCCAAAAACTGCAGTTCCTCGAATGGCCACTTGAGGCTGGCTGCTTTGATTGACAGGTAAGTGCCATCATAGGTGACTTGTTTGAGTAACCGCCAGCCAAAGGCACCAAACTCGAAGAAAGAAACCTATGGGTGACGTCACGGATACTACGTCCATATTTATACTGTCTGTGATAATAATAATAATAAAATAATAATACATTTTATCTAAAAGTGAGGGTGCTTGGTATGCTTGGTGTGTATGGTCCAGATAAGGCACCGCTTGTTATACAAAGACTAAAGCAGAAGCAGCAATGACGCAATCTGCTGCAATTTCACCGACTTCAAAAGGTGCACGGAAATGTGGTAACAGTCAAATTTCAACACTTGTGGGTTAAAGTTTGTCGATAGATTTCAACATGTGCCAGTGATAACCCTCAGATAAGTGTTGTGAATGTGTGTTTTGACTCTTTGAAAGAAGAGTGCATGATAATTAGGAGAACTCAATCATATTTTTTAAACAACACTTCTATTGAGCCTCTTTAGCTCGATCAGGTGTAGGCGTATTTGAAGTTTTGAGGTTTTAGTGGAGCAACAGTCACAAAAGACAAAATACTGTATAATAAAAAAAGTTTACTTTTTTTGTGTGCATGGAAAAGATAAAGACATCTTCCTGTAGTGCAACGACAGAGCAACAAATATGAGATTAACAAACAATATTTCTTTATAAAACTCATTCATTGCTCCAAATATCTTTCGATAATTAGCACCGAGTTTAAACAGACATGCAGCAAAATAAAGGTCTTCTTTGGCTGTAGTGAAGATATAGTTACAGCGAGCTAACACCACATTCAAATATATTCAAACTTAATATTAAGTTTCTTCAACAATAAGTTAAAAAAATTTAGCGTCCTCCAGGGAAAAAATGATCACAAAGCCTCTTTGATGAGAGAGGAGAGTCTTCTGAAAGCCTGTTGAATGATTTGAGAGAGATTAGAGGTCACGTTAAGAAGTGTGTGTGTGTTTGAATGTGTTTAAATGTGTGTGTGTGTGTGTGTGTGTGACCTCATCAATCTGCTCTGGTGTGGAGAGAGAAAAAGCCGCTCTGACGTACGGACAGGGGTCACTACTGTTGATCATGAAGACACCTCCAGGAACCAGCAGCACCTTTAACACACACACACACACAAACACACACGACTCGTGTTACCTAAACATTTCAGTAACTTCAATAATTTCCAGGTTTTGCAGCTGATATGCAGCTTAGTGCGACTAAAGTCAGGCCGAGAGTGAAACATTGATTAATCCTCTTTGTGAGAACAAACCCGGGCTTTGTTTTGAACACTTTCAGGATTCTGTCACGTGTTTTTACACTTTGATGTTCACACCGATTAAACAAATGAGGTACAACGTGTTAGTTAGACCAGTTAACCAGCTGATGGCTCTAGCTTTATATTTAACCAAGCGGCACAGTTCCTCAATCGGACTGCAGTACCAACATTTAACCACTAGATGTCATTGTTACAAACAAAGTTACATATTGTTGCTTTAAAATGTCTAGTGTCCTCTCCAACCTCAATTGAAGCCAATGCGAAAGTGCCAAAAACTGCAGTTCCTCAAACGTCCACTAGAGGCTGGCTCCAGAAGTGAGTCAGTCTCCGTAAGTCCCCATGTTAAAATGTCCAACTTCACAGCAGGAATAAACATGTTTACAGCCTGGTACAAAAAAACAGTTTTATATTTTGTATTTTTATATTATTCTATTTTTTATCCTTAGTGCTCTTAATGCTGAGCTGACCGGATCCCCTCATCAAACACATTTTATTGTATCGTTGACCCTGTGTTAACCTGAAACTTGAACTTGAACTTGAACTTGAATTATCGGCAACCAGGCTTTACGCAGCCTGCTACAGGTTCACTGACTCTCAGCAAGAAAGTGAGAAAGAGTATTTTTTTCCAAAAGGTTAAATTATTTCTTTAACGTCTTTCAGAAATATTGCTACTTAATCATCTCTGACCACCTGAGAGAGGCCTGAGATGAATTATTATTATATATATTATAGCTTAAAAAGATAAAGCCCAGACTCTCTTTGTAAATTCATCTTAAATCTGAAGACAGAGACTCTTCACTATCAGCTGTGAGGAAGTTTTAAACATCCTGGACTCAGAGGAGAGACGCTCACTGTGCAGACCTTGGAAAAGCCTGATCGCACCCACGCTCAGTTTCTACACGGCCAATCAGCTATCTGCTCGCAGGGATTTACAAACACTATGTGTGTGTATGTGTGTGTGTGGGAGGGTTGCTGAACCCACTCACAGTGCACATAATGGCCCGCTTCACATGCACCATCCTACACTCTATTCAGACACAAAACCTGCCTCGCCCCTGGTGCAAAACATCTGCTCACAAACAGAGAGAAAAAAAGCACCGTACTGCGAGTACAGTGTGTACGTGTTAACCCTCAGTGGACGGAGTTAATTGGAGTTTTGTTCCACAATACATCAAAATAAAAGGGCTGAGTTGTGTGTGTGTGCAGACCTCTTTCTCCAAAGCTTTCTTCATGATGAGCTGTTGGGTGTCAGCTATGCCCTTTAGTTTGATCCACAGAAACATGCCTGCTGACGGGGCGTGCCACTCTGCTACATCTGCACACACAAAAACACACGTTAGAGAGAGAAAAGATGGAAATCTTAGGCGTGTTTGTGTTTTCTGACTCATAACTGCAGTCAGGATCTCTCCTCTGTGTGTCTTCTGTGACCGCCTCTTTAAAAAGTCTTCAAATCTGGACGACAGTGGATGTAGTTTCACAAATTTGGTGGTTGAAATATGGACATGCGTTAACATGTAGTTCACTGAATGGCCACTAGGTGGTGCTTTCATTTGATAACATGTCTTTTTTTCTTGATCTGGAGAGCTAATTTCACTTCTTATGTCGAAACCCCATCAGACACGTCCATGTCAGGTTGTGTCTGATGTTTTGGTCCGTTCACCACGCGGCTTCAAACCCCGATAGGAGCGTTTCAAACGCGTTTTGCCCGCCAGACTTTAACTTGCTCAGATATGGTCACAGATTCTCTGTGCTGTGTCCGTGTCTGACTTCTGGCTATGGTGGAATTTAACCATTATGCATCGTCTCAATGGCATTATTTCTCTTTTTCTTTAATATTACAACAACACACAAACAGGAAAAAGGAACACTGACAAATATTCATCAAAACAAAACAGACTATAAATACTAAATAATAAGGCGTTGCGTTTCCTGCAGAGCTTTCAGCCACATGAGTCTTTAAATAAAGTTGTTTCAGTTTACTAAGTTATAAGTACGTAAGGTATATGCACAAATGTCAGATCTGATTTTAAAATTTTCAACAAAAGAATATTAAAGATACCTTATGGTGCTTTCTTGTAAACAAACAAAAGTTATGTTTATGTTCAATGTTTCTCACCACAATGCATTCAGTGTTTTCTGTATTTGATGTGTTTCAGCAGCATTTAAAGGGGAAACTTTGCTATTTTTCAAACTTTTCATCCATGTTTTTGTGTCAAAGTGACAAATGGGGACAACGATTTTTCAAACTGTTCCAGTATTGAGCGAGAGGGCTGCAGCGGCAGGCGCAAATGTGTTGGAGGAATGCTCGCTGTCAATGAACGTCCACTTAGGCTGCTTGGTTTTTCCACTGACAGGCTTGTTATTAAGTTATAAAATCTATGACAACATGATGAAAAGGATCCTTTTTGCTGAAGCAATAGCCTTTATATTATACTCTGTTCAGACTCCACTGATAAAAACAGTTATTTTACCTCGCAGGACACGTCTAGCGCTGCCTCTGTTGGTTAGTTTGTTTGTGTTATTGTGTGACTGTGGTGTCCTAACACTTTACTTCAAATCTAGACATAAAAACATGAAAACAGGGTCCAGGGTGCCCTTTAAAGCTGCCAGTGTGAAACTGCCACAAACCTTTGAGCCACTTGTCTGCAGAGCCGATCATGGCATCGCGTTGTTTCCTATAAAACTCAATCACCCTGAGAGAGAAAAGGAAAGAAAAACAGTTTCACGCACGAGCGTCATCGCTGAGTGACACGAGTGTCTGTGTAATTTCACGGGCACAGTTAGATGTTATAAATAGATCCAAATGTTTTCTTATCAAGTCAAACCAGTCAACGCTCTGGGGAAGTGACGTACCCGTCTATGTGTTGGAGGAAACCCTCTTGGCCCCAGCTGTGCAACAGCTGAGACACCATGAGCTGAAAGGACAACAGGACACAAGTTACATAATGTAAATTTAAAAAAGGCCCGTCGTGTGGAAGCAAATAATTTGACTGTAAAATGACTCTGCGGCAGCACGACACGCCTTCTTCCTTTCACCACAGAGCTTTACGTGTTTGTTTTGGCTGGTTTGTCCTCACGTGAAAGAATATTCTGTACGCACACGCATTTTAAATCCTTTGGCAACCTTCTAGTCCAGATTAGACGACAAAACAGAGGCGAGGATTGAGTCAGAGGAGAGCGACAGCCAATCCTAATCAATCCTCTTCCTTATAAAAACCTTCTCTGCAGCTGCTGCAAATCCAGACACACACCACAACGTCTTATTCAGTTTCACAAGCACGAGTATGTGATGACTCTGCTCAAAAATATGCTTCATCGTTGGCACTCCTGCCAAGTATTCACTAAACGTGAGTGAACGGCAGAGTTGCTGTTTGCCGTTTACTAAACCGGTAATGCAGAATGTTGACTGGACGGGGTGCGGTGATGTGAGATGGTTTTTATTTACCTGTGTGAAGGTGCTGGTGTGCATTGTCGAGGCCTGGATGTGCAGCACCACCCTTTCTACCAGCGGTTTGGGACCGGTCACAAAGCCGATCCTCAGCCTGAAACAAAAACACACAGACGAGCAGTTGAAGTTAGTTATGCATTAGATATATCCACACAGAGACATGTGTAATATTTAACCTGATATCACTAATAGTAATACTAGTTTCTGGTCTGCAACTTCTGTGTTTGTATTGACGTTTCTCCGCCTTTCACAGAAAAATATTCTTAATTTTGAAATAGAAAAGCAAAGATTAAATGAATAAAATAGATAGATAGATAGATAGATAGATAAAAACTTTATTGATCCCTTGGGGAGGTTCCCCTCAGGAAATTTAGGTTCCAGTTCCAGTGCAACACCACAATAGTGCAACAAGTAGTAGAAACTCCATCCTGACTGACATTAAATCAAATTTAAGACAGATAATCACCACTCAGCACACACTGTCCTCATCTTAAATCTTTGAAACGACACTAAGCTGTCAAAAATCGAACTTTCATGACTTAAATCTTTAGAAATATGAGTGTGACCTTGTTGTTTAAGACGCTTAATGGTGTAAATGTGAAAGAACACGTCTACGACATGTTTAAAAATACGACGCTGTGTGTTTTTACGGTTAGTTTGTGGTCAACACGAGCGACAGAAGACAATATAGACCACATCCTGTCCTCCTGCTCAGTGTATCTGCACTACAGTTATATAATTACCTATCAGTTATGAGTGAACAGAGCTACCAGTCTCTTTTCAATGCAACATTATAGAGGTTTAACTATTTACAGGCTGCTGACAGTGGAAGTTGAAATAGGTATGATCATGACAGATTAGCTTATATACACATTATTATCGTTTATGCTGGAAATAATGGACAGGGGTGTCCACACACTTTTGGCCACATAGTGTATTTGCACCTCAAAGGATGAGGCAGCTGTGTCCTGCACACACACAACCATCAGATGGAAATTGCACAAGCAATATACAAACAGACACACCCATGTTAAATGTCAAGTCCTGACTCGTTGATGGGAATCAAACTGAGCTGCAGCAGAGTCTTAAATACTAACAGCACACACACACACACACACACACACACACACCCTGAAGACAGGATCTTAGAGAAGGAGTCCGTCCTGATGATCCTCCCGTCTACGTCCATGGAGAGAAACGTGGGAGCCCACGGCTGCCAAAGACACGAAACAGACTTTAAAGTAACGACAGAGACGCGTGAACTGTTTAACCTCTTTAAGCGACAGAACAGACGAGGTGATGAACTCTTTTTGTACCTTGTCAAACTGCAGGAAGTAGTACGGGTCGTCCTCGATGATGAGCATGTCGTACTGCCTGGCCAGCTATTAAAGAAAGACGTTAGTAGAAAACGAGTGAATCTGCAGGGAAATCAGCCGCACAACAAGCTCTAATTAGAAGAGTCAGAGCTTCACTGGCTGCTTTACAAAAATCAGACGAGACAGAGATTCATAAAATACGATTTTGTCTTTGCAGGGGAGACAAACCTCGTACACTTCCTGCTTCCTCTGAGTCGTCATGGATGCCCCGGTTGGGTTTCCTCCATTGGGGATGGTGTAGAGGATCTTGGGAGCCGTGCTGCCGGGGCTGTGGACTTCTGAGGGGTCCCACCGAGACAAAACCTCCTTCAGGGCTGCAGGTATCATGCCGTGCTGATCGCTGGGAACGTTGATTAAGTTGCAACCGAGCGGCTGGAGCTACAGGAGATCGGAGAAAGTCAGAGGGTTACAGACGATCGAGTGAAAATGTGAATGTGCGGCCGTAAAGAAAGAGCTCTCACCGCTGCCAGTGTGCCTGAATACGTGGGCGCATCCAGCAGAACGTTGTCTCCAGGGTTAACCAGCATCTCAAACAGCTAAGATCCAAAAACAGGACTTAAGCAGCGCGTACAAGCGAGTTTAGAGAATCTGTGGCGTCTAATTGTCTCTTCGGTACCTTACAGAGCCCCTCCTGGCTCCCCGTGGTCACACACATGTCCATCTGGCCGTTCTCGGGAGTGTAGGAGGCGGTCGGCGGGTTGTGGAGGTTCTTCTGTAGGTTCTTCATCCATGTCAGCAGCTCAGGAATTCTACAAAGAAGTGGAAATACTTTTTAAAGACTTACTACATGCATTTAGAGTGCAAGGCAAAAGAAAAAACTCAGTGTTTTTTATGACAACAAACACTTTGACTTGACTACAGTTGGCTGCTGACATGGTTTGATTGACTGGTGATATGTTGGAAGTGTTTGAAGTCCAGATTTGTCCTTTACTTTTTGGCCAGTTAATGTATTTATTATACAGGAACAGCAGAGAGAGAAGATGACATGACGGCGTCAGCATCTATTATCACTGACTGCTTGTATAAAGGCAATGAGTTTGTGCTATAATGAGACGAGTCCAGCGTTTCCTGTACAGGCCACTCGCTCTCTACTGCTGATTTTAATTCTTAAAGTGCGACCACACTTAAGCTGTCATAGTCTCTACGTTTGGTCTCACCCATTAGAGGCAGAGTACTGCAGAGCCCTCTTCATCGCCACCTCATCGAAGGTGACCGTCTGTCCATTCTTCACTGTGATGGTCGCCGACTGGAAGGGGAAGGTGTTCGGGTTGGGCGCTCCTCCGGCCAAAGAGATCAGGGACGGAGGTGAGCGCTGCTGCAGCTCGGCTTCATGGAGACAGGAGGAGACGGAGAAGATGAGGAGGATCTCACACCGAGGGCAGACTACAGATTATAAGATCCTCATGTCGGGGAATTGCTCAAAGAAACTGTATAATAATATACTAATAACAGACTTTAGAGCTGACAGATACTGGATTTTTTCAGTCTCTTAGAGTCACATTTGTGGTTTTAACATATTTGCATAACAAAATACACATATATACATATTAACTGTGTTTAAGCAGCATTTCAGTGACTGTATCTCTGTGTACGGCTGCATTAATAGATGCAACATTGAATAAATAGTCACTTAAATGCTGTTGGGACAGTGACTAATTGTACCAAGTTGGCTACATGCTGTAAATATCTAACAAACCTATGTGTCTCTCACCTGAAAATGACCACAAACCAGGGCTGGATTACCAAAAAGGGAAAACTTTTAGCATCAGTTTGTGCTAATTTAGTTGAGATATGTTAAACAATATGCACTACTATAGCCTCATATTAAAGTCCTGCTTTATTACCTGATCTTCAGGAGGGTCCCTGTGTCAAAATCTGGTCCTAAGACTTTAATTATTATAGTAACGAGTACTGTATGTGTTTAATCTTTGACTACAACTAATAATTATTTAAATTATTTTCATAATTAGCTGATTGTTTGGCCTGTAAGATGCAATCTTCCGTCTCTTTTTGACCTACACACTGCATTTGCTTTACGTTCTGCATACTGTGCATACTGTACTTTTGAACATTGCAAAGACTTTGTACATTCCTGCACAAACTGTACAGCTATTTTCATTTAAAAACATATTGTACACTATGCTTATATTGTGTCTTTCTTATATTTTTCACTAAATGTTTGTTATGCACCAAAAACACACAAAAAAAATATGTGAAAACCTGCTTGGTTTAGAGATAAATAACCTAAAGCCCAAGGTGATGTTGTTTTATTTGCCAGATTTTGCCCATGGCCAACTATCAGGTAAATATATATAATATACTCAAATATTTGAGCATATTCGGATGAAATACTCACTCAGTATCCGGATGGCAGAGGGCTTCCTGGCTGCGCTGACAGCTGTCAGAAACCGAGCGTAGTTCATGATTCCTGTGAAGTTATTAAAGTGAAATTATTAAGTATATAAGTTTGCTCTCACATAAACATGAACACTGTGGGTTTGTTTACATATGCAGCTTCCTCCTGGCTGGTCTCACTGAGTGAAGCTTCAAGTCTGTCTTTATATTTCCAGTTTCATATAAAGCTCTATTAATCATTGAATGAATCCTGTGTGACCTGACACAGCAGTTTTATACCTCACACAGTCTGTGGTGATATGGCATGCTTGCCGGTGTTTCGGCTAAATGAGCGACCATGTTAACTGGAGACCACCAGATGAATATATATATATATATATGTGGTTGTCGTAGTTACGACAGCTGTTAAAACAGGAAAATAAGTAGCTGACATTATTTGAAATTATTTTATTAACGTTACAGTGTCAAAAAAAACCTACTACAACCACAACAACCACATATACGGTCACCAGTTAACAGGGTCGCTAAATAAACCGAAACACCGGCAGTTTGAAGTGAGACGTAACATATCAGAGCAGCAGTTAAGACTATAAAAGAGCACTAAACTGTGTTAAAGTTAGTTAACAAACACATTATCAGGGCCATAAACTCTTTAGGACACTACAGCGAACATGTGAATATGAAATATAACCGATATATTTAAGAAATTCAACGTTTTTTGACGGTTTAGCTTCGCCACGTTCAGCTTCGTATAACTGACCTTGCTTATCTCTTGGCTTGATGCCCCGAGGGCTTCTGGTTAATGTATTCCTTGATACAACGGGCGCTACATTGGTCACCTGCCGTGTGAACCTAACGTGAAACTACATTACCCAAGCCGTGAAACAAAAACACAAACTACAGCTTTTCGGTGTTATATTGCACTAAAGTTACATTCATTTACAATAAAGACAATCGTTACCGTGCAGCCTTGGGCGCCAATCGCCGGTTTAATACGTTATTTTCCTCATTAAAGTCTCTCCAGTAGAGGGCTGTCTACGTATAAACGTATAAAAAAGACCGGAAGTGACGCCTAGTGATGGGAAGTTCGGTTCTTTTTAGAGAGTCAGATCATTTGACTCAGCTCACTCAAGAAGAGCCGGCTCTTTCGGCCCTTCATTTTACCACTTATACCTTTCAGCCAAATTTAGCGCTGATTTGACTTATGATTTGTATGTGTACACATATATCATGTATATGTTCAATACATCCTTTGTACTGAAGTATTCAAAAGTAAAAAATTACATTTTCTAATATAGATAGATAGAAAATTCTGAATTCTGCCTTTGTGTTTTCAGTTTTTTTTAAATGCGTCCAAATGCTGCATGTTTTTCTACTTTCACTCAAGCAGCATTTGGACACATTTTAAACATTTTGAAGACACAAAGGCAGAATGCAGAATTTTGCCGGCTCCCATCGTTCACTTAAAAAGAGTCGGTTCAAAGAGCCAGCTCGTTCACGAACAACACATCACCAGTGACGACGTAGGTAGCACTTCTGTGTTGTTAGCTTAGCGGTGCTAACTTACGAATACATATACAGTAACAACACCTGTTACACCTGTGTTTAACCTGTTACGGTCAAATTTATTTGTTTTTATTTAAAATTTATAACTGAAGTGTATTTTTGCGATGGGATTTTTAACATTAGCTGTAGAGGTTGGACTTATGCGAGCAAACGTGAGCTAGCTCCCGGCTAAATAAGGTAACAGTTAAAGCTAACGACCTCGTTTATGTTAACCTGATTTACTAAATAAATAAAATAAATAGATGAATAGAAATAGTTAGATTAGAAGCTTCGCATGCTCTTGAGTCAACGTGAGTGCTGCCTCCTTCATTAATGTTGCATTAAATTCAGGTTTGAGGTGTATCAGGTGTGTTTCTCTCTCCTGCAGAGACAGCTCTGTTTTCTATGTAGAGCTGCAGACTGTCTGTCTGTCCTGTGCTGTGCTGTGCTGGTGTTTACATCCCTGTCGTCGTTTCAATGGGGAAAAGGAAAGACATGATTCACCCCAGGTTTCTCGGTGAGTATGCAAGTTTACTGGCATTTAATTCATCAGTTTGGACCCAGTTATGTCAGAGTTTATGGTCATTTTAAAGGCTGTAATGTGAGGTGAAGTTAAATTGTATTTGTGGATGAATATATAAAATACTGGGATTGTGAAGGAGTGTCTAATAGCTGCATAGTTCTGCAAAATAATACAAGATTACTACTAAAAAAAATACCAGATCAGGACATTTACTCAAAGACACTGTACATAAAAGAACATCAAAGCAGCAAAACAACATAAAACAGTACACTAAAAACACATTAGACTAAGCTAAACATTAAAAGCAATTTAATATTTCATACATGTTTGTTGTATTTATTTTATTTGTGCTTCCCTCTCGTCCTCTGCAGGTGAAGGCGGCTCGAGCCTGCACAGTGTTCACAAGCGCAAGCACAAAAAACACAAGAAGCACAAGAGGAAGCACCACAGCTTCCCAGAGGTCCCCGAGCCCGAGCCCGTGCCCGTCATGATCCCTCGGCCTCCGTCACAGCTCCGACTCAAGATCAAACTGGGAGGACAGACGCTGGGTACCAAGAGGTGAGGCGGGTGGTTGGTTTGGTTTTTAAAAAAAAATCCCATCACTCAGTGAGTTTTTGTCTTAAATCTGTCTTCCTGCTGTGTGTGTGCCAGCGTTCCCACCTTCACCGTGCATCCAGGTGTGGCTTGTCCTCCGTCTCCCTTGATGATCATTCATAATGATGTTGATGACGACGACGACGATGACGATGATGATGAGGACGACGATGAGCCCTCTGTGCCTCTGGAGCAGTATCGGGCCTGGCTGGGTGAGTCTTTAGAGACTGTTCACTCCTTATTGATGACTCACATCCTGGCGTTAGAGCAGATCATCTGAAGTTTAAGCATCTTAATATACATTAACAATTAACAATCTGAGAGGGAAACATGAGTTATGAGCAGTTCAAGCTTAAGTCAGGGGTCACAAGTAAAGTTTATTTCACTTGGACATCAATGGAACAGTAGGGAAAAATACGACCAAGAACATTAAACTGTGTCAAATTGATATAAAATATGCACAATTTATGTGTATGTAAACATGCAAAAACACCTTTTTACGATGTCTGATACATCTGTGGTGATCTATAAAGATGACACATCATTTTAAGATAACGGTTAATGTTAATGAAATGTTTAAATCCTAAACGTAGCATGGTGAACGTCACATTAGTGGACTTTCTTTTAGGCTATTCCCTGGCGTTCATCATATTTGTCGTGTTTGTTCTGTATCAGATGAAGACAGTAACCTTGCCACATCCCCTATGCCAGACATGGACTCGGACTCCATGCTGGGAGGTCCAGTGGACGAGGAGGAGAGGTGGCTCGACGCTCTGGAGAAAGGAGAGCTCGACGACAACGGAGAGCTGAAGAAGGAGGTTGACGAGTCTCTGCTCACAGCAAGACAGGTGAGGAAGGAAGATGGAAGCAGCAAGTGTTTGTACTTTCAGTTCAAACGCGTTAATCTCGTGTTTTTGTTGTTTGTGTTCAGAAAGCCCTGCTGCACAAGCAGCAGAGCCAGCCTCTCCTGGAGCTCCCCATGGGCTACAAGGAGAAAGAGATGACGGCGGAGATGATGCAGAAGCGGGAGGAGCGAGCCAGAAAGAGACGCCTGCAGGCCGCCAAGAAGGCCGAAGAGAACAAAAACCAGACGATAGAGAGACTGACAAAAACCAGCAAGGCCAAGATCAAAAGCATGAAAGAGAGGAAGTCCAAGCAGAATCAGTGTCCCATGATCCGGTACAGCGACTCCGCCAAGGGATTGGCCATCTCCTTCCCCACGGGGGTCACCGCTCCGGCTCCGACAGTTCCACGTCCTCCACCGGCGGCTCCGGTGAACTGCGGCGTCAGCGGCTGCACCAACCTGAAGAAGTACTCGTGCTCGAAGACCGGAGTTCCTCTCTGCAGCCTCGAGTGTTACAAGAGGAACCTGCTGCTCGTTCAGAGCGCAGCTTGAACTTTTTTTTTCAGGACGTGGAAGATATAATTTGAACTCTTTACAGGACTCGGAATCCAGCATGGATTCACTTTTTTATCTCTGTCTTATTAATAATGGCTTTCCTTGCAGTGATGCTGGTTACACAGTTCAATTATGTAAACTGTAAACTCTGTGTACCAGCCTGAACATGACACAATATTTATGATCTCCATCCGTGGAAAAAAAATGAATGAAAAAGAATATTTTTGTAAAAGTTTGGAGGCAGAGTATGATTGTTTCCACGAGCTTGACCTCATTTTCATTCATCAATAATGTAAAAGGTAAACACAATAAACAAGAAACTGTTTTTGCTTCTTTAATCTCAACGTTTATTTTTGTAACAAATTTCCATTAAAAAACTGTACATCTTAAATTAAGTAACAAATGAAATGCCATTCCAACACTGCGTACACTTTGTGGAAATATGTATTGAGTGCAGCAGCAGCAGCAGCAGCAGCATGATTTCTATCGGTCCAGCTCTGTAAACTTTACGGCAGCTCTCACTGGAAGGTCTCGTCAGAGGTTTACACTAAAGGTGTCTGAGGTATTCACTGATTGACTGGATTTCAGTCGACACACACGCACACATAAAGACCCTTTAACACATCTCTGGTGAGCAACGAGGCACAAAGATGACCCGGTCTGAACTCGAGTCCAGCAGACTCCGCCTGCCGTTGGCTTATCGCTGCTGCAAGGCCGCGGTCACGCTCTGCCGTTATCCGCAGAGAAACTCTTTCCACAGCTTAGCCGTTTTTCCTGAGAGTGCAACTCCTGAAATCTTGTGTTTGTGCGTCCTTCATTGTCAGTGATCTAATCGGAGGAGATGATGTGTCACAAGGCCAGACCGAACGAGAGCCTGAAGGCCATTTCTACAGGAACCTCTGCCACCGAATCGTGGAAGCACACGTAGAATTCCTGAGGGACGGGCTCGAGCAACATCCGTCTAAAAGACAAAAGAAAAACATGAAATAAGGTTTGTATGTAAATATCTTTGATTACACGTAGACTGGAAGCAGCCGGGGATCAAACTGTTGCTTTTTAGTGGACGACCTGCTCCACCTTTAGGCCACAGCCACCTCAAATATGTCATGGAAGACCGGGGTTCGATCCCCTGATGGGGCGTATTCATCACACCAAGAAGTAACCTCACTCAGGGAGATAAATCAATCTTAATATCAATTCATATTTCATGATATTTGATTGGCTTGCTGGAGAGATTGGGTATACTACTTACAGTTACCAACCATCACACCACCTTCCTCGTTAGTATAGTGGACAGTATCTCCGCCTGTCACGCGGAGGCCAGCTGTGGATACCTGTAACGCACTGACAGCCAATCAGAATGCAGTATTTTCTTACCTGCTGTCCTTGGTACTAAATTTTGCTTTCCCTGGCAATAGTACTGAACTGCTGCACCAGTTGTTTAATATTTCACATGTAAGACAGGTTGAAATTTACACCATTTTAGTATGAAATAGTATAATATATAACATTAAATTTAAAAATATTTTTATAGAGGAATATATATTATTACACTGCAAAAATAAACAATTATGACTGATATTCTGTTGTATGAACAAAAAAGTATAGTATCATCATATTTGACCGACTATTCATAATGAAAATAAGTTGGGCCAGTGATGAAATCAAGCAAAACAAGGTATTTAATTAGAAATCAATGTTTTATTAAATCTGTTGTACCTTCAGTGAAGTTTAGAAAGGGCTAAAACAAGTATAACTTGGGAAATTAACTTAGGGAGAAGTTGTGGAAAAATAATCAAAACAAGAAGGACTGAAAACAAGTAGAAAATAAGTTTAGAAAAATAAGTGTCTGAGTAATAACTGAGTTCTCATGCATAGATCCTACACAAGAAATATATAACAAGATTAATTAGAAATATATAAGATCACTTAGATATATAAGATCAATTAGAAATATTAACAAGATCAATTGGAAATATATACAAAGAAATAACACAATCAAATAGAGTAGTAGTAGAGTGCACACAGTTGCAGTTAGATTAAGAACATAAAAAAGTTAAGGACATACAGTGGCCAAAATGATTAGAACACTTGGCATATTTAAGAGGTTTCAGTTGTTTTTGTTGAATTGGTCATTAAAATACCCATAAAATTAATGAAATGTCTACAATGTCATCATTATGCTCTATAAACCATAGAATAGAGCCATCATAAGGAGATTTAGCTAATTTTCCTGTCTTGAGATGCAGTCCAAGCACTGTAAGTACACTTAGACCACCATGATGCCACCAATTCACACCAGAACCAAAAGGGGAGAGGTAGAAAAAAGAAACTTTCAGTCAGACAAGTGAAGCATCTCAGTCTTAAGGACGAAGAAAGACCTCACGAGAACTGCGTGACGAGGTCAACGCCACAATGACTAATGGTGCAACAGTGTCTTCAAGAACTGTGTGTTAGAAACTGGGTGAAGAAGGACTTGTTGGCAGAATAGCGGCAAAGAAAGCATTACTGAAAGAGAAACAGAGTGAAACACATGAAATTAGCAAAAGAACGCAAGAAATGGACAAAGGGAGATTGGTATAAAGTGTTGTTTGAAGTTTGAACAGTTTGGCAACAAGTGAAGAGTGTATGTTGGACGGAGGGAGGGGGAGAGATATAAAAATGAATGTCTCTTGCCAACAGTTAAACACAGAGGGTAGTACTATGGTGTGGGGGTCACATCAGCCTCATGAACAGGTGACTTAGTGAAAATTAAAGGCATCATGGATAAGAAAGTATACCACAACATTCTGGTGAGACACAGAATGGCATCTGGGAGTTATCTTATTAGGCCTGGATTTATTTTCCAAGAGGACAATGACCATAAACATGCTTCTAACTATTGAACTACCTGTGACAGAAGGAATCTGCTGAAACATAGAAAATGATGGACTGGCCCCCTTAAAGTCCGGACCTCAACCCCATAGAGCAAATTAAACTGGATAGATGTATTGTACATTCAAAGGAAAGCCTTTGGCTTGAGTTGCAGAAGGCATGGGATAACATTAGTGTTGAAGTTCTCAGGAAATAAATTGACACAATGCCAGAGAGATGTGCTGCTTTAACTGCTGCAAAAGGTGGACATACTAAATATTAAAGCTAAAAGTGAATAAAATCAGTAGGACTCACTTCATCTGATATTTGTTGTGCTCAGAGTAACCATCTGCATGTTTCATGAACATTATGAAATGAAATCATATTTTGGAGGCAAAAAAAGGTCAGTATTTTCAGATCTGCCAGGTGTTCTAATAATTTTGGCCACCACTGTAAAAACAGCCAACCAGCTGATCGTCCTCTGAAGCTGCTTGAGTTGTGGGCTTTTTCGACTCATAACGCAGGAGAGATAGGATTGCTTCTATTTCTTCTTCTTTCTACTTTTTTCCATGTTGACCTGTGACATATGAGGAAAAAAACATATTAGATGTACATATTAGACATGTATGTTATGTGTAAAATTTGACCTTTAATGTAATTTGATAACTGTAAAAACAATTAAAATCAAAAGGAGGGTGGGGGAGGCTGCTTGACACAATTGTGAGTCCTCCCTCACTTGTCACCTAAGCAGGCACCTTGGGCCTTTGGGGTGTTATGGGGGACTTGAAACAGTCAAAGAGTGCTCACACAAACACCTTTCAAGTTGCCCTGAACCCTACTCACCCCCTGACACTCCCCTCTCCCCCGTTTCTGCATCTTAATTACTGTTTCAGTACTATACTGCCATATTATATCATATATATCATATCATATACTGCTACCCCACTACCATGCACCGTTTGTTTACATATAGGCCTACACAATGTGTTAATTAATGACAGTAATGATAGTTGAACTGGAGTAAGTAAGAAATTAAAGTCTTGCGTATCGTTACGTTACTGGCGAGTTTTGCCACAGAGAGAAGCCCAAAGATCCTGTCAAGTCATTCAAAGTGCAAAACTCCGAAATTCCCAGAGACAACATAAATATTATCAAATGTCATATCATATCACATGTCATATTATCTCTTGTTCATCTAGTTCTATGTATAAAAGTCACTTACCTTTGTTAGATGAAATAAATGTGATGTCTCGATGTCGCCTCTGCTCTGCTCCTGTCACTGAATGAAGAGTCAGCGGGGGAGACGGGAGCTGAAACGGTTACAGCGCCACAAGGTGGCAGTGGCCGGAGGGCGCATTACATCCGTAGTGGTTTAGCACTACCATAGAGAATGAATGGGAAACGGTTTAGGGCCGTTTAGCTAAACAATTCCCGGTGGCCGCGCGGAAGACCGGGGTTCGATTCCCCGACGGGGAGTATTTATTGCACCTTGCTGTTAATCTTGATGACATAACGTGGCTTTGGTCTTCACCTGATTTCCACAACATTCAAGAGTCTTCCCTTGAAACTGGTTCAGGGTTTGCAGTCCAGGTGGGCTTCAGTTTGCCTACTAGGTTCCTTCCTCGTTAGTATAGTGGATAGCTTTGTCAGCTGGTTTAACAGCTGCAGTACACCAACCAACCAACCAACCAACAGTTGGTGGCTTCTGGATTCTGGCTCCGTTCCAACCAATCCCCCTTCCTGTTTCTGTGTCATGTGATCTGTGTGCTTAGGTCAAATGTGTCCTGAGAAAATCTATTTCAGTGTAACTGTAAGTCGCCCTACATGGTAGGCCCTGGTAGATTACACACACACACACACACACACACACACCTTCCTCGTTAGTATAGTGGACAGTATCTCCGCCTGTCACGCGGAAGACCGGGGTTCGATTCCCCGACGGGGAGTATTTATTGCCCCAAGAGGCAACTAGGCTGTTGATTTTTATCAGTGGTTTTGGGCTTCACTTGATTTCTTAACTTAAAAGTAGTTCAGGGTTGGCAGTCCATGTGGGCTCCGGTCTGGCTGCTAGGCCCTTGCAGTGTACCCTTCCTCGTTAGTATAGTGGACAGTATCTCCGCCTGTCACGCGGAAGACCGGGGTTCGATTCCCCGACGGGGAGTATTTATTGCCCCAAGAGGCAACTAGGCTGTTGATTTTTATCAGTGGTTTTGGGCTTCACTTGATTTCTTAACTTAAAAGTAGTTCAGGGTTGGCAGTCCATTTGGGCTCCGGTCTGGCTGCTAGGCCCCTATGAAGTACCCTTCCTCGTTAGTATAGTGGACAGTATCTCCGCCTGTCACGCGGAAGACCGGGGTTCGATTCCCCGACGGGGAGTATTTATTGCACCAACAACACTCTGGGAGTTTGTATACCATAAGGCTGGATTCACACACGATCCGGCGCTCCAACTTTTGGAAAAACGGAGCCCGACGTCACTCTCTGGCCGCCAATCAGACAGTCAGATCGTTCAAACCTCCACAGACAGCCTGAAACAGCAACCTATATCAGCTCCCCTCAACCCCCCACCACCACCGCACAACGCCTGATCCTGTCTGAATGCACGCTAAGAACCAAAAACAAACAAAGCAGGACTGATTTTAGGCGGCTCAACAGTTATGACTATCTGAACTACAACAGGCTAAAAGCTGAAAGACTTTCTTTGACCACACACACATGAATTCCCCCCAGGAGACCAGCTACAAAGAGATTGACCTTTGCTCTCCCATGATCCTTTTCTTCCTTGTCTTCCCTGTCCTCTGTCTCACTTCTCTTTGAATTGCTAAGACTGTTAGTCTCTCCGGAACAAATTCAAAGTGCCATCATTCCCTTGAACAATGCTGCCCATTCTTTCAGTCACAACACAGCAGACTGAGATTAAAGCAGAATTATTCCCACACTCGTTCATTAGGGAGTCTGAAAGGAAACACAGATACGGTGCTTGCATGTAGATCTAAGGTTAAAACAGGTTACATTCCCTGTCTTTAGTATTTTCACTGGGTCAGAGGTAAATCTCACCAGACGTGTATTTCATGATCTACCTGTCACTTGAAGAAATACAAATATTTAAGGTATGTGGATAAAAATCAAAGTGGAAGCTGACGTACCCTATAACCCAGTACGTCATGGTGGGAGCAGGTTTCCTCTGGTCGGTCCAGTTCTCAGGTTTACACTGGAACAGCACGCCGTGTTCCTTCACTGGGCCGAGACCCCAACCACCGCCCTGAGGCCTGTCTGCAGCCCGACGACCCTGCAGGAGGGAAAAACCACACACAACAGTCACTTGATGATGTCACTTAGTGTTGGTGAGTCATCACAAGTTTCCGTAGTGTAGTGGTTATCACGTTCGCCTCACACGCGAAAGGTCCCCGGTTCGAAACCGGGCGGAAACACATTTTGGGGGCGGTAGTAGCTCAGTCCGTAGAGACTTGTCTTGGGAACCAGAGGGTGGACAGTTCAAGTCCAGTATGGAACAAAGTATGGAAGGTGGACTGGTAGCTGGAGGGGTGCAAGTTGTGTTTGAGTTCAGAACACAGAACTAGAAACACAGAACTAGAAAGGAAATGCTTAAGAACACATCTTACTGGAGAGGTTGGCTACATAACCTACAGTTGATATCTAAACCCCCACCTTCCTCGTTAGTATAGTGGACAGTATCTCCGCCTGTCACGCGGAAGACCGGGGTTCGATTCCCCGACGGGGAGTATTTATTGCACTAAGAAGCAACATTATCATTCTTGCCTTCCTCTTACTCTCCTTACTCTCTTACTCGTGCTGTTTGCCCAGATTGGCGTGAAGTTAGCTGAAACGTGGTCTGAGGTTGATAACTCACCCTGGCTGGCAGGCTCTGCTGAAACGCGGCCCGTATGGAGAGGCAGCAGTGGTGGAAGTTGCGGATGAGCTGCGGGTGAATGGAGCCGCTGAGCTGAGCCACCTCTCTGTGGGTGGGGGCGATGAAGATCCCCTGAACAGTTTCCATCAGGACATAATGGAACAAGGTGTTCTCTGCACCCGAGGTGAGTCTGTCACAGACGGAGGACAGGAGGATTAAATTTAGTTTTCAGGGTGTTAGCCTTACATAAATGAATTATGTAACTGGACTCACTTCATTGTGTTGTACATCTCCTCTGTCTCCCTTTCAGTCAGGGTCTTCTTCAGGGTGCCCAGGTAGAACGGGTTTGGATGCTTCATCCTGGGAATCTGACGTCAGAACATTAAACATACATTACATTACAATATTAAAACAATATGGTGGGTATAAGGTATAATAAAGATATAATAAAATCAGCTTGAATTGACTTTTTACAGAGAAATTCAAGTAATTCTGACCTTTAAACCAAAAAATACAATCTATGATCCAAACCAACGAGGCGTTAAATTTCTCTTTTGTACTGAAAATATTATAAAATCAGAAATTATGACATCAAATTGAACTTTTAAATTTAAATTTTACATTCAACAACCAACCCAAACTTAATAAAAGACTTCAAATGTACCTTGAAGAGGCCTCCGCTGCCTCCACTCCCATCAGACCCTCCAGACCCCAGCGAGTCCCTTCGCCCCCCCAGCTTCCTCGCCGAGTCCGGCGTTGAGTGCGGACTGAGGCCTGGAGCCATTGATGAACCAGACCCTGACCCAGCGTCCATCTGCCCCTCACTCCCACTGTCTGACAGGCTCCTCTGTGGGCTGGACCTCCTGGCTTTCTCCCCAAACAGGCTGCGTCCTCTGGAGCCAGCAGAGGAGCCTTTAACCAGCTTGCTGAAAACGGGGGAGGAAGAGGCCAGGCTGTCCAGGCGGTCGCGAGCCGTGGCGGCGGGGAGAAACCAGTCAGCACAGGAGAGGCAGGGAGCGGGGGGAGCGTTCAGACGCTCCTCAATACCCGCCTCCAACGCCTCCAGCTGCAGCAAGGTGGCCTTCACCTGAGCACAGGAGAGCTTCAGTTTGTATTGTTTGTATTTTTGGGTAGGAAACCTCAAAACTACAAGACAAATTAAGTATAAAGTTCACCTGATCTACGTAAACACAATCTGGTCCTGGAGAGCCCAAAGCTGGTGAAGCACAGCCGCCTGCTTCCAACAGTACACACTGCATGAAGTGCCTCTGATGTGGAGACAAAGAGGAAGAATTAAGAGTTGTTTTTGAGTCATTTAAGGTTAAAAAGACCAAATTAGAAGTGTGTAAACAACATATATGAACCGTCGAGTAGTTTGTTTGCTCGACACAGGTTTGGTGGCTCATTATTCAGTTGTATTAACTCCTCACCAGGCCCACTATGAGGAGGAAGTGTCGTCCTTGAGGCTGGTCGTAGCCTGGCGCTGCTGTGCTGCTCCCGTTGGCTCTCTGTTGGGGAAACACCTCCCTCCAGATGACCAGCTGACCCACCCGCTGCTCGGACGCCAGCGGCAGCAGGCAGTAGTGCTGGCAGTACAGGCACACATCCAGCAGGTCCTCTTTAGGCAGATGGTTGGCGATCAGGTAGGACTGAAAAATGAGTGTGTGGAAAGGAAAATTATTTTTTTCTGAATAAATGTAGCCAAGCACAAAGAGCCTTTTTCCAAACTCCTTGGTAATTAACTCAACTATGACTTTTTTTGAAATCAAAACAATGACGTTTTTGGAGGACTTTGATTTCCTGCACCACAAAAGACCAAGAAAATGGTGTGTGTGTCGCACACACAGCGTCCATTTTTACCTTAAAGAAAAGGAATCACTGTTATTACCTACAGACATGTGAATCAAGTCATTTGGTCCAAGCATCAAGCAGGTCCTAAGGGTGCATTCAGACAGGATCCAATGGGGCTAAATTGTAGGTTTTTCCATTCATTTGAATGGGTGCGGGACGCAGACCTGTCTGCCAAAAAAGCGGCAGAGAAGTTGAGCTGGATCTAACTTTTGGAAAAACGCAGCCCGACATCACGCTCTGGACGCAAATCAGATGCTCAGGACCGGTCAAACCTCCACAGTCAGCCTGAAATGTCTCTGAAACTGAGACTATCCAGGTGGATTCATGGACTAAACTCTGATATTCTACCTGTTGTGTTCTGGCTTTGTTTATTTCATGTACCCAGCATCTGAATCGGAGTCTGGCTCGCAATTCACACTGCAAAATAGTGACGCGAAGAAGTTTGGTTTGTGTCCAAAAGTAAGCAGTGGTCGAGCGACGTAGACAGTGGATGAGAGTGAGTGAGCGAAAAACCTCCTGTGTGTAAATCCAGCCTTACGGTATACAAACTCCCAGAGTATTGTTGGTGCAATAAATACTCCCCGTCGGGGAATCGAACCCCGGTCTTCCGCGTGACAGGCGGAGATACTGTCCACTATACTAACGAGGAAGGGTACACTGCAAGGGCCTAGCAGCCAGACCGGAGCCCACATGGACTGCCAACCCTGAACTACTTTTAAGTTAAGAAATCAAGTGAAGCCCAAAACCACTGATGAAAATCAACAGCCTAGTTGCCTCTTGGGGCAATAAATACTCCCCGTCGGGGAATCGAACCCCGGTCTTCCGCGTGACAGGCGGAGATACTGTCCACTATACTAACGAGGAAGGGTACACTGCAAGGGCCTAGCAGCCAGACCGGAGCCCACATGGACTGCCAACCCTGAACTACTTTTAAGTTAAGAAATCAAGTGAAGCCCAAAACCACTGATAAAAATCAACAGCCTAGTTGCCTCTTGGGGCAATAAATACTCCCCGTCGGGGAATCGAACCCCGGTCTTCCGCGTGACAGGCGGAGATACTGTCTACTATACTAACGAGGAAGGGTACGCTGCAAGCGCCTAGCAGCCAGACCGGAGCCCACATGGACTGCCAACCCTGAACTACTTTTAAGTTAAGAAATCAAGTGAAGCCCAAAACCACTGATGAAAATCAACAGCCTAGTTGCCTCTTGGGGCAATAAATACTCCCCGTCGGGGAATCGAACCCCGGTCTTCCGCGTGACAGGCGGAGATACTGTCCACTATACTAACGAGGAAGGGTACACTGCAAGGGCCTAGCAGCCAGACCGGAGCCCACATGGACTGCCAACCCTGAACTACTTTTAAGTTAAGAAATCAAGTGAAGCCCAAAACCACTGATAAAAATCAACAGCCTAGTTGCCTCTTGGGGCAATAAATACTCCCCGTCGGGGAATCAAACCCCGGTCTTCCGCGTGACAGGCGGAGATACTGTCCACTATACTAACGAGGAAGGGTACACTGCAAGGGCCTAGAGCCAGACCGGAGCCCAATGGACGCCAACCCTGAACTACTTTTAAGTTAAGAAATCAAGTGAAGCTCAAACCACTGATGAAAACAACTGATGAAAATCAACAGCCTAGTTGCCTCTGGGGCAATAAATACCCCGTCGGGGAATCGAACCGGTCTTCCACGTGACAGGTGGAGATACTGTCCAATATACTAACAAGGAAGGGTACACTGCAAGGGCCTAGCAGCCAGACCGGAGCCCAATGGACTGCCAACCCGAACTACTTTTAAGTTAAGAAATCAAGTGAAGCCCAAAACCACTGATGAAAATCAACAGCCTAGTTGCCTCTTGGGGCAATAAATACCCCGTCGGGAATCGAACCCCGGTCTTCCGCGTGACAGGCGGAGATACTGTCCACTATACTAACGAGGAAGGGTACGCTGCAAGGGCCTAGCAGCCAGACCGGAGCCCACATGGACTGCCAACCCTGAACTACTTTTAAGTTAAGAAATCAAGTGAAGCCCAAAACCACTGATAAAAATCAACAGCCTAGTTGCCTCTTGGGGCAATAAATACTCCCCGTCGGGGAATCGAACCCCGGTCTTCCGCGTGACAGGCGGAGATACTGTCCACTATACTAACGAGGAAGAGTACACTGCAAGGGCCTAGCAGCCAGACCGGAGCCCACATAGACTGCCAACCCTGAACTACTTTTAAGTTAAGAAATCAAGTGAAGCCCAAAACCACTGATGAAAATCAACAGCCTAGTTGCCTCTTGGGGCAATAAATACTCCCCGTCGGGGAATCGAACCCCGGTCTTCCGCGTGACAGGCGGAGATACTGTCCACTATACTAACGAGGAAGGGTACTTTGGAGAGGCTAGCAGCCAGACCGGAGCCCACATTGACTGCCAACCCTGAACTAGTTTCGAGTTAAACCATTATTCATTATTAATTAATGACACATTAGTCATTATTTCATGTACAGGTGAAGTCAAGTCACTGCAGTCTTACCTGCAGTTTCTGATCTTTATAAAGTACTTAGTACTTGTCTAATAATGATATTATTGGCCAGTCTATCGAAAAGTATGACAAAACAGGTCTGAAAAAGACTTCCTCAAACTGGGATCACCTGTTCTGGCCAGACCCAGTGTTATTAATCAGTAAATACTGTGATCTATATCCTGAAATAAGGCTTCTTTAGATGCTCTGATGACGCTTTCCAGTGTAATAAACAAAGAAATCCTTCCAAACAAATGTAATCAAGCAAATACCACTGCCATTTCCAGCGTATAACGTTACACAGACACTTGTAATGTCAACACTGACGTGTGACTCTCACACCTTCACTGTAACAAAAGATCCTACACAGTCTAGTGCTCACTGTCCTCCTTCTCCCTTCTCCCACTGGTTAATATTTAAACACAGTAATTAGGTTGATGATTTGACGCTGAGCCACCGGACAGGCTCACCACGTTATCTTGTTTGAAAGGTCATCTTGTGTACACAGTGTCTGTTAGCTGGGGGTTTTTATTGGTGTCATTTAGGGATAGCTAGACTGTGGGGGAGGATATAAATACGATAAGGCTGCTGGCACTGGAGCGTGTGTTTGTTTGTTTGGGGAGAGGAAACCTACCTTGTAGAACAAACAGGAGCCAAGAATTACATACAGACGCCTCAGACCGAAGAAGTCCTCAGACTGTTAGAAGAAAAAGATAAAAACATCAGAAACTAAACACAGACACAGATATCAGAGAAAGAGATTAAACAGGAAGGTTGTTTTAAGTTTGACCCTTTAATTTGTGAGTTAAAAATCTGAAGTCACATCCTGCGGTGTCACTTTCTGCATCAATAAAACCTCTTTCATGTTGGTCTCAGCTGTTTTCTGTCCTTAATTGCAGCTTCATGTAATCACTTAAAGCTGTGTGTACAAAGGACAAACCAGACCCCATTAGCTCCTCATTAAAAATACACACTAACATAACTACGCCTCTAAATATAGTCTAACATTCTCCTCTCCCCCTGCTGAGGTCAGAAGACAGATGGCATCTCGGCTAACACGTATGTTCACCGCAGCAGGATGAAGGATCGTGTCACCACTTTTAGTGCTGATGTAACTCAAGTTTTAGGTGATTTGTTTGATGTAAAAGTGTGTGACCGATTTCATATTTTCACCATTTCTCACCATTTCTCCAAAATCAGAAGACTCAAAATCAGAGAGAACAGTGTCCACCTCCATCTGTGGACAGAAAACATTTAAATATTAGCATCAGCCAAATAGCTTTTTACATACAAGGAATTTGCCTTGGTATCTTGCCTTGGTGCATAACAATAAACAAGAGACAGTAAAGATTAAAAGAATCTGTAATAAAATGGAAATTTATAATCAAAAATCTGCAAAATATATCTGTCTGTTTTTAAAATGTAAAGACTTGTAGAGTGTTTAAAACAAAGAGGGTGGAGTTTGCAGAATATAAACAAGTTTATGCAGAGATAATAATCCATAAATATAATTTTTTTGTGTAACGCATCGAGTCACATGTGCAGACCACATCATGGCAAAGATATTTAATGTTATGTACGTCCAATTTATTGTTGTGTTATCTATATTCTTTTATATTTTCAATCATCCGTCATTAAAAACTGATTGAGTGTCATTTTTAACAGTGGACAACAGAGGGCACCATAGCTACATTTGCTGGAACACTATGCTACACAAATAGTTGTTATTATTGTTGTTGATTTACCTACTGCTCCAAGACTATCTATCTTTATCCACACACACATAGATGCACCTTGATTTCTGGAGGCAGCGTGAGCCATCGGACCGCCGGCAGTCCTTGGAGGAAAAGTGTTCCTGAGACGTCGGTTGGAGGGGCTAAGGAGCCCTCCCTCAAGCGAGACGGCTGGATGAGCTGCTGGAAGAACAGGCAGAAGAAATGGTCCAACCTGGGAGCATGGTCCACCTTACAGAAGGCACTGCAGAGTGACACAATGAAGACACGAGTGTCACGATAACACAAGAAAAATATACAAGCAAAGAAAATGAGTTAAGGGACAATGAAGAGTTTGTGTTAAATCCAGTTGGTGCTTTGACTTAATGTTTGTATTTCAGTATATTTTGCGTTAACGACAGCCAGAGAGGGGAAGTTTCATCCAGCTCTCTCAGCAGGATGACAGGAAAGCAAAGAGCGACCAACCTGTCTAAGGAGCCGTACATCACTTTTAGCGTCCGGACTACGTCTCCCACCACCGTCTGCAGATACAGCAGTGGAACCCTGGAGGGAAACAGAAAAATGTTAAACGCAGACGTGGGTAAACTTCAGCTTCAGCTGCTTATCAAATATTTGGCCAACTAACTGCCAGGAGCCATGTAGGAAAAACATTTTCTGAGTTATTGTTTTGTCTACACGTGGGTGTTCCTCGAGAATCAAACTTTTAAGCACGAGTGAGATTATTTCTCAGCCGGGACGGTGATTGATCGGGGGTTGATCTGGCTGCTAAAAACGAAAGGTGGCCAATGTGACTCATCGCATGAACCATTTTACAACCACATGCTCCGGAAAGACTTATTCATCCGGCCAACAAAGAACAAAAAGAAGCACATTGTGCACGTTGAAATTGAAAAAACGGCGTGCTCTTAAATATGTTTCCTCCTCTCCTTTTTAATAAAGATGTCCTGAAAATTTGCTGGCAGATCTTGCCGTGTAATATCAACCTTTAAGCTGGCTAGGCTGCAGCTCAAATGAAATGTGGTGGAGCTATCTAAGTGTGATAATCTGTGTCTGAGTGTGTGTTGCCTCCCTCTACCTCTCAGCAGGAAGACCGATGACCAGAAGGTTGTTGCTTTCCTTCCAGTAGCTTACATGTACCAGATGTTTCCCGAGCAGCAGAGAAGAACTAAAAAGGGGAGAAGATAGGAATTGAAGAACAAGTGACAGATAAGGAGGAAGAGAGAAGGGTGGGGTTAACATAAATACAAGGAAATATCTAGAAATATATAGCTCCTCTAATAGCCAAATATTTCTCCCAGCTCACTGTTGTTTTAAACTCAAACGTGAACTGTGTTGATATTCAAAACATCCAGCGGCGTACTGGCAGAACAGTTGGAAATTTGGGGGAGTAACAACAAGAATAATTTCATTGAAACTGGTTTCATCATCACCACATTTAGCGTACATTCAGACAGGATCAGGCGCTGCGGTGTACTCGTCGCTGCAGGGTTGTCCGGTGTTGTTTGTGCGTGAAATAAGTTCTATTTTATCGATGCTGGTGCTCACGTACTCTCATTCACTGTCTATGTCACTCGACCAGTGCTTGCTCTTGTCTTCTTTCTCTCAAACCATTGAACACAAACCAAATTAAACTTCTCCGGTCTGTGTTTTTCCAAAAGTTGGATCCGGCTCAACTTTTTTGCCGCAGGTCGCTGCATTTTGACACCCCCGCGGCCAAAACACAATCAACGACATTTAGTGCTGGGATACCCCAATAGCTCCTGGGCCATGGGAAAGATTTAAAATGCCATGAGTAAAGTTTCTGCCATATTAGCTACCCTGACGTTTAGAAGTCGTAGCAGATGTGGGTGTGGCTTGAAGTCCGAAGCCACACCCCTGCAAAAAACACAGTCTCTGTGGCGCAATTGGTTAGCGCGTTCGGCTGTTAACCGAAAGGTTGGTGGTTCGAGCCCACCCAGGGACGTAAAGTTTTGTGCTCGAGTCACCAGGTAACATAGTGTAAATGAGTCACCTGCTTTCTGTGATAAGGGGTTCAGGTTTACACCGACAAAGAGCGAAACACTATGATTGTGACAGCCATGTGAACAGGGCACATATCAGTTGCAGTTTGTGGGAAGCATTGAAAAGAGCAAGCTTCTGGCTCTGGCTCAACTTTCTCTGCCACAGGTCGCTGCGTTTTTTGGCAGACACCTCTGTGGCTCACACCGCCACAGCCAAAATGCACTACCCACTCAAATGAATGGAAAAACCTGCGTTTACACCGCAGCACCCTAATGTTGATGCCTTATTATAATTTGAATATAAAAGGGACAACTTTGAAAGAGTAAATGTGGTCTTGATTTTAAGAAAAGTTAACACTTTATACTAGCAATGGTACAGTATACGATCCAACATGGCCTATTGAAGCTATCATACAAAAGTAGGGACTGACAGGCTCTTAGATGATATGAAATACAATTAATCAGAAACTATTAATCAGTCACTGGATTAAAATAAATAATTTGCAGATAAATTGATAGTGGGAATAATTATTAGTCCTAACACAAATGTCTGTTTTATATACAGGAAGAAGGCAGTGTGATGTGATAAAAAAAAAAAAGCTAGTGGAAGAAAACTGGCGGCTAAAAAAAATAAAAATTTTGGATTTAAATGTACTTTACAGTTACAGACCGGTGATTTAAAACTCTTCATGTAGCAGTTGCATTGCTGACCTGACCTTACCTGATTATCCGCCCTCCTGTGACATTTTCCAGCATGTCACACAGCGTGAGGAAGATCCCTCTCACTCCTTTCAGCTGGCTGGATGCTTCAGACACGGGATATTGGTACAAGATCTCCTCCTGAGGACACAAACACACATAAACACATTGTAAATCGGATTATGTGTCATGTAAATTACACAAGCGGCTGAGAGAAATATCTCTGGTTAGCCTATCAACAGAAAAATGTCACATAAAAATATGAAATATCTGCGGTTGGATGCTACAATGTCTATTGAATTATGGACAGCATGAACAGATGAACCGCTGGAGGTTTACTCTACTGCCTCAAAAATGTTAGCTTGGTTTGACTTTTACTGTCAAACCATTCTCGTTGTGGAACAAACAAAGACAGAAATGTCACTTTAAAGATGAGTGTTGAAATATTTTATGTGTTTGACTTTCCAGAGCAAAGAACAGCAGATTCAGGAAACACAGGAATTCGACTGAAGCTCAGAGAAACTCTGAAACAGTTCACAGGACCAAATGTCACAGAAAAAAGCCTTCATGCAGTCTACAAAGCAGAGACGAGAGAGTGCTCCGGGCAGTTCAGTGTATTGTTTTTGATATTAGTATTCCCCCCAGCACGCTTGGATACACGGTGGATAAGAGCCGAGCTGCTGAGAGGATCAAGAGGCCAGAGTGGTGGGCGAGGGGATAAAAACCTTGAATGAATGGACCCTTATAGCCTTGGCAACCAGAACAAAGAACAACCAACACACAAAACACCTAGTTACATGTTGTTTGTACATACAAGGCAAAAAAAGCTCAAAAATACCACCACTGAACCTCTTCAATTCCTGCTACCGTGCAATCAAAGGACTAAAACATTAAAGTCAAGAGTTTAGTGGTTTTCTTGCATGGCACAGTCGTTTAAAGAGTCAACTGCTGGCTGATGTGGCTCCAGACAAACGCGCATCTCCGCTGCAGTTCAGGTCAAGAAAAATGTTTTTTTAATCTGGCTAGCAGATACACAGAAAGGAACTGCAGAACCAGGAAGTACAACCATAAAGAAAACATCAACCTGCCAATAGCCGTCCACAGGGAAAATATGATTACAGTGTAGGAGACGACGGTCAGCAAATGAGTAGTTTGCTTCTCTGAGCAACAAAACACACACTTTGGGATTAACACTTCACTACAAGCTCACCGTGTCCTACCTCATGGGATATAAAACCTATAGGCTGCTGCACATAAGCCAAAAGAGGCATGTGTGGATGTGTGTCAAGAGTTCAGCATTAAAAAGACAGATCATTTATAAACTGGAGCTCAGCTTCTCCCTTTTCTTTCTGTTTTCTGTTAGTAGTACCCAGAAAACGTTGGAAGCCGTCCAGAGCGGTAGTTTTCTGTAAGACTCTGACTCACATCAGAGATATTCAGAGGAAGATTTCCACTCCTGGACGTGGGATTTCCTAAACAACTCAGGTCATTCTTAATACTTCCATCTCCATACTAGAGTACTTTAAGCCTGTAGCATGGACAGTCATCGTGCAGTTACAAAGTTTGCACTACAGCTGGATGTCTGCACAGGGGTCCACGTGGATGGAAATTTACGGTACACCAACACGGATGATTAAATACTCCTGTTTGGTATAGTTCAATGTTTTAAATACAGTTTAAAGCTGCTCACAGTCAGTGTTCCTTTGACCGCAAATTCCTGGAAAATCATGCAGTCATCCAGCGTTTGGAAATAAACAAAAGTCTTAATGTTTGTTTTTTTCCATCTTAATTTATTGGCAATATTCAGGCTTTGTTTGTCCGCTCTCAGCACCGACTGCATATCCATTACAGATGAGGCTTGCTCTTTTTAATGCTTTTCAATTCAACATTTTAGATACAAGGACGTACTGCAACTGATATGTGTCTGGTTCACACTGCTAACCCTAAACCCTTATCACAGAAAGCAGGTAACTCATTTACTCGTTGTTACCTGGTGACTTGAGGACAAAACTGTACGTCCCTGGGTGGGCTCGAACCACCAACCTTTCGGTTAACAGCCGAACGCGCTAACCAATTGCGCCACAGAGACTGCTTTGTGGGGGGTGTGGCCTCAATAGTCAAGCCCCACCCACCAGCATTCGCTATCTATGACTAATATTGCTTTTTACTACAAATATGGCGGAAATTTTAATCATGGCAATTTAAATCTGTACTTCCATTCCCCCATAACTACTGGGGTGGAGTTTCCAGCACTCAGTGGTGCTGATTGGGCAACTACATCTGACTTTTTCACAGCAAACACAAGATTAACCATAAAGGAGGCAAAGCGACCTTGGATTGACAATGAGGTTCTGGATTTGTGAAGCATTTTTGTGGAGGGGTAAATCCAGTGGGAGTTAATGATGGCAATCGATAATGAAACAGTGGACTAGAAGATTTCATACCAGTTACACAATCATAATTGAAAGTTGGGGTAGCCAATATGTCAAAAACTTTAATCATAGCATTTTAAATCTGTACTTTCCCATGGCCCAGGAACTATTGGGGTAGTTTGGACTAAATCTTGCTGATTGGTGAACACTATGTTTTGTTTTACAGATCTTTGTTTTAAGTTCAAGATTAACCATAAAAGAGCCAAGCTTATATCAACGCTTCCACCGTTTTGGATACAACGACATACCGCAACTGAGATGTGTCCTGTTCACACTGCTGTCAAACTTTTGCTCTTTCTCTAATCCTAACCTCTTATCACAGAAAGCAGGTAACTCATTCACATGATGTTACCTGGTGACTCAAGCGCAAAACTGTACGTCCCTGGGTGGGCTCGAACCACCAACCTTTCGGTTAACAGCCGAACGCGCTAACCAATTGCGCCACAGAGACGGCTTTGATAGCAATTTAAGGGGGCGTGGCCTGAATCATCAAGCCCCACCCACCAGCATTCTCTGCGACTAATATTGCTATTTACTACGAATATGACAGAAACTTTAATCATGATATTTTAAATCTGTACTCCCATGGGGCAGGGACCATTGGAGTGGGGGTTTTAGCATTAAATGGTGCTGATCGGGCAAATCTGACTCACAGCAAACATGGTTAACCATAAAGGACACAAAGCGACCTTGGACTGACGATAAAGTTCAGGCTTTGTGAAGCATTTTTGTGGAGGAGTAAATCCAGTGGGAGTTCATAATGGCGATGCATAATGAAACAGCGGACTAGAAGATTTCATACCAGTTACACAATCATAGTTGAAAGCTGGGGTAGCCAATATGGCAGACTCTAAATCTGTACTTTCCCATGGCCCAGGAACTATTGGGGTTTCCAGCACTAAATGTTGCTGATTGGTGAACACTATGTTTTGTTTTGCAGATCTTTGTTTTAAGTCCAAGATTAACCACAAAGAAGGCCAAGTGACTTTGGACTGACGATGAAGTTCTTGCTTATTTCAATACTTCCTCCAACGATATATGGCAACTGATATGAGTTCTGTTCACACTGCTGTCACAGTCAAACCTTTGCTACCACAGAAAGCATTTACTCATTGTTACCTGGTGACTCGAGGACAAAACTGTACGTCCCTGGGTGGGCTCGAACCACCAACCTTTCGGTTAACAGCCGAACGCGCTAACCGATTGCGCCACAGAGACCACTTTGACAAGACTTCAAGGGGGTGTGGCCTCAATTATTAAGCCCCACCCACCAGCATTCGCTATCTCGACTACTATTGCTATTTACTACGAATATGGCAGAAATCATGGCATTTTAAATCTGTGGCCCCAAAACCTAGTGTCCATTAAATGGTGCTGATTGGGCAACGAAACCTGACTTTTCCACAGCAAACACAAGATTAATCATAAAGGAGGCAAAGTGACCCTTGGACTGACGATGAAGTTGTTGCTTATATCAATGCTTCCACCGTTTCGGATACAACGATATACCGCAACTGAGATGTGCCCCATTTACACTGCTGTCAAACTTTAGCTCTTTCTCTAAGCCTAACCCCTTATCACGGACACCAGGTAACTCATTTACTCGCTACCTGGTGACTCAAGCACAAAACTAACGTCCCTGTGTGGGCTCGAACCACCAACCTTTCAGTTAACAGCCGAACGCGCTAACTGATTGCGCCACAGAGACCATGGTCATGCAATCAAGACTCTGGTGATTATTTGTACTTTATGGCTCAGGTGTTTCCAGCATATCTCCAGTTAAATGTTAAATGTGAATGCTTTTGCTGATTTATACAAACTGACCTCTTCCTGTGGTGATGCTGAGTCCAGTTTAAGTGAGAGGTACATGACAATATGCGGGATGTGTCCGATGGACATCTGAAGTTCGGCTGTGTCCTCCCCCCACAGCAGACGCACCAGCTGACTGACTGGCGGAGAAGCCTTCGTCTTACGGACTGATGAAGTGTCGCTCGCACTGCTGCCATCCACCAGAGCTACCGTCTCCAAGGTCAGCTTCACCTGGAGGAGGTGGCCGGAGGAGACAAGGAAAAAGATGGCGAGAAGTGAAGAATGGGACAAGTTTTGGGATAGAGAATGATTTATAAAAGACAGAAAATTAGGACAAGAAAAAAAGAGTATTTGAAAACAAAAACATTTTTTCTGTAATAATATCATTGCATCAGCCTGCCGACCAGTCCCATTCAGACTTCTCATTCATTTCTAAAAATAAGCCACTATGGCTCCACGATTATAGTTGGCAAGAAATGTTAACAGTGCTCATGTGTCTGTTTTAGGAAAATAGAGGTGTGCACATGTGCACTCATGCAGTGCAATCATGCGCATTCATTCAGGAAAAGGCTGAAAAGTGAATCAATTGTCAGAGAGAAAGTGACATCGACATCCAGACCTAACCGCAGCATAACAAATAGCAGGGAATTGTGTGTGTATGTGTGTGTGTTTTGTGTGCATTCGACTAAATTAAAACCAGACCTCCGCAACCCGAAGAAACAGTGGCAAGACAACAGACAGCCTATCTTCTCTCGTTCATGCAGTGTTTTCTTGACTTTCCATATCCCAGTATTTTACACTGCCATTCATAGAAAGAAACAGTGGAAACAGACACAGAGCTGCATGGAAATCCAGCAAGCACGCACATGGAAACACTGTCTAGATGCAGAGGAGGATGAGAAACTTCAAGTTTGTGGCGTCCCTGTTAAAACAATCGGTCAAAGCTAGATTAAGGTCTGGTATACTACGTCTATACGTAGTCGATAGTAGTAGTAGATGTTTAAATTTAGATATATACTAGTATTCTGTGAACATATGCATATATACAAACACATTTATATAGTTTAAACTTGCACATAATCAAGGTAAACGCGATCAAATTAGAAAACAATAAAAGAAAAATATTTATAGACTCACAACGTGCATGCTAATGTGGCATATCTGTCCGCACCTTGTGTTCATTCTGGGCTATCAGTGCAGTAGAGGTGGTCTACGGAGCTAAACTGATGTTAACTCAAGAAAATCACCAGCAGAGTCCAGATGTGAGAAACAGCAGCTGGATCCTAAATGGTGCTTAAGATCTGGAGGAGTAAATGCCCCGCGTGGCCTTAATATCGTGTAAACTGGTGCGAGGGGAATATCCTATAAAGATAACGCAGTAGGTCTGAGGAGTTTTCTCTAACTGAGGCATATAAATGTAAAAATATGAAGAAAAAAAAGCCTGAAGACAGGCAGAACAGTGGAGGTTCTGCTGGGATTTGACCTCAAACCACCAGGGACCTTGCAGATCCAGTTATAAGTTTCAACCACTACATCTCAACTGGACACACCCCAACTACATTTTGGCGTTTGACTGTAACGCAGAATGTGAAATATGCAATTTATTGAACACTCCGCGACCACGTACATTGTTATACACACACATGAGGGGAGCCCGGTTCCTAACCAAGGCATTGTTTGTGTCGGCAACTGACCTAAGAAAGCCATTTAGAATGCTTAAAGCAACACGTGAGGTATTGTGGTCATTACTTTAAAGAGAATAAAGGTGGGAAGTCTGTGTTTTCTCAACTCTAGAGCACACCAAATATTTTTCAGACGAAAAAAAAAAGAGATCATATTCCCAGGTCAAAAATGTCGAAACTGTATTTTTCAAATCCAACGATCACTCCCAGAACTCTCCAAGGTCTGTCAGCACTAACCACAGGCCACCCGCCTCTCCAGCAGGCGCCTGCATCTGGGCTGCCAGCCATTTTAGCCAATTTTAGGGGTATTATTAAAGAAGAGCCGAGTAGTGGTGAAGCACCATGTGATGTACCTTTCAACTGGTGATTCTGAGGCTCACTCAGTCTGGGGATTTAAAGCTACCGTGTCCTTAATTCTTCCGGATTGATTAGATTTGAGTGTGAGCATTTCGAATTCAGACACGAGAAAAATAGGAAACCCTGAATTTAGAGTAAAAAAGGCTGAGTGGGCTAACTGCAGTACTTTCTCTCATCATAAATAATAAGGATGTGGTTAGACTGGAGTGTGCTCTCAGTGGAATTCCAGTCTGTTGATGTCAGTCATTTAGCAAAAGCTCAGAGATGGACACACACACAGACACTGCAGTAACTGAAGGGTTAGCAAAGGGCACGGTGGACTGACTTTAATACTAATATTTGTTCCTCCAAACGTAATAAGTACTGTCTACGTTCCATCTGGGAGGGCTGGCAGACAGAAAAACCATCCCCCAACTCACACACTCACACAAAACAATCATTCTGTCAGCAATACAACTCTATTTCAAGTTTTTTGTTTTTTTTTGAGAGTCATCGTGGTGCCTGAGGAACCTTGTATTTTTCCAAAAAATCTCCCTCGCTCTTTCCCCTACAATGTAATTTAGTTTCTGACTATATCTTCTAATCAGCTGAGCTTTCAATCCCACAACAGCTTCCTGTGGCACCGAAAAAAGAGTCGCACCGCAGTCCCGTCTGTCCGACGTGTTCGCCATCAATCCGTACGCACTCTGTCATTTGCAAATTCCTACTTTTTGATGGTCTGCTTTTTCGGTGAAAATGCACGACTGAGGCACAGACTACGGATTTTTTAGCTACCGATCAAAGGATCATTTCTCAGTAATTGAGGGTTTTCTAATGTTAAAACTGCCCCGACTTCTGCTTTCTATTCACATTTTAGCAGCTCACAAGAACCGATGCATTTCAAAGTAATTTAACGTCTATGTTTACTGACCAAGTTTGCTGTTTTGTGACAGGGCTTAAATGCTACCATACAGATCTGGAACGCTAATCCAATATGGGCAACACAGATGACAGCCAGCGGATTTCAATATAGACTATAAAGACATCAGTCAAGTTGTTACTGAGCCTTTCTTAGATAGACAGATTTACGCACACACTGACCTGTGTTGGTCCTGGGATGCAGGACAGAACCCGCTCGATGTTTTCCGATGTCACGTCCACATCGTCCACCGCTACAAGCACATCACCTGAACATAGCAAGCAGAGAAGGAATGAAAATAAGTGATGGTAGTAGTGCATGTTTAACTAGCATAAAAACTGAGCTAAGACACCTAAAGTCTAAGAACAGTGACATGGATCTGACAGATAAGCTGTCCACATGAAAGGGACTAAAATGTAGGCCCAAAGTGGTGTGCCAATATGGGCCTTTTCCTGCACAAAATAACAGGAAGTACCCTCAAACTTTAACTTCACATTAGCTAGAGAGACAGCGTACACGACCGATACTGACTAATCCACCACAAGCAGTATTTATTATAAACATTAAACCCGTGTTAGGTTAGTAATCCAATTCTAGCTTGGCTTATAAGGTCAGTAAGAACACCACTTACTTTGATTGATTGTATCGTTTGTGGTGTGTTCCTGACCTATGCACTAGACCCAATAAAAGGCCAATAATGAACTTCACCTGCTTGTGTGCAGAAAGGCTCACCACCATCTCGTCAACGGAGCTATTTCAGGTATTTAACCACTCTAATTGTTTAAGCATGTAGCCGCGCTGCATAATAGCTTCTCTAAACAGTAACTCATGTGGGTAGTCATTTGTGGTGAAGCGCAACTGCCATTCCTCTGTCTACTTGTAAAAACTGTCCGATCATTAGCCCTGATAGAAGAAAATCACTTCAGAGAAGCCAAGGACGGATTTCTACAGGACCAGACCAAACATTTGGACTTTCATTCACTCTGCAAAACCGTGCTGAACTTTCACTAGGACTCAATATAGTTGCTGCTCAGGGCTGGCCATGAGAAGTAGCTATTAAACGTCCTACACACGATTTTAACAAGAGCTTTTTGGTTTTTACAACGCAGAGCTAAAAGTGAAACTATGATAATGATTTGTATTACTTTGTAGTTGTTACTATGGATTCAACAAACGGGAAGGGCCTCGCTCCTAAACCTTGGCTAGTCTTGCAACAAAACTATCTAGTTACCTTATGCAAATCATAATTATGGATACAATTTGCTGCCATTATGCTCATTATTTAAGCTCTGGGCTGTGTGTGTGTGACTGTAGCCGTGTTGTAATAATTGTAGCCCGTGCTTTGGCAGTGCATTCGTGTGGTGGTGGAAATGAATGAGTCAGTGCCGGTTCATGAATCTGTGAGGATGACTGTTATTGAAATCATAGTGTGACTGTAATTGGTTCTTTTGGAGGATGGAGAGACTAGAGTTGCCTTCGGCAAAAGGTCAGTCATAAAAGCTACTTCACTTTTTATCCGAATAAAAATGTTCCTCTGAAGCTTGTGCCTCCTCTACGGAGATGTGCATGCATCCCATCGCCCAACCAGTAACTTTTTAACAGGTTAGGATAGCTCTTGATCTCCTCTCTCCTATCCTTTAATGAAGGAGCAAGCTTGTACATTCATATATGATCTTGTAAAGGATAGCCATGTATTTTCAGTTTAACTAATATAGTATTAGTAGTGTTAGAATGATCTCTGACACAACAAAATGTTTGATAACAGCTAACTGGTCTCACCAATTAGGATTTGGCCACATTTGATGGCCGGGCTGTTGGGTATTAATCCGTGAACAGTCAGTCTTTCCTCCTGTCTGACCACTGCAGGATCTACCTGTCCTCTACTCCAGGAGGGCCGATGCACCACCCCCAACAGCACTTCCAGCAGGCCTCCGCTGTCAGACAGAGGTGTAGATGAACCTCCGAGACGTTTGGGGTTGAGGTAGACACACACTTCCTTCAGCTGCTGCTGCTGAACCGTCACGCCCTGCCTCTGACCCGGCTGGTTCTTCAGGATGGATGTTGGAGGTGATGACAAGGCAGAGTTGTCTTTACCCCCGTCCTTCCCGCCTCCTCTGCGCTGAGATGGCCGGCGTTTTCTCCTCAGGATCCTGGCAAGCCTTTTAAGCGTGGGCTCACCTTTCGCCCGTGAGCCACATCGCTGCTTCTTGTTTTGCTCCGTGATGATCTCTGCCTCCTTTTCGCTGAAGCGAACATGATTGGTGGACACGCCTTGATTGGCGGCGGCTTGGGCCAACGCAGCCTCCTCTTCGCCCTCACTCAGCTCCAGGTAGAAAAGCTCACCGTTCTTCTGGATGTCGTCCAGCCATTCTGGTTCCAAGTCACTGAGAAGAAACAAACATTGAGAGAAAACTAGCATCAAAGGTAAAGTGGTATGAAACAGGGAGGACAGGGTACAGTAGTAGAGATAAGAGATGTATCAATATTCCCCTTGGTCTTTGCACGGGTCTCTGAACGCCTCTCAGACATATCTAGATGGATGAAAGCACACCACCTCCAGCTGAACCTCTCAAACCTACTATACACCCTCAAAATTGACTCCCTATGTCTTGCCCCCACCAGAGTAGCAAGAAACAAGGTCAAGATTGATGACCAACTAACCTTCTCCAATCACGTCACCTCAGTTGCCCGGTTGTACTTGTGCTTTGCACTCTACAACATAAGAAAAATCAGGCCTTATCTGACTCAATGTACCTCCCCCAATGAATGATGTCTGGCTCTGCCACCCGTACGCTCAGGGCAATCCAGACTTTTCTCGTCCATTGTTCCCCGTTGGTGGAACGTCCTACCAGTTCCTACCAGATCACGGGCGTCCCTCTCTACCTTTATATACCTCTTGAAGACTCAGCTCGTCAGAGAGGACCTCCTCTCCAACACTACCAACAACTGGATAAATCTACCCCCCTCTTCTGTCACAGTAGTTATTGCTGCACTAACATGTCCTTGTCGCACTGTAGCTTGATTGTTTCCCTTTTTTATAAGTCGCTTTGGATAAAAGCGTCAGCTAAGTTACTAAATGTAAATGTTCCGTTACTGCCTGTGTCTTCTATCCAGGTACTCTGTCTTGCTCCCACAGTCCAAAGACATGAACTTAATAGGTTAACTCTAAATTGGCCGCAGGTGTGAATGGTTGTTTGTCTCTATGTGTCAGCCCTGTGATGAACAGGCAACTTGTCCAAAGTCAGCTGGGAATCTGAAGAGGATAAGCGGGTATGGATGGATTATTATAATTCATTACAAGCTCCACATTAATGATTACTGCTCAAATATTATCCGTACACACACACAGTTTGAGTATTTGTGCCAAAGATTATTGATTCAAAAGTACTGTTTTAATTCATTTTTTCATCAAGTATTGCCCGTGTGTGTGTATATTGGAATTAAGAAAACAAAAACCTAAACTAAAGACTACTATATGTTCAAAGCGTAATCACGTGTCTGACCAAAAGGGTGGGAGTAAAAACCCAGATATTTTTCTTTCTGGTTTCTCTCCTTTTTATATCTGCTTTGAAGAACCTGCGGTGGGCAGCTCTGACACGATATCCATAAATTTAAACAGAGAATGGCACGAAGCGTACAATTATTTATGAAGGTTTACCTCCCAAATTGAAAACACTCCCTCCAAAGATATGAAAAGCACAAAGGGAGGAGTGTGATGGAAAAGTGTGTGGATGGAAGAGACACTCTCCTCCCTCTTTGGCAAAGCTTGGCCACTTCTGACAAGACTAATTTTAGATTATATGTGCAAATAAATTACCACCGCCACTGTTTTTTATATCTGCATTGTAAATCATATAAATGACCGTTGAAGTGTCAGGTTACATCTGCTCCTCACACACAGGGGGAGAACTTTTCTGTAGCTTGTTCGACCTGACTCTTGTCTTTATAATCTTATCCAGCTTCAGGAGGGCTCATGCTGTTATTAAAATGTTTGTTTGTCGTAGTCTCGGAGTTGTAAATTATCTTCTTACTCGGAGTAGTCGGAGCTGCTGAAACTCGACGCAGATTCACGGTCGCTATCGTTGCTATCTTGCTCGGCGCCGTCTTCCTCCGTTTGCCCGCTCGAAACTGTTCTCTCTGTGTAATGTCGGGCGGCCATTCTGTTAAAAAACAACCGTTAACCGTCTTCAAACTGTCACTAAATACGTGTTTGGCGCCTTAACTTTCTCTTAGTTTAACCAACGGCTGTGTACTATCGCCATGTTGTGAGCAAGCAAGCAGCGACGAGCGGCAGGCACTGTCTGTGTGTGCCTCTGTGGCGTCGTCACGTGACGCGAATGCGCTCGATCTGATTGGACGCCGCCGCGGTTGCCCCTGACAACGCAGAAGCTTCTTTTCTGAGCGAGCCTCGGTGGCACGAGCCAGGTAATGGAACGTGCGACCGTTGTGTCAGTTTACCTTTATACCGTTAAATAATGCATACCTGCTCATATTATTACATTTCTATTCAATTTAACCCGTAAAAATAAACACTAGAGGCGACATTCAACATTTAATTAATTACAAATCCACAGATAGGTCAAAATATATCAATATCATGAGGGGTAAAGTGCATGTGAACCTCTTTAATGTCGCTTTAAACCAACTTTTGACTGTCAAAACAATTGAATAACCCCAAAATAATGTTACCAAATGTTACATTTGCTTTGCATCTCACATCTCCACCTCCCTGCAGCCCTGCCTGCACGAGGTTTTTTTTTTTAAATCCCCTCCGGTATTCAGAAAAAAAAAAAACTTCTGGCAAAGTGCCTCAGGCCACACAAAAGCTCACAACTTTAAGTTTGCAAATGAAATATATCATATTTATTCATATATTTGTGGATTAGTGTGAAAGGTTTTTACTGACCTGTAAAGGAGAACACTGCGAATAGAGTCGAAGTCCTCCAAGTTTTTAGAGAATGAACCTCCATCTATAGAAATGTTAAACATCATTTGTGTGTCATGTTTTCGCCGGCCAACAACGCTGCGTTCACTTTCTGAAGATGTAATTTAAAACTCCACAAAGGGTTCAAAAGAAAAGCACGGGTAAAATGAATCAATTTTCTCTGCCTCCGTATGAAGTTTTCTAACCGCATGCAACAACAACTGCGTCTCCCAATAAGACCAGAACCAATCCTCCTCCCGTTTCTCACGTCAATCACTGACACGGAGCAGTTGAACGGTTCAACACCATCTCTGTTCAAAGAGAGAATAAAACCCACTAGTGCTTTTCTTTTCTTTTTTTCTTCTTCAAGTTTTGAGTGTTTCACCAGGCCAACAGGGCGGAATCTGTCCCAGCAGTCTTCTTGGCAGGTGGAGTAAAAACCCGCCTACTCAGGGCTCCCAACAACAAAAAAAAGGCTCAGCAGACAAGCCCACATTTGTATTTTAATAATAATAAGGAAAAAGAGTCTGGGGAAATAACTTCACCACGCGTATCCTTGGATATAATCCCGACAACAAATCACACACACTCGTATTACACCGTGATGGAGGAAACACTGGAGTCGTTTAGTTTAGTAAGCAATAAACTTTGATTCATATTGCGGGTTGTTTTCATGCCAGGACGATGTGGCAATGTCATTTCCATCGGTTTTAAATACAATAGCCGAACATCTAAAACATTATTAAGCAAGCTTAAAAAGTTCCTACATTGTGGAGGAGATTTATTTGAAATGTGGTTTAGCAAAAAAAAATACAGTATGGCATATATTAAAATGACACAAGTATACTAAAATGAGTAAAAGTGGTTCGTTACTTTACATATCTATATCTATCTATCTATATTATTATTATTATTATTATGATTATATACTGTTATTATTACTATATACTGTTATAACACCACCATCTTACCATCAGTACTATTACCATCATCTTGCCACTGCACCTTATCTACCTATTTATCTTGTGTTTTTTAAGTGTCCTTGTCCCATTCTGTGTTTTTATTTTTTATTTATTCTGTTGTATTTTTATTGTATATGTAGTAAAGGTTTAAAGGTTTGTACTGTTCATTCTGTTTATACCGCTGAATCTTTCTATATTTGCCATATTTATACTGTTTATGTATTTTAGATTTGTCATATATTTCTTAGATATCTTTCTAACTTGTATATGTTTTTATATTTTATATATCATGTATATTGCTGTTTGCACCAGGGATATGAGGGAAACACCATTTCAATTCTCTGTATGTCCTGTACATTGTCAATAAAGTTGACTTGACTTGACTAAAGTGCATTGACACTAAAATCACATACACATTCAACACATCTATACCTTAACTAAGTATATATGCTGCTGATTTAGTTATAGTCAATCCTGAACCATACATCACTGTAAATACAGCACTCTTGCAGTATGAGCTACAGGATGATACTTTAATTCAGAATATTCTTATCATTTCACATTATTGCGCAACCACTCTGATCATACTCCTTCCCTCATTGTCCCCGAGAAGACAGTGAACGGTCATCAAAAGCACAGAGCATATGAACTAAATCAAGTCTCTGCGCCCGCTTCGCGCTCAGGAAGGAGTATCACCGACTCTTCATCGTGGTTGGCGAGACCAAACTTTATAGAAACACATTTCTCAAGTCAGAAACTATAGAAATGATCCCTGAAAGTATAGTCTTATCAAATAATTGTTCTAGCCCAACCACTAGTATGTCGACACTGACGTCCTCGGTCACGGTGCTCACATCCAAACACTAAACAACAGATGTTTATATGAGTAAAATGATTATATATTATATTTAATAAACAAGAACGAGTGTTAAAAACTTTAATCTGTTGAATAATTTATAAATTATCTTTATTTTAAATACCCACAATGCTGTCTGGTGGCATATATCCCACCTCCTCGTCTCTCATTGGTTACTACAAGGCAGCATGGCAGCGTGTTAGCCTCAAATGCTAACAACAACACGGGCTATAATGATTGTTTTAGAGCCGAGGATTAAATCAATATTAAAGATGTGTACACAGGCTGAATGGTGGTGTCACGTAGTGTAAAATAAGTCTATATAGAAATGCTGACACAGAGGGAAAGACGAGATATTTATAATTTAATGTTAACAAGAGCTAGATGGTGACAGCCCAAGTGTGCACCCACTTTTGGCTTCCGACTACAAGAACGAGATTACACGATAGTTCCTCCTCTAAATATCGCGGAAATACAACTTACCTCAAAACATTTTAAATCTTTGAAAACATACAGAACATTAAAAAAAGATTTACTTATTCATTCGAAGTTAACCAATTAGGTGTTAATGACTTACTAGATACTTTTATGCAGCAGTTTGAGTAGACACACACACTTGTATTCTAAAATTGCCATTAAATAAATATGAAAACAATACAAAACATATTTCGCTCTCGTTTATTTTTTTTTAAATGGATAAAGGTTAATAAAGATGTGCAATGTTCAGCTGTCAGAAATTGAAGGCTTGTCATATTTGGCTGTGATCACTTTTTTGTATTCCTCACAGCTCTCCATTAAAACAACCTGCTCCTCTTCGCTGAAATAAGCAGCTCGCGATCGCAGCTCCTTTGATGTGAACGCGCACAGAGCACAAAGCTCAGAGCCGGACAATAACCGGAAAATAACAGCAGTTAACTCTGACCGGGGCTATAGGTTTTGTTGAGCCGGATCATGAACACAGAGCCTGGCTATGTTGAGCCTCCTTCGTACTAAAGCCCTCAGGTCTACTCTTCATGTAATAACCGCGCCACCCTGTGGCTAAACATCAGCACTGAAGTCATAACTTGACAAGTTCTCATTTTCAATGATTATTAACAATATTATTGTGATTTGAAGCCGTGTCAGTCTTGACTGTGCGTGATGGGGACCTCTGCTGGTGACTTTATAGATGCTCTTTATTTAGGCAGGGAATGTAATTCGGGTAAAAGTTTTCCACAATGTGCATTCACACACTCAGCTAAAATAATAATAATTATGTATCACGTTCTCCCAAAACAACCAGCTGTTATAGTTTCACTCGACTAAAATAAATGTGAACCACACATGGCTGTAGAAAGAGAACGGTAGCCTATAATAGTGTATGATAATAAGTTAATATTATTATTATTATTATTATTATTATTATTATTCTTTATTATGCATGATAATAAGTTAGCACGCTACTTTTATTTTGAAGTTGTTACATACCACTTCCGCTTCCGGCCTGTCCGCCGTCATATTAATAAATGAGAAACAAAAAACGAAAAAAGGAATTTGCAAAAACCAAATTTGGGCCGTTATTTGGTATTGGTTTTCTCGTTTTTTTGGTTTTTTGATGCTGAGAGCAAAATCCGTTTTTCCGTATTTGGTTTAAAACGAAAAAAGGAAAGGGGGCGCTGTTTCCATATTTTCGTATTTTGGTTTTGAGAAAAAAACGGATTATACTTTAGTACCCTGACCAATAATCAGGGAATAGTTAGCTACTAGCTAACATTACTCTGCGCTAACAGGGTGTGAAGCCTTGTTAGCCTAGTTGTTATGGAGTTCGCATTCTTGAAATCCGTTACTCTCTATGGTTTATCACTTTAATACATTATATTTGTTACTAACCTAATTTAAAGGGTTATTTTACTTATGAATTTTTTCACAGGTCTCAACTCAAAGTCTATACATGACTATTATTATTATTATTCTTACGCCCTTTTTTGGCTCGCTTCTTGTCCCGCAGTTTTGGTCGCACATACACAAAAAAGGTGTCAAATCGACCGGCTCGGCCGGGAATCGTGCACTAAGACTTTTCTAAGGGTTTCACCGAACGGTTTTGCCAAAAATCGCCAAAAACCACGCCAAAAAAAACCAATGTGTGTGTATTGGAAGACTGTTCCAGACCTAGAGTGCGTGATGTCATCACTAGAGTGGAGAGGGAGAGAGAAATTCGTCGAAAAAAAAATCAGCAAACTAGCGATTGAGGCCACAAATGTCTCGCTACAGAAATAATTTCTTGCTAGAAACGTAGGAAAATTCGACACGGTCGCAGTGATAACACTGTTTTGGCGTCACACACAAAGATGCGCCAGCAACACCCATCCACAGCCCCATAGACTGCCATGTTAAAACAGCGGGAAAATTTCTGGAGGAAAGCAGAAGTAACGTTTCTTTGAATCGCTCGTACGGGGCACATTTCTTCATGTTATCACACAAAACAGGTCTCTAGACGTTCGGGAAGGGCTCAGTGTGCTCACAGTAAAGTCGGTTCAGTGATTGGAGCAACGGTTTGGTCAGGAGTCCTTTCTGTTCGAGGGGTGGCTTTCAGAAATTTTTCTCTCTCTCAGCACTGTCTACTGTCACAGCAGCAGCTGCGGTTGATTGCTCTGCTCTGATTGGTGGGCTCCACCTGGCCCTTCTCACAGACACAGACAGGGAGCAGAGGGGGGAGGGGCTGTTTTCACTGTCTTTATAATATCAATGACTATCAGGGCTACATTTTTAATGTCGGCCATTTTATCCTTCTCTGTCGCAGACACATACACATACACAGACACATAGATAGAGAGACACACAGACTTTCAAAATAAGATTCTCTTCAAAATAAAAGACTTTAGAAAACTCTCTCCTTAACAGACAAAACACACACACACACACACACACACACACGACTTTCAAAATAAGAGTCCCTTCAAAATAAAAGACTGTAAAACTCTCCTTAGCTGCCCCCCACAAGCCTGACTGTAATTAACTTGATTGAACTCTCTGTATAATAACAATAACTGTCAATAATACAGTTTGAATGTCGGCCATTTTATCCTTCTCTCTCACAGAGACAAACACAGACAGATAGATGGATAGAGGGAGACACAGACAGACAGACAGACACACACACACACACACACTCACACACACACTAGACAAAAGTCTTTCAAAATAAGAGTCCCTTCAAAATAAAAGACTTTGGAAAACTCTCTCCTTAACAGACAAAACACACACACACGCATACACACGCTGGAAACGCAGGAAAACACTGCAGAGGGACAAAGCTTTGCCTCACTTCAGAGATTCAGCAGAACTTATTTCTACCATTCGAGAACAAAGATGATGACTTCTGCAGTCCTGTGCATCATTATCCTGGCATGCACTGCCATCCTAACTTCATCAGGATGTAAGTGTGCCAGTTTGTTGGCTTTTGGAAAGATTTATTGCTGTATTCCTGCATGTGCATGGCTTCTTTTGTTGAACCTAACATATCAGGAAACACTTAAAAGTGAAACTGTAGTTTACTTACACTGCCTGTCTTATTTTTTCCCCCCCAGCTGTTTTACAATGCCGCTGCTTCAACACACATAAGGGTGTACGTGTACCTTTCCAGAACATTGTGAGCGCCACAGTGGATCGTCCTCGTCCATACTGCAACAAGAAAGAAGTCATGTGAGTACCTGCAGGATATCTAGAAAATAGACAACATAGAAAGTATGTTTTTTTTATTTTTCAGTGTTGATTACACAGTTGTTTTACATGAAAGCTCTCTCTTTTTTTCTACAGCATCACACTGATAAGTGGCCGCACAATGTGTCTCGACCCAACTGAAAGATACACCAAAGCAGTCATAGAAATGTAAGATGAGCTTTTTTTTTTTACATGGTGCACTTATGAAGTAATATTTATGTAATTAGATAAGAGAAAAAGGTTTTATCTGAAAGCAGAGGAGGTCAGCAGCCAAAGTGTGATTTGTTATTGTTATTTTTCTTCTTGAGGACAAAATAAAGATAAAATAAAGAAAAATTGACCCTCTTCAATTAAAACATTTTGAGAGAAAAAAGGTCTGTGATTGAACATTTGCACCCATTTGCTCATAAGTAGCGTCCTTTTAATAGGTCATGAGCCAAAAAGAAGTGAAAACCCTGTCTCAAATGATTTCAAATTTCAAATTAAAGATTAAACATGACGTGTTTTCTTCAAAGGATGAAGGCACGTGAAGCTGCGAAAAACACCACTGCATCAAAAACAACCACAGCGCCAGAGACCGCGACAGCGTCATAGACAGTGACAGCAACAGCGTCGGCGACAGAGACAGCGTCAGTGACAGTGTCAGCGTTATCGACGATATCACAATGCCAATTGCATGCAGTAATCATCATAACAATTAAAAAGAAGTATCAGCAAGAGAAAATCAGCACACCTTGTCAAAGTTAGATATAACTGACTGACTGTTGGAATGTCAAAGACACTTCTTTAACCTTTAGCTATGTATGTAATCTTCATATATTTAGAAGGTAAATTCCAGTGTCGCCTCTTTGTAATGCTTGTCTCTAGATGAACTTTTAAAGAAAGATGCAAAATACTGCAATAAAAGAATCAAAGCAATCATGAAAAATTATGTATAGAAAATGACAATCTCAGTATAAAGAAGCTTGGATTTCTTGAATCCCAGCAATACTGGCAATACAATTACTTTAACCATGTCTCCCTCTCATCCACACTCCCAACCTTCTACCAGTTTGTAACATGCACCACCCGAGAAAATAAGACTTTGGACTTGCTGTACGCAAATGTTAAGGATGCGTACAGCTCCACTGCCCTGCCACCACTGGGCAGGTCAGACCACAACCTAGTCCTGCTCTCACCATTATACAAGCCTGTGGTTCAGCAGCATCCAGTCACAGTGAGGACAGTGAGGAAATGGTCTCCTGAGGCCATGGAAACACTACGTGGAGCGCTGGAAGCCACAGACTGGGATGCTCTGTATGAGCCACATGGTTAGGACATTGATGGCCTGACTGACTGTGTCTCTGAGTACATTGGGTTCTGCATTGATAACACCATCCCCACTAAAGAGGTCAGCTGCTACCCAAACAACAAACCGTGGGTAACCAGCGACCTGAAGGCGCTTCTCAACGAGAAGAAGAGGGGCCTTTAGATTACGGGACCAAGCAGAACTCAGACGAGTACAAAGGGAGCTCAAACGCAGCATCAAGGAGTGCAAGGACAACTTCAAAAGAAAACTGGAGCACAAACTGGAAGATAACAACACCAGGGACGTCTGGAGTGGGATGAAAGAGATCACCGGCTTCCAGAGGAGAGGTGGGGGTGCAGCTGAGGGGAATGTACGACATGCGAACGAGCTGAATCTGTTCTTCAATAGGTTCAACTCCAACCCCCCCCCACCCCCATCACCCCTGGCCCCACACCACCACCCCCCACCCCCCCGCTGGCCTTCACCACAGACCTTTTCACACCTCCCGCCCCCATGACATCCTCACATCCCCCACAGCCCCCCCACCACCTCCTGCAGCAGACACCTCTCTGCACCATCCTCGTCACCTCCACCCTCCGACCCACCACTGACATCCCCCACCCCCCACTCTGGACTCCACATCTCAGCCAGCCAGGTGAGGAGAGAGCTGGAGAGGCTCAAACAGAGGAAAGCTGCCGGACCGGACCGCATCAGCCCTCGTGTGTTGAAGGCATGTTCCAGCCAGCTCTGTGGAGTCCTCCAGCACCTCTTCAACCTGAGCCTACACCTTCAGACTGGAGAACACGCAGGTGGGTGCTCCCCTTGTCACTTGGGTCAATGACTATCTGACGGGCAGACCACAGTTTGTGAGATTACAGAACTGTGTGTCTGATCGTCTGATCAGTAACATCGGGGCCCCCCAGGGAACTGTACTGTCCCCCTTATATATATATATATATATATATATACATACACATATATTTATACATGTGCACATATTATATTATATATTGCAGTTATGTACATATGCACACCTTGCACATATGACACATTCCTATGTGTATATTACTATTATTATTATTATACTGTTGCTGCCATTTTTACTATATACTGTTATTATTATATATACTGTTACAGACTGTTATATACTGTTACTGTTATTATAAAGATATTATATTATAATAATATTATAATATTATTATTTTTTATTATTAGTATTATTAGTATTATTATATATTATATTCATATTTATATTATATACTATATATATATACTGTATTATTATTATATACTGTTTAGTTACTGTTTAGTTACAACAACATTACCATCATATCATCAGTACTACTACCATCATCAGCTTCACCTTATCTACCTATTTATCTTTTATTTTTTAAAGTGTCCTTGTCCTACTCTGTGTTTTGTTCTTATTTTTTCTACCTCAGTACTTTATTCTATTGTATTTTATTGTATTCAAATACCTGACTGCTATGACAAACTAATTTCCCTTCGGGGATGAATAAAGTAATCTATCTATCTATCTATCTATCTATCTATCTATCTATCTATCTATCTATCTATCTATCTATCTATCTAAGAGCAAACACAATGGACACAAACAGGAGTTTGAAAAGCTCCTTCTGTTCTCAACATGAATGGTCAGTATGATCCAACCAAGAACTAAAACTGAGTGCCAGTACAAATATTTTACACCACCAGTAAACAGTGTCAGTTCTTATGAAACTGTCTAGACACTTGATTATTTAAAAAAACAAAACATATCTGTATAGCAGAGAAATTAATACAAAAGAAGCCAGGGCGGCGATTTATAGGATTCAAAGATTTGTGTGTAAAAAGAGCAAAAGTATTTGTGAGGGTGCAGAGTGAATTCAAAACACACACACACACACACACACACACAAAAATAATAATGACGAAGGCATGTATGTCTCAGCATGAGGAACTCGCTCCTCGAATGGCAGGAAGCCTGTAAAATGAAGAAAAAAGTGATTCCATGGAAAATCCACTGGATTATGAGCAGGTGTTTTTATTTCTTTTTCAAACTTCTCTGGAAATTGTGTCACTCTGGTTGAGTGCATAAAAAGGAGGCGCAGAGGACATGGGGATCACAGTCTTGCTTATTTTACCTCAAGGGAGAGATTCTTTGAATCTAAACACTGCAGAGGGTCAAAGCTTTGCCTCACTTCAGAGATTCAGCAGGACTTATTTCTACCATTCGAGACAAAGATGATGACTTCTGCAGTCCAGTGCATCATTATCCTGGCATGCACTGCCATCCTAACTTCATCAGCAGCACGTAAGTGTGCCAGTTTGTTGGCTTTTGGAAAGATTTATTGCTGTATTCCTGCAGGTGCATGGCTTCTTTTGTCGAGCCTAACATATCAGGAAACACTTAAAAGTGAAACTGTAGTTTACTTACACTGCCTGTCTTCTTTTTTTCCCCCCAGCTATTTTACAATGCCGCTGCTTAAAAACAGGCAAGGTTGGACTCATACCTTTGAGGAACATTGTTAGCGCCACAGAGTATCCTCCTCGTCCATACTGCAACAAGAAAGAAGTCACGTGAGTACCTGCAGGAATATCTAGAAAATAGACAACATAGAAAATATGTTTTTTTTTATTTTTCAGTGCTGATTACACAGTTGTTTTACATGAAAGCTCTCTCTTTTTTTCTACAGCATCACACTGATAAGTGGCCGCAAAGTGTGTCTCGACCCAAGTGAAAGCAAAACCATAGAAGTCGTACAAACGTAAGATGAGCTTTTTTTTACGTGGTGCACTTCTGAAGTAATATTTATGTAATTAGATAAGAGAAAAAGTGGCACATTAAAGACACATCAAGGTTGAGCAATTTCAAGTTTGCAGAGGAGGTCAGCAGTCAAAGTGTGATGCTCTGCACATCAAGCTGTCCTCACTGTCAGTGTGCATGACAGAGAGGGTGTAACGTAGGTAGAGGCAGCTGATACAAAAGGTTCAAAAGTTTTTAGGCTATCACATTGCCTAATCCAACATTGAATGCATGTTCTCATGCACACTGGGGTTTAGAGCAGTGGTTTCCAACCAAGATACTCTTTAAAGGGTCGCAAGACAAATCTGAGGGGTCATAAAAGAATTAAAAGAATTGGAACCCCACACTGTATATGTGGAGAACTCAGATGATGGAAACTGTTGCATGTGAGAAAATGTTGGGGAGATTAAACAGTAACAATGATTTGACAAACGAACAGTGGGACAGTTTTGGTAAATGTATATCTAGAGAGAACAGCTAAACCATGTATAGATATTCCTCATTGTTTTATATTGATATGTTTTACATTAAGGCCATACACTTTGCCTGAATAATGGACTGCCCCTCACATCCGAATGTATGTCATTTATTGAACTGCCTACCTACCTGCCTATGTTTTGCTCTTTTTGTTTGTTTCTCATTTTCGTTTTCGTTATCCTTTGTTTTGTCTGTTTTACTCGTTCATATGTATGGTTGTTTGTTTGGTTTCCTGTTTATAATTATGAAAAATAATTTAAAAAAAAGAATTGGAACCATATAAACATATTTCTGCTCTACAGAGTTTGTTTTGTCTCTAATCTTTGTTATTTTTCTAAGAAAAAAAAAAAATATATAATAATAATAAAGAAAAATGTTCCCTCTTCAAATAAAACATTTTGAGAGGAAAAAGGTCTCTGATTGAACATTTGCACCCATTTGCTCATAAGTAGCTTCCTTTTAATAGGTCATGAGTCAAAAAGAAGTGAAACCCCTGTCTCAAATGATTTCAAATTTCAAATTAAAGATTAAACATGACGTGTTTTCTTCACAGGGTAAAGGCACGTGAAGCTGCGAAAAACACTATTGCATCAAAAACAACAAGACAGTGAAGCGTCAGAAACAGTGTCGTCGTCGTCGACAGAGACGGCGTCAGTGACAGATGTCAATACACAATGCCAATTGCATGCAATAATCATCATAACAATTAAAAAGAAGTATCAGTCAGAGAAAATCAGCACACCTTGTTAAAGTTAGATATAACTGGCTGACTGTTGAGTCTTTTCCTGTCCCTCTCTCTCTCTCTCTCTCTCTCTATATATATATATATATAGATAGATAGAGAGATAGAGAGAGAGAGAGAGAGAGAGAGAGAGAGAGGGTAAATTTCAGTGTTTCCTCTTTGGAATAATGTATTACACAGCTATAACTAATCTGTCGATCATGTAACAGCAGTAGTATATGTATTATATGTATTATATGTATTATACGTGTATTAAACAGCCAAACTTATTTTTAGATTCAGATTCAGATTCTTTATTGTCACTGCACGGTAGTACAGAGTACGCCAGCACAGCGAAATTGGGGCACAGCTCCCCCGTCAGTGCAAAAATAATAAATAACTAGACAAGACATGCAACAAAAAAGAGAAACACTATATACACATTACAAAATAAGGGACCATAGACAGGACTGCAAACAGAGACACAAAGCCACAAATGATCTTGAACACTGCACATATATGTTGGGCACAAATTATTGCATTTCTGAGAAAGAAAAAACGTTATTGCACGTCCCCTGTGGTCAAGTATTGGACAAGTATTGGAAGCGTCTTTATTGCACCGGCCCGTGGCTAAGACGACACCAGTGGTGTAGTCCAGGGTATACGCCGGTATACAGTCAGCATTGCGTATACCCACTTCTAAATCCCCCCTGATGCGCACCATTCAGCAATATCTGTGAGCCAGATTGCCCATTTTTTCCTCAAGGATGGTGAAGCCATGACCCACCCTCCTCTGCCTCTAATTGGCTGGTACTCGCTGCTTTCACTGATTAGATTGGTTAACTTTAGGCATGAGGACTGATGAGCCAATCAGAGGCAGAGTAGGGCGGGTCATGCCGAGGAAAATATCGCTAACACCTCAGGTGCCAGTGAAAAAAAAAAAAAAACCTCAGGTGCCAGTGCCACTTGACTACGATAACGGCAGCAGACCAAACAACAGATGAAGAAATAACACAACAAGCGGCGGTGTGCCAAAACAAAGCATTAATTCAAAAAATGATGATATTCAATATTTGTATATATCTAACGAAGTATGCTATAAAAATAGTGTTCAGCTATTGAAAACCAAATAATTTATTTCAATTTTATGACAGTGCACTTTTAAGTTTATCTGATTGGTTTTGATGTTTGGAAGAGAATGATTTGTGTGTTTTATTTAAGATGAAATATGAACAAGGATGCATTGTCAACTTCAGATTTGAAGTATTTTATTTAAATAAATGTGCAAAAAATAACCGAAACACCATGTTTGCCTCATGATAAATACATTTTACATTCATCCAGGCTGCCTGTGTGACCAGTAGTAACTACAAACTGCTCCTAATCAAGTCATGATCATTTTATAATAGTGAGCAAGTAGAAATGACGGATTTTTGGGTAAACTAAACAGAGTAGTCTTACATGTCACTGTTTCTAAAACAGGGCTTTTTTCTGGACTACTTTAAAAAAAAAAAAAATTAAAAAAAGGTGAAAACAGACCTATACCCACTTCTCCAGGGACCACTACACCACTGGACGACACCATTGTGTGTCAACTGTTCTCATTCAACAGAACTATGGCCCTGTTGTAGAAACTGTCCCTCAGTCTGTTGGTTCGTGTTCTCAGCAGCCTGAAGCGTCTGCCAAAGGGCAGCAGCTGAAACACCCGGTGTCCTGGGTGTGCACTGTCTCTCAGAATGCTGCGTGCCCTTTTTAGACAGCGGGTGTTGTGGAGAGGGTGACCGATGATCTTCTGGGCAGTGTTCCCTCTGTAGTGCCTTTCTGTGTGCCATGGTGCAGCTGGAAAACCACACACAGATGCAGTATGTCAGCACACTCTCTATGGAGCAGCGGTAGAAGACGGTCAGCAGCTCCCTCTCTAGGTTGATCCTCCTGAGGATTCTCAGAAAGTGGAGCCGCTGTTGGGCCTTCTTCACGACCGCTGAGGTGTTTGAGCTCCATTTGAGGTCTGCATTTGTAGTTATATCTGTGTTACACTGTCCTCTTCTGGTGTGTTTAAATACCTCCAAACACACACGAGTGTCCTCTCTCACCTTTTTTATTCATTATTAACATTGTTACACCCAAACTTCTATTGCTGAATCATTACTTTCATTTCTCACACTCATACTCACTGGAGCTTTAAGATTTTAAGGAGTTTGTAAAGCTTGTCTCGAGATGAACTTTTAAAGAGTGATGCAAAAATAAGCCCTCTTGTGTTCTCAGTATGATCCAGATAAGAGCTAAAACTGAGTGCCAATACAAATATTTTACACCACCAGTCAGTTCTCATTGAAACTGTCAAGACTTGTCTGCAGAGAAATTCATGCACAAGAAGCCTGAGGATGATCTCTATAAGCGAGAAAACAGCTGTGTAAAAAGAGTAAAAGTGCTTGTGAGAGTGCAGAGTGAATTCAAAACAATAAAAAAAATGGATGACGAAGGCATGCATGTCTCAGCATGAGGAACTCGCTCCTCGAATGGCAGGAGGCCTGTAAAATGAAGAAAAAACCGATTCCAAGGAAAAATCACTGGATTACAAATGCAAGAACAGAAGTTTCTATTTTTTTTTTTTTAACTTCTCTGGAAATTGTGTCACTCTGGCTGAGTGCATAAAAAGGAGGTGCAGAGGACATGGGGATCACAGTCTTGCTTATTTTACCCCACAGGAGAGATTCTTTGAATCTAAACACTGCAGAGGGACAAAGCTTTGCCTCACTTCAGAGATTCAGCAGAACTTATTTCTACCATTCGAGACAAAGATGATGACTTCTGCAGTCCAGTGCATCATTATCCTGGCATGCACTGCCATCCTAACTTCATCAGGAGGTAAGTGTGCCAGTTTGTTGGCTTTTGGAAAGATTTATTGCTGTATTCCTGCATGTGCATGGCTTCCTTTGTCGAGCCTAACATATCAGGAAACACTTAAAAGTGAAACTGCAGTTTACTTACACTGCCTGTCTTCTTTTTTTTCAGCCAAGGTAATAATATGCTGCTTAAACGCACATAGGGGTGTACGTGTACCTTTGAAGGACATTGTGAGCGCCACAGAGTATCCTCCTCGTCCATACTGCAACAAGAAAGAAGTCATGTGAGTACCTGCAGGAATATCTAGAAAATAGATTTTTTTTCAGTGTTGATTACACAGTTGTTTTACATTAAAGCTCTCTCTTTTTCTACAGTATTACACTGAAAAATGACCGCAGAGTGTCTCTCGACCCAACTGAAAGATACACCAAAGCAGTCCTTAAATGGTAAGATGAGCTGTTTTTTACGTGGTGCACTTATGAATGAATATTTATGTAATTAGATAAGAGAAAAAGTTTTTATCTGAAAGCAGAGGAGGTCAGCAGCCAAAGTGTGATGTGTTATTTTCTTCTTGAGGACAAAATAAATCAATAATAAATATTTCAAATTAAAGATTAAACATGACGTGTTTTCTTCACAGGGTAGAGGCACGTGAAGCTGCGAAAAACACCACTGCATCAAAAACAACCACAGCGTCAGAGACACAGACAGTGTCATAGACAGTGTCAGCGTTATCGACGATATCACAATGCCAATTGCATGCAGTAATCATCATAACAATTAAAAAGAAGTATCAGCAAGAGAAAATCAGCACACCTTGTCAAAGTTATATAACTGGCTGACTGTTGGATTGTCAAAGACACTTCTTTAACCTTTAGCTATATATGTAATCTTCATATATTTAGAAGGTAAATTCCAGTGTTGCCTCTTTGTAATGCTTGTCTCTAGATGAACTTTTAAAGAAAGATGCAAAATACTGCAATAAAAGAATCAAAGCAATCATGAAAAACGATGTATAGAAAATGACAATCTCAGTATAAAGAAGCTTGGATTTCTTGAATCCCAGCAATAAACATTTATCCAAGAGCAAACACGATGGACACAAACAGGAGTTTGAAAAGCTCCTTCTGTTCTCAACATGAATGGTCAGTATCAGTATTCATATACAAAAGAAGCCAGGGCGACGATTTATAGGATTCAAAGATTTGTGTGTAAAAAGAGCAAAAGTGCTTGTGAGGGTGCAGAGTGCATTCAAAACACACACACACACACACACAAAAACGAAGGCATGCATGTCTCAGCATGAGGAACTCGCTCCTCGAATGGCAGGAAGCCCGTAAAAGGAAGAACAAAGGGATTCCAAGGAAAATCACTGGATTACAAATGCATGAGCAGGTGTTTCATTTTCTTTTTCAAACTTCTCTGGAAATTGTGTCACTCTGGCTGAGTGCATAAAAAGGAGGCGCAGAGGACATGGGGATCACAGTCTTGCTTATTTTACCCCACAGGAGAGATTCTTTGAATCTAAACACTGCAGAGGGACAAAGCTTTGCCTCACTTCAGAGATTCAGCAGGACTTATTTCTACCATTCGAGACAAAGATGATGACTTCCGCAGTCCAGTGCATCATTATCCTGGCATGCACTGCCATCCTAACTTCATCAGGATGTAAGTGTTCCAGTTTGTTGGCTTTTGGAAAGATTTATTGCTGTATTCCCGCACGAGCATGGCTTCTTTTGTCGAGCCTAACATATCAGGAAACACTTGAAAGTGAAACTGTAGTTTACTTACACTGCCTGTCTTCCCCCCCCCCCCCACCCAGCTGTTTTACAATGCCGCTGCTTAAACACACGTAGGGGTGTACGTGTACCTTTTCAGAACATTGTGAGCGCCACAGAGTATTCTCCTCGTCCATACTGCAACAAGAAAGAAGTCATGTGAGTACCTGCAGGAATATCTAGAAAATAGACAACATAGAAAGTATGTTTTTTTATTTTTCAGTGTTGATTACACAGTTGTTTTACATGAAAGCTCTCTCTTTTTTTCTACAGCATCACACTGATAAGTGGCCGCACAATGTGTCTCGACCCAACTGAAAGATACACCAAAGAAGTCATAGAAATGTAAGATGAGCTTTTTTTACATGGTGCACTTATGAATGAATATTTATGTAATTAGATAAGAGAAAAAGGGGCACATTAAAGACACATCAAGGTTGAGCAATTTCAAGTTTTTATCTGCAAGCAGAGGAGTTTGTTTTGTCTCTAATCTTTGTTATTTTTCTTCTTGAGGACAAAATAAATAAAAATATACCCTTTTCAAGTAAAACATTTTGAGAGGAAAAAGGTCTCTGATTGAACATTTGCACCCATTTGCTCATAAGTAGCTTCCTTAGGTCATAAGCCAAAAAGAAGTGAAACCCCTGTCTCAAATGATTTCAAATTAAAGATTAAACATGACGTGTTTTCTTCACAGGGTAAAGGCACGTGAAGCTGCGAAAAACACTATTGCATCAAAAACAACCACAGCGCCAGAGACACAGACAGTGAAGCGTCAGCGACAGTGTCGTCGTCGTCGACAGTGTCGTCGTCATCCACAGAGACAGTGTCAGCGTTATCGACGATATCACAATGCCAATTGCATGCAGTAATCATCATAACAATTAAAAAGAAGTATCAGTAAGAGAAAATCAGCACACCTTGTTAAAGTTAAATATAACTGGCTGACTGGTGAGTCTTTTCCTGTCCCTCTCTGCACCTGTATCTATCTATATATCTATCTATCTATCTATCTATCTATCTATCTATCTATCTATCTATCTATCTATATATATATCTATCTATATATATATATATATATATATATATATATATAGAGAGAGAGAAGGTAAATTTCAGTGTTTCCTCTTTGGAATAATGTATTTCACAGCTATAACTAATCTGTCGATCATGTAACAGCAGTATTATATGTATTATACGTATTATACGTGTATTAAACAGCCAAACTTATTTGTAGTTATATCTGTGTTACACTGTCCTCTTCTGGTGTGTTAGCAGAAATGTAAGCTGATGAAGTATGTTTTTGTAATTATTTTAAACATCACAAAACACCAAATGTAACCATTTAAACACGTTTAATCATGAATGAATAAAACTTCTTCTTGGCCACGCCCCTTTGACTTTGTTTACTCTGACGTCATTCTCGTGCGCCGCTCACGTGTTCGCAACCTGGAAGCGACTTCGACCTTTTTATTTTTCTCCATGTGAGGTTTGTTTTTCACTCTTTCTGCTCTTATGTCACTAATGTGTCGCTTTTAATCTGCTGACTACACAAATATGACTTTACGGCGTTTAAATACCTCCAAACACACACGAGTGTCCTCTCTGTTCATTCACTCGCACTCGGTATTCCTCCAGATCACAAGAGAAGTATCTGGACTTTGATAGATCTGGAGGAGCACAGCTGACTGAGATGGCACAGACGTGTCCAGATGTGTGTGAAATGCAGCTGAGTGGAGTTTCAGAGGGGATGGATCTGCTTCAGATAGACGTGGACACTGATGTGGTGGAAGAGAGACCAGGGAGAGAAAATGCAGCATGTTCAGTAAGTCTGTTTACTGAACCTTCGTTTGATTTAAGGACTACTCAGCTGGACTAATACATGTTTTCACGTTCCTGTTTCCAGATCTTCTTATTTCATTATTATATTCTATATTATATTATACTGTATGATGGTGTCTGCATGGGTTCTCTCCGGCTTCCTCCCACAGTCCAAAGACATGCACATAACAGGTTAATTGGTGACTCTGTGCGTGTGAATGTCTGTTTGTCTCTATGTGCCCTGTGATGAGCTGTCGACTTGTCCAGGGTCAGCTGGGATGAGCTCCAGCCCTCGTCACCCTGATAAGGATGAGCGGTTGCAGATAATGGATGATTTTTCACCATAAAACAGCTGAATTAAATATAGAATCTCTCGGGATCGGACATATAAAAACTGGCAAGACATGAAAACAGCAAGATAAAATATAAAAGTGTACAAGTACATCAAAAACCTGAATGAAATAAAGATACCCAGAGTATTTATATCACGATGGTTTGAGACAGATCAAAGCAGACCCATATGTCTAGCTTTGGTAATTTTCATGTTTTCTTCCTACTTCCGTTGAGAAAATACACAATTCCCCGTGATTTCAGAAACTTTTGCGACCGATTGGGCTTAAAATGTTCCCAAAGAACTTCAAATAAGCTCAAAAATGTATTGTTCACGAGCTGAAAGTCAAGCTTCTCCTGAAATTCACACAGATCCCTGTTTTTTTTAACCTTTAATTAGTAGTATCTCATTAAAAATATGTGAATATCTTGAGTTTTCCCGCACCGTTAATGCCGTTTTGTCTGTTCGGTGATCAGAGGAATGTGTTGAGGAAGCAGCGCAACTGGGAGAGGCAGGTAGCAGCGAAGAAAAGCAAGAGGAAAGAAGAGAAGCAGAGGAGGAAGCTCAACCGCGAGGAGTCAGGTAAAGATCGAGTGAAGAGCGAAGAGACATTTCACTCTAGAGTTTCTATAACCAGAACACGTCTTCGCTGGGTTTTTGTCATACAGGTGCTCGTGCTGGTAGTCCTCAGTTTACCAAACGGGTCATGAAAGCGATCACCAAAGAGCGTTTAGCCGAGGCTCAGTCCACAGGACCCAAACTCTGTGTTGACCTGAGTATGACAGACAGCATGTCTGACAAGGTAAGAGCCCGATGAGCAGGTCTCAAAACACAGAGACGTTGACCTGTCTGCTTTTATTCAGCTTCCTTTAACTGTGTATGTTTGTGTGCTTCAGGAGATAAGTCGACTGGCTGGCCAGTTAAGACGGCTGTACGGGTCGAACAAGAAGGCGGCGCGGCCGTTTCACGTTTTCCTGACAGACCTGAGAGAGGACAGTCGTCTCTACAGAGAGTGCCTTCGAATGAACGACGGCTTCCTGAACTACATGGTGATTGTTCAAGTCTCAAGTTCATTTCATTCGTATAGCAAACAGGCTTTTGCACCAAAGTGCTTCACAAAGACAGACACATAGAATAAAAATAAAACTGGTAGGAGACACCGGGGCAGACCTTGAACCCACTGGAGGGACTATATAACCCATCTAGCCTGGGAACACCCGCCCACACTGGAATCTGGGGCCACAGTGACCTGATACCCGATACGAAATGGAATGGTATAGAAGAAAAATGTAAATTAAAAGCCAGAGAATAAAAGTGGGTCTTAAGATTCGTCTGAAGAGCATCATCAGACTCAGCCTGTTTAATGGCTGCCGTCTGTCCCGGCCTTTCTTTTTTTTACTTCTTTGAACGGGGCACAACCAAGTGCCACGGTGGGACGATCTGAGGGTTCTAGTGGTGCTTCAGGGTGTGAGAAGTTATTAGATACATGTAGGGGCGAGAGAGGACAAGTTTGAAGGATTTAAGTTGAAGCCAGTTTAGGGATACTTGAAACGGGGTGATGTGTTTCTTGTTTCTTGTTTCCTGGACTTTGTTAGTAACCGAGCTGTGGCATTTTGAAGGAATTGTTGCCAGGAAATGGTAGCCTGAGATTTGCAAAGGTAGAGTGAGTTACAGCAGTCCAGCCTGGATGATATTAGTGCGTGAATGAGTCTTGAGTGGGTGATAGGAAGTGGCTGATTTTGGAGATGGTTCTGAGTTGGAAGAAGTTGGCCCTGACAACAGTTTGTCTGTTAAAACTTAGAACTGGTAATTCACTGGTAAATAATTATTTGCTTTTCCAAGTTAAAAGCGTTAGAGTTTACCTTGAGACAAGTAACCTAGGCGTCATTTCAGCCTAAAACCACATTAAATAAGCTGTAACCTGCAGAAGCTCACAGAACACCGGGCCTTAACAAGGCGAAACGCAGAAATGATCATAGACACTTTGAAGATTCAGCTTTCATTTGGACCACAAACATCCACTGATTACAGAACACTCACGAGTTTATAGTTTTACTCACTTCATCTATAAGACCAGGGGCAGTTTGAATATTCAGCAACAGACTCAGATTATTTATTATTTTCATTTTTCAGATGGACATAACAGAAGAAAGCTGTCTGGACCTTTTCCCTGCAGAAACCGTCGTCTACCTCACTCCAGATGCTGACGAAGGTTTGAATTGTCTCGACGGCATTTGTGAATAAAATACCTCTCTTTTCAGAGCGTTTGAATTTCATAGATGTGTTAAATACATAATTTGCCCAGAAGAGGGTGCATTCAGACCATCTGATCACAGAGTACGACCACTACAGCTTATTGTACACTACTGCTCCTGCTGATATTAGTACTAGCACTTTATTAAATGATGTTTTCAAGCTTCCACTTATAAAAACAGAAAACACAGTGTTAGATTCATAAAAATCCTCAATAAAAAGATTTTAAAAAAGGAGGAAAAAACATCAGATTTCAGAACAAAGCTCACAAAAAGTCAGGGATATTCAACTTTGGGGGGAAATTTATGGAAAATGTAAAAAGTTCAGGCTGCAGTGATATTATATCATTAAATTAGGGTATTTAAGTAGAAGCATGCAATCGAATTACAGCTCGTCTCACGCTGTTCACAAGTCGACGTATTGCAACCTGATGATGACACTCTGTGACGGCAACTTCCCTCTGAGTACATCCTGTTTGAAGCCTCGCCACAACCAGTTACCGTTGATAGATTCTTGGTGTGGTCTTGTTCTCACGATGTCAAAATGTGAACAGCATGATGAAGTTTGTTTAAATACAAAGTGTCATTGAACCAGAACCATTCATGGATCAGTCACTTGTGATTTTTGCGGTTAATCGCCTCGTTAGAGTGCAGCATGTTGTGCAATATATACTGAAACACTAAACAGTTTGACATGAGTTTAGAGAAGATCAAATTAAGTTCAGCTGTGAAGTAAAGAAATCTAAATATCCCTAACTTTTCTGTGAGTAGTGTATGTATATCTGCACTCATATGTTCATATTTAGTGTTTTTGCTTATTTGTTTTTCTTTGATGTCATTTGTTTTATCTTCTTTTATTTCAGCTTTAGAAACAGTCGACGCTGACAAGGTTTACGTGCTCGGCGGCCTCGTGGATGAAAGCATCCAGAAGGTATTCTACATTATGACAGCAGCTCCGATAAGCCAACTCGAAATGACTGATGAGGTGTTAGTTTTCTTTTTTTAATCTGATTTGAATCCACTTTATTTTGTCACCATCTTATCTCTGTAGTAAATGGAGATTATATTAGTGCATGTGTGTCATGTAAAATGTTGGATTTCTACCAATTTGTCTGAGCGTCTCCCCCGCCCCGCAGAAGTTGAGCTTCTCGAGGGCCAGAGAGCTGAGCGTCCACACGGCGAGGCTGCCCATAGACGAGTACATGGTGAAGAAAGACAACGCCAAGAACTTCCACTCAAAGATCTTGGCTGTTAATCAAGGTGGGGGATTAATTCATGATCGTTTACACATTGCATTACATTTATCGTAGTTATTAGTAATAATTTCCCTCTCTGTCCACAGTGTTTGACATCTTGTCAACATTCTGCAGCACTGGTAGCTGGACAAAAGCCCTGCAGGCATGGTTCCCGCTGGGGAAGGGTTATGTTGTTGCAGCAGATGACTTACAACTCCCTTTATGTCAAACTGAGACTTGATACAAGTGCCTTCTGTTTAACTTTTTTTTTTTTTTTATTGAAACTAAACAAAATGTCATGCTTTGATACTAAAGATGTTAATACATTTTTAATCTTTGCCAGGAGTCATTTTTATTGAGTTTAGTTTACAGTGAACAAATAAGAGACAGAAATGACGACTTATCTTTAGAATGAGAAATTACTTTTGTTTTTTTATGTGCCTCCCTGTAAAGAATAAGTCTTCATGCAAACATATGAACGTGATGAACTGGTGACTCATCGCAGTCCAATGCTTGCTGGGATTGGCTCCAGTCGTCTGTGAACCTGATAAGTGTTTACAGGAAATGGATGGATGGATAATACATACAAAAAATATCTTAAAAAAAAAAAAGATGGCGCCAACCAAAAGTCAACCGGTGGTGTGATATTGAAGTTTTAACTTTTAACAACAAATGTTGACTGCAGCTGATAAAACTGTTCCCAGTGTATTTTCTCTTGTTTTCGTTTGTTTTTATGAACCAGTCAACCTTTTTATGACAGCTAATTGTTGCACTTCATTGCACTTATCTTTTAAAAAAAGAAAACACTGATTCATTTTCTCTCATGCCTCGTATCCAAGTACTTTTGATTAGTTAATGGAAGGTATTTAATGATACAGTCATTAATGACAAACTTATCTTAAATTTATCGCTTCACGTGGCCTGAATTTCTCTGGAAAATATTTCTGTTCCTTGTCAACTAATGATTTAATATACTGTAATTAGGAAAGGGATAGAGTCACAGATAGGATCAGTGAAACTGGTGATAAAAAGGAGTTATTGGTCCACAGGGCGCATTTGACTTTGTGTGCAAGGTCAACTCCTTTATGATGACCAAGTCTCCGAGGTTTACGTCTGTGTGTGGACTTGTAAACTTATAAATGTATATTGTGAGAACATAGCAGATGGCTGATTCTTAACAATGAATTGAACAAAGACCCTGTGTATCTGCTGTTTGGGCTCCTGGATACTCAACTCAAGAATTCACAACCCGAAAGACTTCTTTGTATCCTTACTGTCTGTTGCAGAGGTCGTGCAGTTTGATTCAAAAATGACAATGACAAAATATCCAGGAATCAGAGCAACCGAGAACGAGATTGTACAGTGTATGCTGTCTCCAGTGGATCTGCATTGTAGAACAGGTTGAACAGTAAAGGATAACGGGTTGGACTATGCTTTTGTACAGTAATAACAGAAGTTGGGGGGGCAACAGAAAGTGCTTTGAGTTTGCGGATGGCAGACAGTCAGTGGTGTGATGGTCGAAGTTCAGTTTATTGTCCAGGGTGAGTCCGAGGTATTTGATGGACTCCACAATCTCCACAGATTCATCGTTGATCATTGTGGGGTTGTGGATGAGGTTGTGAGCTGAGCTGTGGATGCTGGAAGTGTTGATGAAGTGTTGATAATCAGTTACTCTATAATTACTGTATAGTGTCATTTATACTGTACTGCCTATACCTCTCCAGCACCCTCTCCATCACACAGTGGTCAGACAGCAGAGCACCTTCTCACACAGGCTGCTCCAGCTCCGCTGTTGAAGGGACAGGTACAGGAAATCCTTCCTGCCACATGCCATTACAATATACAATAAAAGCTAAATATCTCTGGTTATTATCATTTTTACAGTCTCCACCTGCACTTTACTCACTTTGTACAATACACACCATTACCCACTTGTACATTTATTTAAATGCACACTGTACATACTGGTTAAATCCGATATTTTATTTATTTATACTTGAAATTTATATTGTATTACTACTTTTATTTTTTATATGTCTCATCTTATATTTTATGTTTATACTACTACTTAATATGCCTAGGTCGTTGTTTATTTATCTAGGTTGTTCTTTTCTATTTTATTTTCATGTCATTGTACGGGTGAAATGCTGTTGCTGCAATGCAATTTCCCAGTTTGGGATTAATAAAGTATTTTCTATTCTATTCTATTCTATAATGAAGTACAAAACGTTGATGCTGGCCCTGATTCAGGATGTGTTCCCATGTTGTTGTCTCTTTGTTGTGTTCATGTTTTTCACTTTAATAGAGTCTATTGTTTGTTAAAGGTGAAAAGAAATGTGCCATCATTCTCACCATAATTAATTATACACAATTGATATGGTGCAACATTTATCTGAAGTACAACCTGAGCTCTTTATGACGACAAAGTCACCATTTGACATGCTACAACTGGCCGGGGAAATCAAAGATCTCTACCGAAATTTAGTAATCCTGCGTCTCAGGAATATTTGAAAAACACTTAATCTTTATCTTCCGCAGACTGGGTTAAAGCATCACTTTATCTTTATTGTGAAAGCCTCCTGTATCCTTGATGACACAACCAGCTCTTAGTGGCTTGGCTTCGATTTCACAAGCATGACCTTTAAATGAATAAATATTGATAAAAAACATGCTTGCTGATAAGAATCATAAGGGGCTGCCAAGTGAAAACCAGATCTAGATATTCATGTTGAAACTTATCCTGATATCAAGCTTTCTCTGACTCAAAGGACCTCCTTAGAGCGTCTTTGTCTGAATGTCGGTGGACATATTGTAGTATTGCTTCATTTGCTAGCTGTTCTTGTTTAAACAAGCGTGCCAAAGTTTGAAGGAGGATTTGAAGGATTTCAAATCAGGTCAAGTTTTATTTAAGATGCATTATAGCACTCTTTTTCAGTTGTTTTTATTGGAGGCAATGTTTCTTCAAGACTGACTGATGATGCGGTCAAGATCTTTAAGATTTTTGGTTTTTTCTGGAAATACTGAACAATAACAACAATATTTAAACAGTAGAGAGGTCCCAGTTTGCAAATAATCCATGCAGAAGTGTTTCAGAGAAACAGCATGTCATGGGAAATCCATTCATCCATTCATTATGCAGAATGGTTGGGTGAAGATGCTGATGGCTGAAATTAGTCCAGGTTTTGTATTATAGTGTTACCTCATGTTTGAATCTTTGTGGTTGTGAAGTGAAGCCAAAAACTGCAGTTCATTCCATAAGTCCCCATGTTAAAATGTCCAACTTCACAGCAGAAATAAACATGTTTACAGCCTGGTACGAAAAACAGTTTTGGTCTCTGTAGCTAATTTCCCCGTTCATGACAACTGAACTGAGGGTGAATTTTTACAGAACTCACCTGTTCAAATTATATTAAGACCTAAAGTTATGCATAATTAAGAGTGTGGCTGCTTTGATTGACAGGAAGGTGGCGTTACAGATGGCTTGTTTGAGCACACATTATTTGGCCTGCCTCAGCTCCACTGACGATCCGTGTCTGCCCATTTTTCAAACAAGCCATCTGTAAAGGCACGTACCTGTCAATGTGTGAAGCTGGACATTTTATCCAGCCTCAAGTGGTTGTTAGAGGAACTGCAGTTTTTTGCATGCTCCATCTACATTCCAAATCTTTGCCCATGTTTAAAATAGCCTGGAGGCTGCAGAGGCGGGACTGCCAAGTTGATAACTTGCTTGGGAACAGGAAACTTGGCTGTAACCATACCGGATGCATTTGGCTCTGACTGACTTGCTTGCCTTGACTGGTGATGGTTAATATGAAGTGTAAATGAGTAAATTGTAAATTACTCATTTACACTAGACTCATTAGACTCATTATTAATTTTTACAAGTTTTTTTTACGTGTTTCACTTCTGCAAAACGAATTTCCCCTTGAGGGCAATGAAGCTGAAGCCACCTACAGCATAGAAATGGTACGAGAGGATATCTGAATGCAAGAAACAACACATTTTACTTGTTAAACATTCATTTATTTTTCTTTTAAAGCAATAGATAGTTTCATTAGGACTTAAATTAATCAGTAAGTTCTTGCTGTTATTGGAGAAGCTTCAACAAAAGGAGAATTATATAGAAATGACATGTTACATATCAGAATATGACATGTTTCATGCTTCATCCAGCATCTGCTTTCAAAAGGTCATACAACCAAAACTTTCTAGACATGATTTACATTTCAGGTCTCACTTGACTTTTTACAAACACAATTTAAACATCTCGTGCACGCAAAGTTGATTGCATACATTACATTCATACATCACCCTCCTCCCAAAACTTTAACAATATCCAACATTCAGTAGAAATACAGTTCTGAAATGAAAACATTAAGAAACCAAAACCACATGCACAAAAAATGTATTTAATTTACACAAACCGGTTTAAATGTTGTGTGTTATATTTAAAGTAAAACAGCAATGGCTCATAGCTGCAGAAACGAGTTGCTCTCAGTAGCTTTATTTGCAACATGACTTTAATCTCAGTTCCTTGGAAGTGCCCCTCCTTGCTGATGTAGTTGTCTCTCAAGAACAAAGTGGATCAGCTTCTTCACCCAGGAGGACCGAGGATTTAGGCAGACCTTCTCCCCACTCACCAGTCCAGCTCTGAGTAATAAAACACTTAGATCATGAGTTCAAATGCGACCACAAACCTCTTCATTATATTTCCCCAAACAATGATCTGAATCTTTTCAGGCAAGGCAGGGATAAACGTAACACAGACAAGACTCATGATTTATAACACATCTGAAGTCCTGCCAAAACTTAAATCACCCTCAAAACTTCTCTGTCAGCAAGCGTTCAACTGTGAAAGAAAACAAGATGAGGAAGCAGGATATCGGCCTGTCTGAGCTTGTGCATGCAACGTAATGCTAATTATATGGAATGTAAATTACAGAAATGGAAGACTGCCACATGACCTATGTGACAAGGATTATATAAACAGACAAGTTTCAACCTCTAGGAACAGGAAATGGATGGATGGTTTTGTCTGATGACTGTTTTGGAATCATCAGACAAAATTGCAAAACAAGGACACCCACTGGCCGAGAAGATTGTCTCCTTGCCTCTCCCGGCAGAGTTATCTCTGAGAACAATATGATTCTGCCTTTATTTGGTAGTTTGCCATGTAGAGATGGGGGGGTATGACATGCAACAGAGGTTTTCCAGCTAAAATCAAACCGAGAAAGGAATTGTGGCTATTTTGGCTGAGAGATAATAACGTGGGAAAACTTAAGTGGTAGCAGCAGGACGAGCTTCGGCTGTTTGTTTTTTTTTTATACAGATAGCTTGTCTTACTCTCTTAATTTTAGACAAGTAAAATGATACCACCATGGTGATCAATCAATAGATTGGATTTAAGGAACAATGCTGACCTCAGAGCTCTGAAGAAGAGACAGTTTGATGGCTGTGAGGACATCTTCAGCATCAAGGATGGTGCCAAAGCTCTTTTTATAGGCTCTTAACAGAGCTTTAAATGTCTACCAACCACTGAGGTGTCTTGAGCTTTGCGGCCAGCTGTGTGTTCGATTGTTGCGATGATGCAGACTGACATTTCCTTAGCGCCACTGTGCTACAGTGCTCTAATATCATTCCCAAGCAAGTTTCACATTTGAGTTCTCTACAGAACATCTGTCAATCGTTTATAAGGTGGGCGTGTGTCCAGGGCAAGAGCAGGCCTTGTGATAAAAATACATTCCCATGCGCATGCTGCGAGATCCAGTTTTAGGTTACAGGATAAAAAACTGCAGTAACGCAAACGCTGTTTGTCAGTTCATGAAGCTAAGTAAAAAAAAAGGCACAGAACTGATGGAAAAGGGTCAAATAGATACTTTAAATCCACGTGACTTATCATTAGAGCTGAAACAATTAGTTGACAGAAAATGTAATTGGCAGTTTTTAGAGATTTGTAAGAACTTTTCATTCATTTTTTAAAATGTACAACTAACTGTTTAAATAATCATTAATTATTATATATTCTGTAAATGTTATCTCCCTACATAATGATCGGAATGAGGTTTTAGATGAAGAAGCTTAATCCCTAAAATGATGTTAATTAATTAATTTAGTTTTCATGCCTCAAAACAGTCTGATACCACCGTCTCACCTCCACTGAGTGTTTTTTTGTGGCATCTGAGTATTTAGATCATTATGTAGAGAGATAATGTTTACAGAATGTACAATTAAATGTTAATTGTAGATAAAAAAATGAACTAAAATGTAACATTTTTAACATATTTATTTATTATTTATTATTTATTTATTATATTTATTTCCGTTCTGGACCTTCTGGAAGACTTCCAAGCATAGTCTAAATGTCTGTGTCTCACTTGACGCTGGCTGTCTGTTTGTTTGTTTTGTCTTTGACTTTGCTTAAACTCACATCACTTCTGTATCCGGGCAGTGAGGCCCTTCGGGGACAATCTTGATGCTCCTCAGGTTGTCCGGCGGGATGATCCTCGACTCCACCTGCAGGCACCGACAGTGTGTGTTGTAGTCCCTGCTGATCGGCGGCATACCTGACATCAGACAGACAGTTTCAGTCACAATACTGATTTGACCGGTTTAAACAGATGCATTCATCACTTGGCTACTCCTCCTTTGCATAGTTTTTTCTAAATCACTCGTGAAAATGAGTGCAGACTCAACAACACTTTGGCAGCTGTTGGTGTTTTTATAGTAATTTTACGAGTATAAAGGTTTCGCTGAAATTCCACTCAAGATGAAACAAACACTGGGGTGGATTAATCCTATATTTATCCAATCATCAGTCAAGCCTTCTGCAACATGACATTTGCTCGTAAAGGTTTCTCAATATCAATGTGAAATCCCTCCTACACTATTTGCAATGCTTGCAACTCCCGTTCCTTTTTTTATTGAACTGGAAACCTGCCACTTCTTCTATTTATCCATTATCTGTAACCACTTATCCTCATCAGGGTCACAGTGATGCTGGAGCCTATCCCAGCTGACTTGAGGCGGGGTACACCCTGGACAAGTCACCAGTTCATCACAGGGCACATAAACAAGCATTCACACTCACATTCACACCTATGGCAATTTAGAGATGTCAATCAACCTGTTAAGTGCATGTCTTTGGACAGTGGGAGGAAGTACCGGAGTACCCAGAGAGAGCCCATGCAGACACGGGAGAGAACATGCAAACTCCACCGGGAAACTGAAGCAGGAACCTTCTTGCTGTAAGGCGACAGTGCTAACCACTGCGCAACTGTGCTGCCCAAGCTAAAGTCCAATATGCTAAATAATATTAAAGGTGGGGTATCATCAAATATGATGTCAAATTCCATGACAATGTAAGTAAAGTTGCTGCTGTGCAACTGAAATGCAGAGAGGATGCAAGCACACACACACACACACACACACACACACACACACACACACACAGCTCCAGATAGCAACACTCACAACTGACCTGCTACTATAGCTACCATCACAATAACAGTATATCTTGAGAAATCAGAGACTAAGCTCAATGTTTGTGGGCAAGTAATCTAACGTAACCCGGCGAACAAATCCTGGATGAAGTGGTTAGAAAAGTTAACGGTGTTTTGTGGTTCGATCTGATCCACTTTGTTTGAGTTGTGTTGTGGAGAGTTTTATTCATCCACGATGTCTTATATTAAAGGTTTACTGAAGCTTGGCGAAGGTGAATGGAGGATTCATCAATACACTCATCACAGTTTCACAACTACTCTATGTCCCTTTAGTCTACAAACAAGGAAAGATGTTCACCCTTTAGTGGTCCGACGTTATCTAATTCTGTAGAGGTTTTTACGTTATTTACCTATCTGTTGTGTCTAGACAGTCCTATCCTCTGACCTCGGTTACCATATTAACGATCAAAAGGCCGCCTGATTTCTTCTTATTTGTGTGGTTTTATTTCCATGAATCGAATGCTGACAGGATCACTTTCTAACTGCTTTCATCACTCGCCTCTGGATTGTGACATTCTTATGATTGGCGCTTCTTCATTTTCTGCTTCCTCTTTTCAGTTGTCTTTTCACCACCTTAGTCTGAAGTTCAACTGAGTGATACACAGCGATTGTCTTTTTGCTATTTCTACCATCTTATCTGACTGTTTTAAATATTTAACGAATATTAATATTTATGAATGTATATGAATTATATTGATAACCTTAAAAACATCTTCAAGTAACTTGTTATGGCAGTGTAAAATAAAATATAAATATATAACATGACACCACTTACGCATTAGAATGAATGAGGTAACACAGCTTGAACTCATCCCATTTCCGCACTTAAAGCACTTCATCTTTTCTTTTCATTGCACAATAACATTTTTTTTACACGTGTCACATCCATGAGTTCATTATTCAGTCATGCTCTTACTTAAAGTATCCAAATACCGTATATCTAGGAGAAGGTGCAGAATATATCTACGTTAAATTATGCTTTCGCACATTTACTAGAAGTCACTGCTGTGTAATTTGTTTTATATAAACATTGATTTGCACATTGGATATTGTATAACATTCTTGCACAATCTCATTGGTAAATGTCTTTCGCTTCCTTCTTGCAGCGTTTCATGTTTTTCTCAAACATCCTGCAATACTATTTGAGCTTTGGCAACAAACTCCTCATATTTCCACACATATTGAACATATTTAGCTGAAATAAAGTCACTCACTTCTAGATATTTACTTGCCATTTCAGTCTTACATTCAACTGTTGAACAACAACAAAAGTATTTAATTTAATGGTGTTTTATACTTCTACTCCACTACATCTTAGAGAGGGAAATATTGCACTTTTTACTCCAGTCAGTACTTTGAAGATTAGGATTTAACATATAAAAACATCTAATTAAATATAATGTTTATATAATAATGTGATTATTATTATTTAGATCTTTATAGATTTACAGATTAAGCAGTTGACATTAACTCTACTTAACGTCTCACAGATTAAGACCTCAGGCAACAAAACAAAGACATGTTTTTGTATTAAAAGGGGCTAAAGCCAACAAAAACACAGGTGCAATTATTTAATATTCCCAACCCCTAAATTACCCAACATAACCATAATGGAATCGATTGTTCTCTTTGTTTTTCACTGAGATATTTAGACCAAATAAAAAAAGGGATTCATCACTGGTTTTAAATGGCCAGAAACTGGTGCAAAACAGTGCCGGACCACCCACTCATCTTTTGGCATACAGTTTAACAACTGTCCTATTAAAGCACAAATCCTGTCTCCAGCCAAATGATTAATCCATTCCAAACAACTGAGATGTAACACTTCACATCTATTCACAGGAATGCTCACAGGAATGCTCACAGGAATGTTAGTCTCTTCTCTTACCGGTAATGACGACAAGCAGGGTGGCGAACACAAGCAGGGTGCAAGTCTTCATCTTGTTTGAAGTGCTGTGTTAAGTTCTTTAACTGAGACTGATACCAAACAGCTGTTGTGACTCTCTTTATATACACTTTGCACTCAAGTGTTTATATGCACTGTGATCATGTGCTAATTGGGAACTTAGTAGTGGGAAATCTAAGAAAAAACCTTTGTGCATGTGCATGTGTGTGTGTGTGTGTGTGTGTGTGTGTGTGTGCGCATGTTGGTTTCACTATGGAGCACTCACATGTGCACCAGGAGGTAGTCATGGGATGGTGGGTTCAGGGACAGACTAGAGGCCCCGTTGAGGTTAAGATACAGCATGCTTGAAGTCGGCGGCCAGAAAACTGAGTCATGCAGCGGTAGTGCTTCTGTCTGGGTGGTCAGCCCACAGCTTCATTTCTTATCTGTCTGTCATAACTCATGTCTAATAAAACGATCATAAGACACAAACACAGTTTTACCTGTGGCTACTGTGCATATGATCTGTATGTTGTTGTTGTTTTTACCCCCTGGGGGCTTGTCCTGACCTTGTATATACAGCACAACACACTCACTGTGAAATAGTCCCTCAGTTTTCAGTATTTTTCTCATTTCCTTTTGGCCTTAGTTTGTGCTGTTTTAATCCGGCTGCTATTCCGGTCAACTATTTGATTATTTGGAGAGGAAGGGGGGTATTTAAGCCGCATTAATCTGACTTGTAGTTTATTTAAACTAACATCTCGTGTTTGTTTTAACATTCACCTTATCTTTCTTTTCAAGTTTAAATTACAGTGACCCATCATCTCCTCTATGAGAACTAATGCTGAATCAGGGTCAAGATGAAGCCACCATCTACGTCATTTCATTCAGTTTGTTTAAAGGTTTTCGATTCAGTCACTGACAAGCAAAGTATAATATTTGTATCTCGAACGCCAAAGTGATTATTTGGCCCCAGATCTACCCACATTTTTATTAGTGATTTCAGTTTAGTGAGTGTTGTGGAGAAATTGCTGAAGTCAAAGGTCAATGGTGAGGTCAGGAGGGAAGAAAGTGTTCAGGAGCCTCTGATGTCTTATGCTGTATTATTTATTGACGCTTGGCCAAGGAGAACTAGAGACACTCTCAAAGTGCATCAGAAGTGCCTGAGTCGGTCTCACATTCTGCCCAACTCGTGCTGGTGGATAGACTTTAAACCTCAAGATAACACCACAAATACTATACGCCCCAAATGAGACAAAGAGAATGTTTTTACCAAGAACGGTGTTATTATCAACATATTCTAGTCTGGAGACACAGATGTCTGTTTACGTCAACGGCAAGCTATCTATTATGTCTAGGAAGGCAGCAATAGGTCTCTTCGACCCTGGCCACCACAGTGTTGAGATAGACTGGCACCTACTGCTCCCAGTCAAAGCCAAACAATTAGTACTGCCGAGGGACCTCAAGGCCCACACGTGACCTCGTGTAACCTAAGGATAGAAAATTCCATAACAGTGAGGTTAGTGAGTTATATAAGATTATATGTGACAAAGATTGCAACTGAAAGTCAATATTTATGATGACAAAGGGATTCCAGACTTGAGAAATATTACTCCCTTATGATTCAAACCATGTGGGGAAAAAATGAGTTACCACGTGTAGGTATGAAGGCCACATGACAGAAATAAAATGATGTATTACAGTATGACTCAGCAAAATTGTCATCTTTTGAAAAACAACCATGAGGGGATTTCTAATGATATTTTTTTTACAAACAAAAGCACAGAATGACAATAATATTGTGCACACTGTATATAAAGCTTTAGTGTAAATACCATAATGCTTATAATAAGGTGATTACTGGTCGTTAAAATTCAGTTTGTTCTGCTCTAAACTGTTCAGTGATGGAAGACAGGGTTTGAATCGTGAAACAGTCATTCAGCAAACCGATTAGCAAGCACGAAACCAGAATTTGTAATATTTCTAATATATATAATGTACTTGGTTGTTTGAATACATTAATAAAATGTCACTTAGTTGTTCGTTCGTGTTAATTAAAGGCCAAAGTAAAGGGAGGGGATGGAGGGGCTGTAGAGAAACCAGTTTAAAGCATAGACTGTATATAACATGGACCTCATGCTGCTGAATGAGTATGTTTACTTTAATATTTAAAGGAGCAGTGTGTAGGATTGAGTGGCATCTTGCTTTGTAGTTGCAGATTGCACTGTAAAAAAAGAAACTGTTGTTTTTACGGTAAAAAACTGGCAGCTATGGTTGCCAGAATTTTAACCTTTTCTAATATTACGGTAAAAGGATGTTGGTAATGTGAATTTCACGTTTAAGGTTGGCGTTTTATTCCATATTTTAAAATGTCTCTGGATTTTTCACGGTGAAAAAACTGTCAAACCATTACAGTAAAATCAGACCGTAAAAAAAGCCATTAAATATTACGGTGTTTTACTGTACAATTAACAGTCTCTAATATAAAATACTAACTGAAAATAGTGTATTAATAGTGTAGATACAAGAGGAAAACAGTCTTTAATTGAAGGTTCGGTACACGGGAAGCCAATCAGGTAAACCAGGCAAACAATCCAAAAGGGCAAGGCAAAGACAGGGTCAAAAAACAGGCAAGATACGAAACCGGTAATCATAAGCACACTAGAAAAATGCTGGTAAGTAGGACACAAAGGATGCTAACAATCTGGCACTGGGGAAGGGGAACAAAGGGATTAAAATACACAGGGTGATTGAGGAGATGACACACAGGTGTGGGTAATTAGGGGTGGGACAAACACAAGGCTGGAACTCAGGGGCTGGAGTGGGCGGAGAGGGGACAGACTGTGACAGAAAACACAGTCATGACATATTTTCCAGCCTTTTGCTGTCATGGTTTGGCAGTTTTTCATCGCAAAACATGAAAAGCCCCATATCTAGATCCAGTCTTGAGTTTGTTCTGGGCTACTGTAGAAACATCGGTTCAACATGGATGGCTCTGTGGAAGAGGACCCCCAGTGTTTGTAGATCTGAAAGCCTCATTTTAAGGTAATTTAAGGTAGTTTTGCACATTATATTGAATTTCTGCCATATTGTGTAAAGAAAGCACCCTAAATCTTACACACTGGACCTTTAAGTATACTTTTACTTGCAGCAGAGTAGTTTTAAACTCTGCCACATTGCCTCTTTTCTTTTTATTTATTTATTTACAATCTGAATATTCATCTTATTTTTAAATCACAATGCAAGTTGCTGATTTTCTCATCGTAGAGAAAATGAATACCTCAACTGTGGGAAAATCCGGTGTTGATGTGTTATGTATTAAAGGGGCTAAAACCAGGCCAATGATTTCGCAATTGAAAATTCACAGTATTGTATTACAATCTGGATTGTTCTCTGTGTGTCTCAGTGGGATATTTGGAAGTTCATGGGAGCTTTAAAATGTCCACTACTGGTGCAAAATAGTGGGGGCCACCCACTTGTTCAGAATAATTTTATTGTTCTAGCTTTTGGCAGCACATCCAGTGTGCCCTAAAGCACAAGTCTTGTTTGAGGGATCGACTCGAGCTTTTACTTGTCCCAGCTTTTGGCAGTACATTAAATGTCCAATTAAAGACCCATTTCTGAAGAAATGCAAAGCTCATTATCAGTTTAATAAATCAGTGGACTATCACAAAGCTGTTTTTTTTTCTTGCCTCACAGCAAGTAGATTCCTGGTTCAGTTTCTTGGCTGAGTTTGCATGCATTCCCGTGTCTGCGTGGGTTCTCTCCAGCTTCTTCCCATAGTCCAAAGACATGCAGGTTAATTGGTCACCCGAAGGTGTGATGTAGATGTCAGCGTGAATGGTTGTTTGTCTCTGTGTCTATGCCCTGGTGATTTGTCCAGGGTGTAACCTAGGATCTGCTCCAGCCCACCTGCACCCTGATTTGGATAAATGGTTACAGAAAATGGATTTTGGCTCAATTGACAGTGTGTACACACATAGCTCCACATGATGATAAATCAGAATAAACTTGGTGATCCCCTGACTTTTTCTCTAGCACCATCAGCAGGTTGACGTTTTGAAATTAAGGTTTAAATGAAATATCTCAAAAACTAATGGATGGATTGCCATGAAACTTGGTACACACATCCATCTCTCCCTCAAGATCAATTGTCATCATTTTGTTAATTCTCTGACTTTTAAATTTTAGTCTGCCCAATTTTTTGTTTAAGGATAGGGTCCAGTATTTCATTTCATTTGAATTATACATACTTCATCAGCATGTTTGTCACTGTGAACATGTTAGCATGGCATTAGAATTAAACTCAGTACAGCCTCACAGAGCTGCAGCATGGCTGTAGACTCTTATTCTAGTTCAGTTTATGCCTTTGTCTATTATTTTTAAGTGATTCTAAACAATGAGCAAACTGTCTTCATACTTCAAACTTTCTACTTTGTTTGAGTGCAGGAAAAAAAAAAATTTGTGGTTGTACAAGTGAGGAAATGTTTATGTCTGTCAAGTATGTCTTGAGATCACTGTAGGGCCAGTGTTAAATCTTAGATTGCTATGAGAACACTGACTTCTTCAGTTCGAGTTACAGAGCAGCTTCTACCACCACCACTCCAGCCAGGATTTGTTCACCAGATGTGTGTGCTGGCAACCTCTCTGCATACACGGTATTTGATAATTTAACTGGGTTTGATATTATATGTTTGACGATTACACCATGAAAATGTGTGTAGCAAATACGGAGAACAAGGAGGTTGAAGTCACTAGAAACCACTTAACTGGCTGCTTGTTTATTTATCAATCAATCAATCAATCAATCAAATAGCAAGATGTCAACTTTTCACAGTCTCCAGATTCATTTCAGCTTTGCAAGAGTTAGTATTGTACATTATTGTACAGTATGCTATGCACATCCTTCAAAATTCAAGACCAATGATGGTAAAACATCCACCACAAGTTCACATATATGATATATATTACATATACCATCAAAATGTTAACAGACATTATTATAGACATAATACACATACATTATAGATATTATTATTATTGCTACAATAATACTATTACACAAAGCTTTAAAGGTGACAGTGCATGAAGATGTAGTGAATAGGAAGACAGTAGTGTGGACAGTATATTCACAGCAGAAACATACAAATACAACTCCTCATTAACCCTGGATTCAGTCTAAAGGCAGGAAACTGCAAACTGGGAGCGCAGCTTCCCATCCCACCACACAGACACCACTGACATGCTCCCTGTTTATCGTGATGAGCATTCTGGGTAATAGACTTCACTAACTGCCTCCTATATGTGCGTTACGCTCGGCATTAAATATTTAACACTTATATCATCACATCACTCAAAAGTCGAGTGAAGTGAAAAACATTCAGTTGTTTCAGCATTGCACCTGTTATATCTTACTTGTGGGAGGTGTGCTGCTTTTCTTTCTCTTACAAACTGATACTTAATTTTAATTGTTACAATGATCAACGCATGCATCTTGCATTACGATGATGTTGGTGCTATTGTCGATGACGCCGACACCGTCGCTGTCTCTGACACCGTTGCTGTCTGTGTCTCTGGCGCTGTGGTTGCTTTTGATGCAGTGGTGTTTTTCGCAGCTTCACGTGCCTTTACCCTGTGAAGAAAACACGTCATGTTTAATCTTTAATTTGACATTTGAAATCATTTGAGACAGGGGTTTTACATCTTTTTGACTCATGACCTATTAAAAGGAAGCTACTTATGAGCAAATGGGTGCAAATGTTCAACCAGAGACCTTTTTCCTCTCAAAATGTTTTACTTGAAAAGGGTACATTTTTCTTTATTTTGTCCTCAAGAAGAAAAATAACAATGTTGGGTTGTTGGGTTAACTGCCTCGACCCAAATAGTTGCAGGACTACATAAGTTACACGTTACACCCTCTCTTTCATGCACACTGACAGTGAGGACAGCTTGATGTGCAGAGCATCACACTTTGACTGCTGACCTCCTCTGCTTGCAGATAAAAACTTGAAATTGCTCAACCTTGATGTGTCTTTAATTGCCACTTTTTCTCTTATCTAATTACATAAATATCACTTCAGAAGTGCACCACGTAAAAAAAAGCTCATCTTACATTTCTATGACTTCTTTGGTTTTGCTTTCAGTTGGGTCGAGACACATTGTGCGGCCACTTATCAGTGTGATGCTGTAGAAAAAAAGAGAGAGCTTTCATGTAAAACAACTGTGTAATCAACACTGAAAAAAAAACAAAACATACTTTCTATGTTGTCTATTTTCTAGATATTCCTGCAGGTACTCACATGACTTCTTTCTTGTTGCAGTATGGACGAGGAGAATACTCTGTGGTGCTCACAATGTTCTTCAAAGGTATGCGTCCAACCTTGCCTGTTTTTAAGCAGCGGCATTGTAAAATAGCTGGGGGGGAAAAAAGAAGACAGGCAGTGTAAGTAAACTACAGTTTCACTTTTAAGTGTTTCCTGATATGTTAGGCTCGACAAAAGAAGCCATGCCCGTGCAGGAATACAGCAATAAATCTTTCCAAAAGCCAACAAACTGGCACACTTACCTGCTGATGAAGTTAGGGTGGCAGTGCATGCCAGGATAATGATGCACTGGACTGCAGAAGTCATCGTCTTTGTCTCGAATGGTAGAAATAAGTCCTGCTGAATCTCTGAAGTGAGGCAAAGCTTTGTCCCTCTGCAGTGTTTTCCTCTCTTTTAGATTCAAAGAATCTCTCCTTTGAGGTAAAATAAGCAAGACTGTGATCCCCATGTCCTCTGCACCTCCTTTTTATGCACTCAGCCAGAGTGACACAATTTCCAGAGAAGTTTGAAAAAGAAATAGGAACACCTGCTCATGCATTTGTTATCCAGTAGATTTTCCTTGGAATCGTTTTTTTCTTCCTTTTACAGGCTTCCTGCCATTCGAGGAGTGAGTTCCTCATGCTGAGACATGCATGCATTCGTCATCCTTTTTTTTTTTTAGTGTTTTGAATTCACTCTGCACTCTCACAAGTACTTTTAACTCTTTACGTTTTAGCTCTCATCGGGATCACATTGAGAACACAAGAGGGCTTTGTGATCCCATTAAGATCAATTGTGTTGCTGTTGGCACTCAAAATGTTTATGGCTGAGATTCAAGAGTCGTTTTCTCTTCATCATTTTTCATAATTGCTTAATTCTTTTGTTGCAGTATTTTTGCATCACTCTTTAAAAGTTCATCTCGAGACAAGCTTTACAAACTCCTTAAAACCTTAAAAGGTTCCAGTGAGTATGAGTGAGCATGAGAAAGATGAAACTAATGAGTCAGCAATAGAAGTTTGGGCGTTACTGTAATAATGACGAAAAAAGTGAAGTGAAATTTTCCTAGAAAACCGTCCTTTAACCATCGCAAAAGCCACCCTGCAGAGAAAATGGTATTTTAGTGATTTAGTGCTCCAGAGTTCATAAATATGCACATGTATTTGTTATGATTATATGACATTATATTATATTCAGTGCTTGTTTATGATGTCCAGTACCAGTCAAAAAGTTCTGTGGTTTTTCTTTATTTTGCACTTTTATGTTGCAGATGAACACTGAAGACATCAAAACTATGAAATAACACATATGCAAGTGTAAACAAAGCAAAATATGTTTTAGTAGAAGTAGCCACCTTTGATTTGATGACAGCTTTGCACACTCTCAGCTTTCTCTCGCTCAGTTTCATGAGGTCGTCACCTTTTCAATTAACAGTGGAATTTGTTGCCTTCTTAATGTGTTTTAGACCATCAGTTGTGTGGTTCAGAGGTAATGTTGGCATGCAGTAAAAAGCTCTATCCAACTACAGTAACCCATATAATGGCAAGAACTGCCATGGAAGTGAAAGACGAACTGCAAGAAGTAAAGAGAAACGACAGTCGATCATTAGTATAAGACATGAAGGTCAGTCAATCCAGAAAATATCAAGAACTTTGAATGTGTCAGTGAAATGCCCTGATGAAACTGGATCTGCTCCAGGAAAGGATGATGAGGCAGATGACAAGTTAATCACAATCATCAGTTAACAGCACGTCAGATTAGCCCACGTAAATTCTTCACAGAGTTCAATAGCGGACACATCCCATCCAGGCTGGCGCCCGTTGGGGGGGGAGTCGGGGGGTTCGGTACCTTGCTCAATGGCAATCTGACGGCTCTGTTTTGGGAGGAGTCGGACCACAGAGTGAAAGTGTTCAGAATATATAGGAACGACTTCAAGACTGTTCAGGCTAAAAGCCTGCCTGTCATTTGGACATTTAAGTAAGGAGCCAAACATAACAATGCCTACACTTGATATTCACCAAGTATGTGGTACAAAAATAAACTACTGTGCTCCCACACTGTGTGGGAAATGGGAGTTTCCCCGCTCGTCTTCCCAGAAGCTGGATCTTGTCTGCATGTCAGGGTGGCCAAGTCTCAAAAAAGCATGCAAAACAAGATAGAGTTGCACAACCTATAGACTCCATCCTGACTCATGTATCATGCTAGGGGGTTCTCCAAACCCTGCAGTTCATCCTAACTGATGTTAATGCTAACCAGGTTTATACCCCCTCAGGTAACTTTAAAGCTTTGCATGGATCGAAAGTTTTTCCAATCTCTGTATAAACTCCTCTGCGATTGTTTTGCGTGAGGAGGTACTGATCGTCTTGCCAATAAATTAAACAACGTTTAATATTATTTGAGATTTTTAGCCTCGGCTCATGCAAATAACAACATTCCATCATGTGGACAGTGTCAACATCCGATGACACCAGCATCAAGAAGCCGGCAGGTGTATATACAGTAGTAAACATGGGAGTCTGAGGAGGCGCAGAAATGTCTCAGGAGGAGATTTCTGAGGAAAAAAAGTGGACATAAACTTCTGCAGTCCTCAAAATAAACACACAAAGACAGCTGTGACCAAAATCTGCTTTTGTTTCTACTCATCTCAATCTCAAAATGAATCTAGTTGATGTAGTCTTGTGACCCTGCGAGATCCTCAATGTTTGACATTTGACACATTTTTCTAGTTTTCTAGGTAATCATAAGGTGAAGAAGTGTTTACAAGCATCTAGTTTTACTCTCATTTCCCCTTATACATGAGAAAGACGCACTGCTCGGAGAGTAGTGGATGTGACCACAAGAGAAGGGATGATGCTGCAGCTAGGTGCCGCTAACTGGGTAGCTGGGTTCACATGAAATCTCCATAAAAATAACTATGAAAAATGACTAAACGGGCTGAATCATGTGTTTGGATCGATGCAATAACCCAGCAGTTTTTTAGTGTGCAGATTTATGAGGATATCCTCCAAGAATATGCTACATAAATTATTATTAGTACCGATACTGATAAGTCTTGTTTTGAGTATTGACTGTGCCAAAAAATGTTAGTTTAGTGCATACTCTTCATGCTTAGCTGTTTTTTAATTAGTTATTTAGTTAATAAAGACATAAAACATCCAAATCTTGGGATATTATCCTCCTATGCATGTGAAGCAACACTAAGATCTTTGTGTTTTGCAATATGACTTGAGGCAAGATGGAAATATTTCCGGTTGTTGCGGTAAAGGAGACGTTGTTGAATAGTATCAGTGCGTATATCTGTGTGTGGGCAATCATGTCGCAATATTCCAGTGAGTAGGCATTCTTCATTCTTCTTGTAGATGGGAACTTTCACTTCTCTTTCAAAGGAATACATAGATATGATACACATAATTATATATCACCATGAGTACCCGGGTACACCCTGGGCAAGTCGCCAGTTCATCACAGGGCTACAAGCAAGTTCAACATGTTAATTTGTGAGCTTTAGAGGTGCTGCTGGGTGAATTTTTATACCTTTTAAAGACGTTTTAAGTAGTATCCATCTTCTCATCTAACTCTTGACAATTTATTGTATCCTCTCCTCTCTACCTTCAAAGCTTTTGAAGCTTTTGACCCAGTATATTGTAGGTTAAAAAGCCTGCTTTCCAGTCACTCTGATGGCATACATGCTGGTTACAAGGAAAATGACTCAACCCCAAGTAAAACTTATTTATGTTGCAACTAAATATTTACAACAATACTGACAAAAATGTTTCCACCTACCAAAACTTTTCTCACAACAGTTTTCACTAAGCGGCAACCTCCATGTCCTGTGAAGTGAAGCCAACGTCTAAGTGCAAAAAATTGCAGTTCCTCAAATGTCCACTTGAGGCTGGCTCCATAAGCCCCCATGTTAAAATGTCCAACTTCACAGCAGAAATAAACATGTTTACAGCCTGGTACAAAAAAACGTTTTGGTCTCTATAGCTAATTTCCCCGTTCATGACAACTGTACTGAGGGTGAATTTTTATATAACTCACCTGTTCAAATTATATTAAGGTTTAACGTTGTGGGTGCTGTTACAGATGGCTTGTTAGAGCACCCAGGCTTCATTCAGCCCACCTCAGGTCCACCAACGATCCACGTCTTTGCCATTTTTGGATTAGAAGCAGGTCAGAGGCCAGAGCCACCACTCCGAGCTTCAAAACAACTCTTCTTATCTACGGATGAAAAACAATCAGCTTTCGGGAATAGGAAGTTTATAAACTTAGAAAGATCATCCCGGCAAAGCCTGTTTTTATTTCACAGTAGAGGCTGGAAATAAAAACAGAAGGAAAGGAAAATTTCTCTCAGGGCTTCTTTAGTTCTACAGAAAAATAAGTTGGCGTTATTAGCACTTGGAATACTGACTCAGAATAAACATTTCCTGAATGCAGACACGAGGAGCAGTTTGAATGAAATGAGCACCTCATTCACACACACACACACACAGACACACACACACACACACACACACACACACACAGCACACACACACACACACGCATACACACAAGTTATAGATTGCTATGTGCTGTAATATTGTAATATTGTCTGTGTGTCTTGTTTGTGCTGCTGCCTGTCTTGGCCAGGACTCCCTTGAAAAAGAGGTTTTTGATCTCAATGGGACCCTTAAATAAAATAAAATAGAATAAAATAAAATAGAAATGAACTTATATTAGTACAAAACTGATGCATGATGAAAGTCTTAGTCTGTTTTGTTTCCTTTGGGATACTCAAAGCAGAAAAATGTATTGTAAAACTCTATAGGCATCCGCTCTGTGTTCTGCATCTTGTGGTAAGAATAAGAATAACTTTATTTATATAGCACCTTTAAAAACAAGGTTTCCAATGTGGTTTACAGAGCAGAGGACCCAACAGGATGCCAAACAAGTTAAAATCAAGAACACAAGAAAGATAAAGACAAGAAGAAGGTAATAAAAAGGTATAAATATATGAAACTACTGAAGTAATTGATATCAAAAAGGCAGGTCTGGTGGTACAAGGATTAAAAGATCATAAAAGACGATAATAAGATAAAAATACTGAATCATCTCTTTGGACAGGTCGTTCCAAAATCGAGGGCCGCTGATGGAGACGCTGTGGTCATGTTTAGCTTTGAGCCTCGACACTGGAATAACCAGAAGCCACCTGCTTGAGGATCTAAGGCTGCGAACTACAGGTAATGTGTTTGGGTCCAGACCGTGATGGGCTTTAGAAGTGATCAGTAAAATCTTAAAATCAAATCCTAAAACACACAAAGCCCCTTTAGTTTTGAAACGTAACACTCAAACTGAAATTTAAATCATCTGTGAACAAATATCTTATTGCTGCTTGCTTGTTTGGTTTCAGTTCTTGTTTAAACACAGCTTACACTCCTAGACACAAAACAGAAGTGCGTTACATGAGAATAAAAGGGAAGTATAATGTGTAATATGTGTAATGTTACCAACTAATTATCAACTCACTTCCTCAACAGGACTGATGATTCTAGCAAAAGTTTGTTTTAGTTTTCGACAAAAAAAAAAGCAAGTTTCTCAGGAAAAGTGATATTATGTTAAGCCCTCTTAAGCCTCTTTGGACAGCTCAAATGCTCTCTGGTCAACGTAAGTATCCCAAAGTGACCCTTCTGATCAATCCAAGCGCTTCGGCAACCGAAGTGCTCCTCAAGTAACACCCAGTGTCCACCAAATTACCCCTTTGCACAAACAGGTTCCCTGTGGTCAGCTCTGAGAGTTCCCCAAATACAACATGTTGGGCCATGACGCCTCCATCACACCTCTGGTGACTCCAGTTGACCCCCAATCGTCCCCAGGAGTCCTTCTGGTAAACACAAGTGCCTCCCTGCAAAACATGATACAATGTGGATTATGGTTTGTATAAATTTGACTGGGCTTTCAATGTCACTACATGAGGTTGTAAAAGATCAGTAGAGTTTTTTGGACATCTAGTGGTTTTAAGCAGTAATGCCACGAGGTGTCAGTTCCACACCAGAACTTTTTCTGTGGGGTGAAATAACTCATGAAGCATGAAGAGGATTCATGTCCTGGTGGATAGAGATAGACTTTATTGATCCCATGCCGGGGAAATTCACGTGTTAAATAAAATAAATGGGTGGTTCAACTGGTCAGTCAATTTAAATCCATACTGGTGTGGTCTTTGTTGGTGAAATGCAAATAAAAGATCATGGAAACTGAAAGTTTCTCAAATTTTCTGTAAACATATGAGGTAACTAATATTTGGGGAGCAACTATAGCCGAAATTAATTGATTTACACCACTCTCAGACTAATCCCACCTTCCTTTTTGAATAAGTGGGTGGCATATTGTCGCCCTTTCTTCTATTTTTTATATGTAACATTATGACACTCCTCACCTGCTACCTGCTGGGAACAGGACTGAACCATTTCATGTAGCAGAGAGGGGTGTTGGGCAATGAGCTCTCTTGATGTTTGTACACAAACATTGTAAATATGCTACATTAATGAAGATAAGTTAATAATTTAATATTGAAAAAAGTGTAATAATAATGTTTTAGTTTTGCTTTAGTCCACCCCCATCTGTGATATGGTGTCAACATCACATCATAACCCCTATACAAACATCATAATCATCCGTGTATAATCGTGATTTCATCGCCATAACTCTGATCAAAGAACCTGCACAAGACTATCCTGGGGAAAGCTAAAAATAACCTTTGTATGTAACAGGGTGTCCATTTACAAACATGTTATTATGGGATAATGAACAGACAGGTGAAACTGAAAGTCGATAAAAGTAGTTCAGACCACACCCTTCCTTGGAAAGGCACGGAAGCAAGGAATGCTGAAGGTTTTCCTTTGAGTTCAGAAAGGTCAGTAAAATGGATGAATTTCAACATCCACTGTTCTTTGAGGCCAGAGATGTGACAGACAAAGAGAGGGAAAAGATCAGGAGACACTTCCTCAAAAAACGAGACTCTGGAGGAGGTGAATGTGGAGCAGTTGAAAAGATTGGAGGCAACATCTATAAAATCAGTTTCAAGGAGAAAGAGGGTAAGAAACTCCAATTTGTCAAAAATATTTTTAGGTTATAGGTAGAATCCTTTGCTTTGCTTTGTTTATTATTGGTTCATTGGTTCATTGCACTTGTTGCTTTTGACAGACCAGGAAAGAGTTTTGCAGAGGAAGTTTCACACCATCTCTCTTCCTTCTGGAGAATTACATCTGAGTGTGAGTCGAACAGATTCACCACAGAACCCTGATCAGCCCTCCACTAGTCAATCTTTTCAGGTAAGAAAATAATATAAAACCTCATAGAAACCTGGGCTGACACTGTACATGTTGAATACAAATGACAGAGCCAATCTGTCCTGTCAACAGAGTCGACAACTGATAACTTTCATGCGTCAATGTAGTTTCATATTAGATGTACAATATAAACTAGATTCCATTTTTTGACTTTTCTTTTAACACTCAGTAGGAATTTAGTAACTGAAGACACTAACTGTTTAAATTTTTGAAAGAGAAACTCTTTTCCTATTCTTGTAACTTCAGTATTTTGACCCTTCACATGTTTTTGTGTGGGACTAAAGTGCTAATGGGGACAAAACAAGTTTTAAATTTGGTCCAGAATTGCTCAAGAGTGCTGCAGCCAGTGCAAATGACGATGAATAATATTATGAAGAGTACGATCTAGACCTGCTCTGAAAGATAACTTCTGTTATTATTTGGCATTTTAAGAATAAAATTGAATCGTATAATGAAAATGATCCTTGCAGCACGTTCCAAATGAAGCTCGGACATTTTTACCTTTTCTTTTAACACTCAGTAATTTGCATTTCGTCACCTTCCTAAAATAATTGCCCAAGTCATTTTTTCAGATTGTTCAGAAAACACAAAAAACTGAACCAAATATTAAATATATTGACATAGGCCATGTAGGCGATTTTACCAGAGGTGGCCAGCATCGTGAGGAGATGATTTAAAAAATCCTTTTTGTCAAAAAATGACATAGGCCATTATTTTAGGAAGGTGACGATTTATGGTAATGGACTGTACTTATATAGCGCCTTTCTACTCTTCCAACCGCTCAAAGCGCTTTACATGACATATCTCATTCACCCATTCACAAACATTCATACACTGATGGCATTGGCTTGCCATGCAAGGTGCCAATTGCTCATCAGTTTGAGGAGCTAACCATTCATACACATTGGCACAGCCTTTGGGAGCAATTTGGGGTTCAGTATCTTGCCCAAGGACACTTCGACATGCAGACTGGAGGGGATTGAACCGCCGATCATCTGATTAGTGGACGACCCGCTCTACCTCCAAGCCACAGCCGCCCCGATTTAGGAACTAAGGACACTAATCGTTTAAGATTTGAAAGTCTGGCTGCAGCAGTCTTGCTCATTGCTGGACCATATTCGAAACTGGTAATCCACATTAGTTACTTTCACAGACAAAAACATGTGAAAATACTTAAACAGTTAGTGTCTTCAGTTCCTAAATGAGTGTTCTAAAATGATTTACAAATCATTGCATTCTTAATATACATTTTACACAGCATTCCAGTTTTTCAGTAGTGAAGAATTGAACTTCACATTATTTTAGTGTTTCTAAACTTTCTCTCTTTTGTGTTAACTTGTCCCAATGTTTTTGAAACATGCTGCAGGCATTTGTCTTGTAAAACTGTATTCAGCATTAACTTTTTCTGGAATAGAAATTGTGTATGACTACATATCCATTAATTTCTTTGATATTACTTTACTCATTTAGACACGCTACCAAGCAAACAAGAAAGGCCTTGAGAAGATTTTCAAGCTAGATATTTACCTCCTGTATTACCTGAGAGACAACCTGAAGGAAAATAAAATATTAAGGAAACAACTGTCTTGTATTGACTGCACAGTGGAGTTCAATCTAGAAGAAGAGGAGGCAGTGGTTAGGGGGGATATTAACAAAGGGCCTGGAGATGCCTTTGGCAGTGCTGCAGAGAACTGGGAGATACAAGTGGATCGGGTCTTCATCGGTCTAATTGAGAGGTACCAAAGCTATCATGTGGTTGATCCAAACAGTGCCAGAATTCTACTGCAGGACCTCTCGTTTGTGACTGATGATATCAAAGTATACACAGAGGGCGGTTATGCTGTGGTAGTGGGAGAGGTTGAGGCTGTAAACAAGAGGATTGCAATCCTGGAAAAGAGCTTGCCAACCCAGAAAGAATTACCAATTGCGGAAAAGCAGTTCAAACTGGTAGAGGAAGAATTTAGTCGACACATGACTGCACACTGTCCAGAGGTTAAAATCCACATAGGTAATGCCACGATTTTCTTGGAAGGCCTTGACAAAGATGTGCAGTCAGGGGCTATAAAACTTGATGAACTGATCAAAAAGATAAAGGAAAAGAGAGTTAAGCTCTGCACAGCTTTACTTACGTTCATAAAATCCAGCAATGCCATCTCCAAGTACCAGGCTCGCTTCCAACAGAACCTCAGAAATCCCTCAGTTTCCCTGGAGGTGGGGTCAGACCTGGTTCTGTCCAGTTTGTCCCTTGATGCCCTTGATGTAGCTGAGGCAGCACTGCAAAGAGACCTGATTGTGGCCAATGTGGAGCTTCAGGGAGCTGCAGCTGTACCTCCAGATCTTGACAGAGTGAAAGAAATCATGACCAAAGCCAAGAACGAAGCAAACTGTCATGAGCTGAGAGTGGACGTCAGCTTCATCCCAGGTCCTAGTGGAACCACCAAAGTTCAACTGGTGGGCTACAGAGAAAATGTGAATGAGCTCAAAGAGGTTCTGCATGAGTACCAGATGAACCAAGTCTGGACACATGAAGTGTTGAACTTACCGCTTCCTGAACTGGTTGACTGTTTTGATAAAGTATTAAAATGGATTGGCATAAAGCAGACCAACATGACTTTTAAAGCCTCCCATTTCCCATACCCCCGTGTTCTTGTGTCAGGCCCTCGCTGTCTGGTTCAGGAAACTCAGAGAAACTTAAATGCAACTCTAGCCAGTCTGACATCAGACAAATTGGTTCTGGATGGACCAGGGGCACAACTGTACTTCCAAGAAGATGGTAAAGTGAGCAAGGAGCTGGTAGAGAGTTCCTGTCATGTCCTTATCAGGGAACAGCAACAACAACAACAAAAACAACCCATTTCATCTGTGAGTGCAAGCGCCCTCTGTACCACCTCCACAAGTCAGCAGTCCGTCTTCCTGTTCCTGGGTCTCTCCAGAAAAGATGTTAACGATGCCATGACAAAGCTAAAGGAACTGTATCAGACTCAGTGCTCCACTCAAACCTTCAAAAAGGAGGAGCTGGGAATCCTCACTTCAGACGACATGGAGGATCTGAAGCAGCTGGTGAAGACCCAGGGTTTGTACCTACAGATGGACCAGTCTGGCCAGGGCAGCCTTACAGTGAGTGGGTTAAAAGATGGGGTCAACATGGTGATGCAGATAATTAATGCCTCTCTGCACGGCTCCCTTAGAAGAAAGGTGAGAGTCAAGGAGGAGGAGGATTTGTACACCCGTGTGGCTTGGTGCATCCTGGGACATAACGGCAACTGGGAGAGACTCCCCAAAACAGCCAATCACATCCTGGAAAACAAGGATGTAGCAAGAGGGATAGAGGATGCACAGGGCATCAAGTGGAGCGTGGATCTACAGAGATTGGAGGCCACAACACAAATGAGATTACCTGGACACATGGCGAAGCTGAAACGCCTTGTGAATCTGCCAGGTGAGAAGATGGTACAATTGTAAATAACAAAATTGTAACAGTAAATACAATAAAATAACATTTTTATTTTCATCAAACATTACTGAAAGTATTTTACATGACATTGAAATACAAAACTTCAAGCTGTCCCTTGGAAGATTTTCTATAAATGGAGAAAAGGATACTATTCTCTAGGTTGGAGACTGTAGAACTGCCTTACTTAACCAAACTTTTTTTTTTTTCATTTTGTTTTCTCCAACTTTGTCCAGACTTCACTTTCCCTCTGTACTGGGACAAAATGGGTAATGATGAAAATTTTAAGGCGTTTGTACTGCAGCCTTCTTCTCCAGAGTACCGGACAGTGAAGGAGGCCTTCAAACGAACTGTCTCCAAGACTGTAATGAAGGTGGGCAGCTCTGATTGGAAAATACATTGTCTGCAGACTATTTAACTTCCAGTTTTAGTTGCCCTGGCAGTACTTGCGCACCCTGATCTAGATGAATGGAACTTTTTTGAGACAGGGTATCCCTTATAAGTGTTCATAATTTGCAATCAACATTGTGGATTTAAAACTGGACATCCTTCCAGTGCAAATTTGGTAGCTAGCTCTTTTCTTGTTTGTTTTTTTGTGAGTGTGTTGGTTTTTCTCAACAGATCGACCGCTTGCAGAATGTTCATCTGCGACGTGCCTATGAAGTCCAGAAGAAGCACATTTCTAATAAGAACAGACAGCAAGGTGGGGCAGGTGAAAAGCTTCTGTACCACGGGACGACCCAGGACAACTGTGACTCCATCATGAAAACTGGGTTCAACAGGAGCTTTGCTGGGCAGAACGGTAAAGATCTTTTGGAGTGATTCAAAGTAATATGTGGTCATTCCTTCAACGGTGTAGGATCTGGTTTCCGATTTACTGTTGTTTAGATATGAACACTTGTTGTTAATTCCCCTTTTTGTCTCATTCTCAGCAACTTCATATGGACAAGGAACCTACTTTGCTGTAAACGCCAGCTACTCAGCCAACTACGCCAGGCCAGGTGCTGATGGTACTCAGTTAATGTTTGTGGCCCGAGTCCTGACTGGCATCTACACTCAGGGCCGAAGCGACATGAAGGTTCCTCCACCTCGCACTGACCTACAGTCCAACGACCGCTACGACAGTGTGGTGGATAATATGAGGAACCCCAACATGTATGTGGTGTTTCATGATAACCAAGCATACCCAGACTACCTCATCACCTTCAAGTAGGACTACGAGGAGGTTGCAGAAAGAATTGTATATGACGATGATGTTATATGGTGCACCTTAAATTAGAGAACACATTTACGCTACATGTAAACATATAGACATCACACCACAGAGGCTTCTTCTCTGCTGCAGGTGATGGTTTGGCTCCTTTCTTCTGTTTTTTTTAATGACTTTTGTTTTTTCTCTGAAATGGATGTGACTTGAAATGTAGTGAATTACAGTATGGGTAAATGTGGGTATAAGCTGCAGACTACTTACAGGCAGACTTAAACATAGGTCTTGCCAGCCTGACATCAGACACTTCAGTTCTATGAAGAAAATCAAGCAGTTGGTAAAGAGAGCACTAAAGTGTTCCACCACAAAACAGAAGCATCCCCAGATTTAGGCCACTAGATGGCAATGCAACATCACCAGCAGCACAACAAACATGACAACCGTGTCAGTTAACAGATTTACCCTGGAGGACAGGCTTGCCAGTTGGGTGGATGAGCAGGTTAAACAATGTCTATTGTGTTCTACTTTAAACAAAACTCACTAAAATTAAGCAGAGAAGGGATTGCAGAGAAACCTGAAATAATGAGAGGGAAGTGGGCCCTCTCTGCTGATTTTATTCAAGTCAATGTGCCTTACATAGCACTGAGGGGCATAGCTCTAAACTATATTTCTAAAGTTTTTGAGCCTATATATTTTCCCTCGGTCCCTGAGATCCTCTGAGGTTTCCCTTTTTGTTGTTCCAAGATCTAGACTCACACACAAAAGTGCATGATATGATTTGTTTTCAGGGATCTGAGGCAAACCTTTGGATACAAATCCGTGGCCACTTGGGTAAATTTTGCTTAGGACTGTCCAAATGTAATTTCTCTAGCATTGACCATGCCACTTCTTTCTATGTAATTTTATTTACTGATTTGACTGTTAGGTGGAGAGATGAAATGAGGGTCAAGAAAGTGGAAATGATGTAATGCTGACATGAAACCCAGTTTCAGCAGCAGCAAGCAGCTGTTTTCTTTAAACAAGCTCTGAGTTCTCCATTGTTGACTCCTGTGTGATACTGTGTTTTTCCCCCTTTGGACTTATTTTTATTTTTATATGAAACAATGTGTGAAATTCATGTGTCATCATCATAACCTTTTGGAATAATTGTCTCTTATATCAGCATCATTTTCTGTATAAAAACATCATCATCAAGAATCAGAGTATTGGCCAAGTATGTGTACACATACAAGAAATCACTCTGGCTTCACGTTTTAAGGTACATATACAGATATAGATATGAAAAAGGGTGACTGTATATACAGTATGGACAGCATGAGTAGATTGTGTATGAATGTGTCATGAGATAACTTTTGTTATGATATGGCTATATATATAAATAAAACTGAATTGAATTGAATCAATGTTATCATCAACTCTCATTAAAGAACCTGCACAAGACCAACCAGGGAATTGCCCCACTTAAAGTTAATTATACAGCAAGTAGGTCCGACCGAGCAATCTGATTGGTCAACTAGACGTTTAGAACGTGCTCAAATCAGCATGACAGCACACCTGACTAATCACTAAAAATATCACTCTGCCATCTACACATTGTCACGTCCTGAAATACAGTATATAACATGTAAACAAATACGAATAAGTCCACTGGAAGTCAACTTTAATAAAGTAATACATCTGAATTTACAATTTCAGCTTTTTTTAATGAATATTCTGTGTGTTATGGAGCTGTTAGACCACCTCGTTAATACAAGTGTGTACCTCGTCAATACAGGTGTGTACCTCGTTTGTGTGCAGCACGTGAGAGATCAAACAGTTCAGTGAGCGCAGAGAAAATGTTTTTAAAGACTAAAGGTGGACTAATATGGACTGAAGAGGACTATTCCATTAGATAAAAACATGTTGTTCATTTTGGAAATGATTACATCGATCTTTGTTTAATACATTTTGACTTTTGGACTTGCTGTGGAGTTACTGGAAATGTTTGGATCATCGCCCATCAGCTGTTCCGGTGATATTTATAATTATGACACTCCTCACCTGCTACCTGCTGGGAACAGGACTGAACCATTTCATGTAACAGAGAGGGGTGTTGGGCAATAAGTTCTCTTGATGTTTGTACACAAACATTGTAAATATGCTACATTAATGAAGATAAGTTAATAATTTAATATTGAAAAAGGTATAATAATTTGGGGTATTCTGCAGCTCTTTTTATCCTCTTTGTTTTAGTTTTGCTTTAGTCCACCCCCATGTGTGATATGGTGTCGACATCACAACATAAACCCTATACAAACATCATAATCATCCGTGTATAATCGTGATTTCATCGCCATAACTCTGATCAAAGAACCTGCACGATACTATCCTGGGGAAAGCCCCACTTAAAGCTAAAAATAACCTTTGTATGTAACAGGGTGTCCATTTACAAACATGTTATTATAGTATAATGAACAGACAGCACAACACTTACAGTAAGTGAAAGTGAAAGTCAATAAAAGTAGTTCAGATCGCACCCTTCCTTGAGAAGGCACGGAAGCAAGAAATGCTGAAGGTTTTCCTTTAAATTCAGAAGTGTCAGTAAAATGGATGAATTTCAACATCCACTGTTCTTTGAGGCCAGAGATGTGACAAACAAAGAGACGGAAAAGATCAGGAGACACTTCCTCAAAAAACGAGACTCTGGAGGAGGTGAATGTGGAGCAGTTGAAAAGATTGGAGGCAACATATATAAAATCAGTTTCAAGGAGAAAGAAGGTAAGAAACTCCAATGTGTCAAAAATATTTTTAGGTTATAGGTAGAATCCTTTGCTTTGCTTTGTTTATTTTTGGTTCATTGGACTTGTTGTTGTTTTTGACAGACCAGGAAAGAGTTTTGCAGAGGAAGTCTCATGCCATCTCTCTTCCTTCTGGAGAATTACATCTGACTGTGAGTCGAACAGATTCACCACAGAACCCTGATCAGCTTTCCACTAGTCAATCTTTTCAGGTAAGAAAAAAAAATAATAATAATAAGTACAAATGACAGAGCCAATCTGGACTGACCTGTTTAGAGGAATTTCCCAGCAGAGTCAACAACTGATAACTTTCATGCGTCATGGTGCTGGCTGTTGTGCCAACTCAAACACTTACAATCTGTTAATAATCTATACAAATGTAGTTTCATATTAGATGTACAGTATAAACCAGATTCCATTTGCGGTTTATTCAAGTTTTTTGAAAGAGAAACTCTTTTCCTATTCTTGTAACTTCAGTATTTTGACCCTTCACATGTTTTTGTGTGCGACTAAAGTGCTAATGGGGACAAAACAAGTTTTAAATTTGGTCCAGAATTGATCAAGAGTGCTGCAGCCAGTGCAAATGACTGATGACTTTCTTGTTTTCTGTATAATATATGTTATTATTATTATTATTATTACAATAAGTCATATCTCCATTAACATTTCTTTCTTTCTCTTTATGTTTAATGCTTACTCTTGGTGGGAATTGTTGGGTCTCTGTAAATAATATTATTAAGAGTACGGTCTAGACCTGCTCTGAAAGTGTCAACGGGTTGTTGGGTGGACGAGAGGGAACCTGGAGGGATTGAGACTCTGGGTGGGGGAACCGTCTCTCTGTGTCTCTATGGATAGAGCCCCATGGTTCCTGTGTAATAAGGAACAAAAAACGACGAAAAGAGGGTTTGGGGGGAGGGTGACAACGGAGCAAAAGGAGAAAAAAGGTGTGTTTAAGTATTTGAGATACGGAAATTGGATGAGTATGAGGCGTGGCCCTTGTTCCTGAATCTAGTTTATAAAACTCCATTTAAATTGAATCAAATCAAATTGAATTGAATTGAATGATCCTTGCAGCACATTCCAAAAGTAGCTGGGACATGAAGATTTTTACCTTTTTCTTTTAACACTAAGAAGAACTAAGGACACAATTTTTTTAAGACTTGAAAGTGAAACTCTTCTGGCTGAAGCAGTCTTGCTCATTGCTGGACCAGATTCAAAACTGGTTATCCACATTAGTTAAAAAACATGTGAAAATACTTAAACAATTAGTGTCTTCAGTGCCTAAATGAGTGTTAGTTTGAAAATGATCATTGTGTTCTTAATATACATTTTACACAGCATTCCAGTTTTTCAGTAGTGAAGTATTAAACCTCACGTCATTTGAATGTTTCTAAACTTTATCTCTTTTGTGTTAAGTTGTCCCAGTGTTTTTGAAACATGATGCAGGCATTTGTCTTGTAAAACTGTATTCAGCGTTAACTTTTTTTTTTGGAATAGAAATTGTTAAAGACTACATATACAGTACATATACACATCATTTCTTTGATATTATTTTTATCCTTTAGACATGCAAACAAGCAAACAAGAAAAGGCCTTGAGAAGATTTTCAAGCTAGATATTTACCTTCTGTATTACCTGAGAGACAACCTGGAAGGCAAATAAAATATTAAGGAATGAACTGTCTTGTATTGACTGCACAGTGGAGTTCAATCTAGAAGAAGAGGAGGCAGTGGTTAGGGGAGGATATTAAGAAAGAGTCTGGAGATGCCTTTGGCAGTGCTGCAGAGAACTGGGAGATAAAAGTGGATCGGGTCTTCATCGGTCTAATTGAGAGGTACCAAAGCTATCATGTGGTTGATCCAAAAAGTGTCAGAATTCTACTGCAGGACCTCTCGTTTGTGACTGATGATATCAAAGTATACACAGAGGGTGGTTATGCTGTGGTAGTGGGAGAGGTTGAGGCTGTAAACAAGAGGATTGCAATCCTGGAAAAGAGCGTGCCAACCCGGAAAGAATTACCAATTGTGGAAAAACAGTTCAAACTGGTAGAGGAAGAATTTAGTCAACACATGACTGCACACTGTCCAGAGGTTAAAATCCGCAGAGGTAATGCCACGATTTTCTTGGAAGGCCTTGACAAAGAGGTGCAGTCAGGGGCTATAAAACTTGATGAACTGATCAAAAAGATAAAGGAAAAGAGAGTTAAGATCTGCACAGCTCTACTTACGTTCATAAAATCCAGCAATGCCATCTCCAAGTACCAGGCTCGCTTCCAACAGAGCCTCAGAAATCCGGTTTCCCTGGAGGTGGGGTTAGACCTGGTTCTGTCCAGTTTGTCCTCTGATGCCCTTGATGAAGCTGAGGCAGCACTGCAAAGAGACCTGATTGTGGCCAATGTGGAGCTTCAGGGAGCTGCAGCTGTACCTCCAGATCTTGACAGAGTGAAAGAAATCATGACCAAAGCCAAGAACGAAGCAAACTGTCGTGAGCTGAGAGTGGACCTCAGCTTCATCCCAGGTCCTAGTGGAACCACCAAAGTTCGTCTGGTGGGCTACAGTGAAAATGTGAACAAGCTCAAAGAGGTTCTGCATGAGTACCAGATGAACCAAGTCAGGGATACAAGAGATGTTGAACTTTCCGCTTCCTGAACTGGTTGACTCTTTTGATGAAAGTATTAAAATTGATTGGCATGAAACAGACCAACGTGACCTTAAAAGCCTCCCATTTGCCATACCCCTGTGTTCTTGTGTCAGGCCCTCGCTGTCTGGTTCAGGAAACTCAGAGAATCTTAAATGCAACTCTAGCCAGTCTGACATCAGATAAATTGGTTCTGGATGGACCAGGGGCACAGCTGTACTTCCAAGCAAAAGGTAAAGTCAACAAGGAGCTGGTAGAGAACTCCTGTCATGTCCTTATCAGGGAACAACAAGGTGTGAACTTCCCAAATGTGAAAAGCTCCAGCACCAGCAGTGTAACACCTACACCTGCCCCCAGAACGCTCCAAGCTACTCCTCGAAGCATTGCAGTCAACAAGACAAGCCTGGAGATCAAACTCGGCAGTTTGGAGGATGAGCAGGTTTGACAATTTTCTGTTCTATTTAACATAAAGTATTATACCACCAATTCAACAGTTAAACTAATTATAAAACTATTATATCTTAATTTTTCCACAGGTGAATGTGTTGGTGGTCCCCATGCACAAGAAGCAGCTAACTTCTACAAAAATTGGTAAAAGTCTGTTGACAAAAGCGGGGAATGCATTCAAGTCAAAGTTTGACTCAAAGGCAGCGACATGTATCCTCGCTCCTGGTGATGTTCTGCAGGTTGATGCACCTTCATCTCTGGGCTGCTCCAAGCTCTTCTTCATTGAGTGCTTGCCATGGGATGGAGTCAGAGGGCAGAGTGTGCAGGTGAAGCACTTCAAAGTTTGTCCTCAAAAGCATCCGTGGTGCTCTGTTTGTAAGAAATAAATAACTGAAGTAGTTGTTAGAAGAATGACAAAATAAGCTTGTGACTTTCTCTCACTCAGCATACCTGGTCAAATGCTGCATTAAGTGGTTGAGAAATTGTAGTAAAAGTTTAGCTACTAAACTCAAATTTGCTTTATGTTAATTTACATCACATTTGCCACAAATTTTACAAAGTGCCACACAGAGACAACTTTTGAAGACACTATGGAAATGATTTTTGTTGTTTTGTAGGCGCTTAGCAATGGGCTGAAGAGATGTTTGGACCTCTGTTTACAGCAGCACTTGTGCTCAGCGGCCTTTCCAGTTATTGGACCTGGAATTCTTTTAAAATTCCCACTGAGAGAAGCCATTCAAGTGCTGACTGAGAGCATTGGTCAGTTTGGATTGTCTGCATCCTCTGGGTCTCTCTCCAACATCCACATTGTCATTAAACCAGACTATCCTGACTCTGAGCAGGTGACTATCAACACTTGGGCAACTGTTGTTAATGGTTTGTCAGATAAATTATTGATGAGTAAAGTGTTGTGTAATGCTTGTATCTTTATTTCCAGTGCTACCATGATGTCTACAAGCAACTCAGCATGAAAATGAATCAGGGAGGCCAAGGTAAACTATATCGCTGCATTTGGACTATTTTGAATAACTTAAATTACAAATAATTTCACTATTTCCACTGACATTCTTCCTCTCAGCAATCTTCAAGTCCCTCACCAGTGACCTTGATGACATCACAATGACAGTAGGAGGCGGGGTTAAACTACAGCTGGTGTTTGGTGACATCACTAATGAGACTACAGATGCTGTGGTGAACACGACCGACTTCGTCAATTTTCAGTATGGTGGGTGAGAGCTGCTGTAGCTTAAGATATCCTAGTGAGCAGAAGACTATGTTAAGTCTATTTAGCCATGTTAGTGCTGAGTTTCTAGGGGTGGCATTGTTGTCAAGTTTTATCTTTAACTTTGCAGATGGCGTGTGCAAAGACATCTTAACTGTAGCTGGACCAGAGGTGGAGGCTGAAACTAAAAGCAGGTGAGAGGACATGCTAGACATTTTCAAGTAACACATTCTTTACTTTTTCTTACTTACATTGTCTGTGTTGTGTTGTGTTGTGTGTAGCAAATGTGAGTCGAGGGGAGGTTTTTCTATCCCAGCCTGGATTGTTCCCCTGCAAAGCCATTTTACATGTGTGTGGAGAAAAGGATGTAGGTATCATTGAACAACTGGTGTGTGACATCATTGAATATTGCGAAACATATGGACTGAAGTCTGTGGCCATTCCTGCCATCTGTGCTGGTAAGTATTTTGTAAGACTTTCTAGATTCAATAAAAAAATCAAGATCAAAATCAAGTTTGTAGTTGAAGTTTTAATTCTTCCAGTAAAAATTGAAACCATTTCTGCAGGAGCAGGTGGGTTGGACCCCGGTATTGTGGCAGGTGCCATCCTGCGAGGAGTCAAGACTGCCACGTCGACCACTTCACTTAACTTTCTCACTGACATTCACCTCGTCCTGATCAAGATCAACGTCTTTTTGGCATTTAAAGAGGAAGCAATGCAAATGTTTTCAACTGCTGTAATCAACAGAGGTGATGCCAATTTTCACAAACAGCCTTCTTCTTTTGTGTTTGCTTGAAAATCTGAATTTTCTTATTTTATTGGAAAGTTTGCTGATTATCTCGGTTATCTGTTGACGCACCTTGCAGTGTCAGTGCCTCAGTTGCCTCAGGTGCAACAACAACAACAACAACCCATTTCGTCTGTGAGTGCAAGCACCCTCTGTACCACCTCCACAAGTCAGCAGTCTGTCTTCCTGTTCCTGGGTCTCTCCAGAAAAGAAGTTGATGATGCCATGACAAAGCTGAAGGAACTGTATCAGGCTCAGTGCTCCACTCATACCTTCAAAAAGGAGGAGCTGGGAAGCCTCACTTCAGATGACATGGAGGATCTGAAGCAGCTGGTGAAGACCCAGGGTTTGTACTTGCAGGTGGACCAGTCTGACCAAGGCAGCCTCACAGTGAGTGGGTTAAAAGATGGGGTCAACATGGTGATGCAGATGATTAATGCCTCTCTGCACGGCTCCCTTAGAAGAAAGGTGAGAGTCAAGGAGGAGGACGATTTGTACACTTGTGTGGCTTGGTGCATCCTGAGACACAATGGCAACTGGGAGAGACTCCCCAAAACAGCCAATCACAACCTGGAAAACAAGGACGTAGCAACAGGGATAGAGGATGCACAGGGCATCAAGTGGAGTGTGGATCTACAGAGATTTGAGGCCACAACACAAATGAGATTACTTGGACACACGACGAAGCTGAAACGCCTTGTGAATCTGCCAGGTGAGAAGATGGTACAATTGTAAATAACAAAATTGTAACAGTAAATACAATAAAAGATCATTTTTATCACTTTTCATTACTGAAAGTATTTTACATGACATTGAAATACAAAACTTCTATACTTTCTATAAATGGAGAAAAGGATACTATTCTCTAGGTTGGAGACCTTGTACAACTGCCTTAGTTAACCAAACTTTTTTCTTTTCATTTTGTTTTCTCCAACTTTGTCCAGACTTCACTCTCCCTCTGTACTGGGACAACATGGCTGATGATGAAAATTTTAAGGTGGTTGTACTGCAGCCTACATCTCCAGAGTACCGGACAGTGAAGGAGGCCTTCAAACGAACTGTCTCTAAGACTGTAATGAAGGTGGGGAGCTCTGATTGGAAAATACATTGTCTGCAGACTATTTAACTTTCAGTTTTAGTACCCCTGGCAGTACTTGCGCGCCCTGATCTAGTTGAATGGAACTTTTTTGAGACAGGGTATCCCTTATAAGTGTTCATAATCTGCAATCAATGCTGTGAATTTAAAACTGGACTTCCTTCCAGTGCAAATTTGGTAGCTAGCTCTTTTCTTGTTTGTTTTTTTGTGAGTGTGTTGGTTTTTCTCGACAGATTGAGCGCTTGCAGAACGTTCATCTCCGACGCGCCTATGAAGTGCAGAAGAAGAACCTTTCTGATAAGAACAAACAGGAAGGTGGGGCAGGTGAAATGCTTCTGTACCACGGGACAACCGAGGACAACTGTGACTCCATCATGAAAACTGGGTTCGACAGGCGCTTTGCTGGGCAGAATGGTAAAGATCTTTTGGAGTAATTCAAAGTAATATGTGGTCATTCCTTTAACGGTGTAGGATCCGGTCTTCAATTGACTGTTGTTTAGATATGAATGCTTGTTGTTAATTCCCCTTTTTGTCTTATTCTCAGCCACTGCATATGGACTTGGAACCTACTTTGCTGTAAACGCCAGCTACTCAGCCAACCCCACCTACTCCAAGCCAGCTGCTGATGGTACTCAGTTAATGTTTGTGGCCCGAGTCCTGACTGGCATCTACACTCAGGGCCAAAGCAACATGAAGGTTCCTCCACCTTGCACTGACCTACAGTCCAACGACCGCTACGACAGCGTGGTGGATAAAATGGACAACCCCAAGATGTATGTGGTGTTTCATGATAACCAAGCATACCCAGACTACCTCATCACCTTCAAGTAGGACTATGAGGAGGGGGGAGAAAAAATTGTATATGACAATGATGTTTTATGGTGGACCTTAGATTAAAGAACACATTTAGACTAAAAGTAAACATATAGACATCACACCACAGACGCCTTAAATCCAAACAAACAAAAAATTCAATATTCACAGATCTCTATGAACAAGAAAAACTCCAGTCGCTGCAGCCACAAACACATTTTAAAGCTAAAAGAGAGCTGCACAGTTTGTGCACAGTGTGTCACATAACACAGCAGAAAGACATCACAAACCTCACCGACGGTAAAAGTTCCTCAGTTAAAGCCAAAGTCCACCATGAGCATTTTAGTATTTAACATGTAATCAGATGCAGCATCCACCTGTTGGTCATGCAGGGCTGTGTTTGATTTGGTTAGAGTTACTGTTAAGGTTTTTTTTTAAATTTTTTTATCTATGCTAACCTTAAGCCATAATGATATTAGTATTATATTATTGTTGTACTGCTCACGAACTGCCAGCCCCGGCCCAGGTCACCTCTCACTCCACCTCATGTTTGACCAGCTTCTTCTTTGCTGCAGGTGATGGTTTGGCTCCTTTTTTTTTTTTTTTTTTTTTTTTTTTAATGACTTTTGTTTTGACTCTAAAATGAACTTGAAATGTAGTGAATTACAATATGGGAAATGTGGGTATAAAACATTTATGAATGTTCTTATGTTTAAGTGAAAGATCTCAGAATTATTTTCAGGTTCAAGTCAAAACTGATTCTTGTCTGCTTTCACTGCTTTGATTTTTGCAGGATAATTCAGTCACTTATTTGGGATGTTTAACTGATGCACTTTCGTTCTCTAGATTACAAGATGTATCCTACTGTTTTACCATTAATCATTACTTTTGATGAGTGATGAATTATGTCTGGTTTTGTGTTTGTTTTGGAAGATATGAAGGATTAAATTTGCCAAATCTTTGATGGAGTCAGTCTTTCTTTATTTGGTTGATATTTGTAATTTTGAAGAAACAGATTTTATAGATTGAAGAAAAAGGTGGAAAGAGCTCTTTACAGTTCTCAAGCAAAAACATTGCTACATCAGATACATTTCAAAAGTTAAGTTCATTGATCAATATTCTGTGTATTAAATAAAACAGCATCAAATGGGTCGCTCATATCTCCTATTCACGGAGAATGATCACCCAACTCTGCAGATCTACTGATCTTTTTAGTTCTCTTTATCTCTTCCCAAGTCAACCCTGTTTTTAGCAGCTGCAGAAAACCATTTTGACGAAAATCCAGCTCTGATAAACCCACTAGACTACCTACAAGCAGACTTAAACAAAGGTCTTGCCAGTCAGACATCAGACACTTTAGTTCTATGTAGCTGGACCAGGCGTTCAAGAAGAAAGCAAGGAGTTGAAAAGCTCCCATCAGGGAGCACCAAGTTGTTCCACCACACTAGATCACTAGATGGCAGTCCAACATCACCA